>JAKTPO010000018.1:0-321984 GCA_030557635.1 Hemisphaericaspora nanyangensis | reverse complement strand
CTATTGTACCAGCTGGATTCGAATTAAATTGGAACAAATTATCTCCATTTATACTAAATCCTAACCAAAAAAATTCTTTATCACCATGGACTTTTTTTTTCACACTACTTAAAAAATTAATTTGAAGGATCATTAAAATGGACGAATAATGTATATCCCGATTCAACACAACCAACCCTGCTTCTTGCACGTAAAAACCGTTTATAAATGTGTAGTTGTTGTTTAACATGGGTATATCAAACATTAAGGAATCGATTATATTTGGATATAGAGTCTTGAAAAAGTTCGTATTCTCATCTGGTCTCTGCAATCCTACCCATCTATCACGATAAAAATATGCTCCGGTTGATTTATATCCTGGCAAATCAAAGAAATAATTGGGATTCTGAAATAAAACAGCATCATCATCAATCAAGATAAACTCCTCGAATGAATTAAACATCAATGCCAATAACTTATTATACCACGCATTAAAATGGTTTCGGTAATCAGCACGTATAGTATGATAAACAGTTAGGAACCAAATATCCTGCTTAGGTAATCCTTTCGTTGCATATTCAGATGGAAAAAAATAAGATACCTTTTCAAATGATTTTGGGAAAGCAGCATAATCATCTCTTGCAGCATTTATTAAACTTTCTTTTGCATTGACTGAGAGTTCTTCGTACGTTATGATTTGAATTGGTAGATCATTACCCAATGCCCTTAATAAATGTATTAGGTTTATTGCATTATTTATCTTGGCTTCCAGAACCGTCATGGCAATTCCTCTTCCGTTGGCGCTGCTCCTCAATTGTTTCAAAAATGACCCGCAATGTAATATATCTTGTTCTTTAACAGATTTGATGTTGGGTGGTTTATAAAACTTTCTACCCGTCCAGTGTTCATAAACGGGGTAAACAAAAGATAACCAAGGATAAATACGATGTTCAAGAAATGTTCCTTCCGAATCTATATGGCCAAGTTTTTCACTTTCTGTGAACTTGAAAGAATTCCTTTGTTGTAGGTTCTTCTTTTGTTGTTTCACATGACGTCTAACATTCTCAATTTGAGTTTGATTATCATTCGTCACATAGCATTTATTAAATATCCGAAATATTGAAACATAGTTGCTATAAACATTAGTGAACTCATTCTTCCATACATTGTTAAAATACGCATCTCTAATTTGTTTCTCCAAATTGTTCCCGGAAGCGCCACTCAGCTTACTTTGGAGGGTCTCTAACATTTCACTTTTAAATTGTTGAAATCTTTCACTCCCATAATCTGGCTCTAAGTGTTTTTTTATATCAAATAACCAATTGGAGTCCTTTAGCAATAGGTTGCGGAAATATAAATCGCATCGTTCTTCGAAATCCAATGAACCTAATACAGAACTAATTTCGTGCAGACTAAAAATATGTTGATATACGACAGAAGATTTTTCTTCTATGTTTCGATTATCGTGATACTCTGCTGATAATGAAAGATATATCGGATCTAGCTTATAATTGTCGATTTTGGGTGGTGAGTCCACAGCTGCAGATGAAACCTTGATTACATTTTGGAAATCCAACTGGGAAATCCCATGATATCCTTCTTTGCTAATTGAACAACTAATCAAAAGAATCCATGCCAACAAGAAAATGAGGATTACTCGAAAGCTAGCCTTAAAACGGAAAGTTGGTACAAATTTCATTTCACGTAGCAAAAATAACACTCACAGAATCAATGATTGCTTGGATCTTTCAATAACAGATGGTGTAAGAATGGATTGTTTGATTTCTACTGTATTCAATGGTCTCGTTTTGATAAGGATGAAAATCAAGTGCCATATGGGCTTAAGCGCTGTTCCTCTTCAACGGAAACTGAAAGTATTTATCTTAAACAGCAAAGTCATGCGAATTAATTATAGATAGGGGTTGGCACGAACTGAATGGGAATATCATGCAACATCTTGGCATTTATCTGAAGCAATAACTTATGCAGATTTATTATAGAGGTGGGTGTCTTGGCACGAATTCGCGGTAGACATCACCTTAGCAATTTACCAATTATGTGAACGTCAAGTGTGTACTTGGTATTGCAATATAGGCTAAACTATCTTCACGATCTTTCTCGCGACCAGGTTTCAAAGTGCAATTGTTGGAAATATTTTGCTCACTTATGCAGAAGTGAGGCAACAAGCATAGATATATGAACAATCTCAAATCTCTGCTACTTCGAGGAAACCCAGCGTTGTGAAACAAGAAGTCCAATGCAATGTAACATGAACCTTGTTAGGATGTTTTCTTACCTTCCTTATCTCAATAGTAATAACACTTCAAGCGATGGCGTACAGATTTTACCTCATCGCCTGCAAAATTTGTGTGTTTGCGATATAGAATCAAATCAACGGAATTGTCAGCACCCCTAAAAACTAAAATTAAACTGACACCGATGCCTGTTGATAACTAACAGCATGTATATCTAACTTATTAAATGAAATCGATTATCTTCAGAAACATACTGATAGTGCATGTTATGCATTATTTCCACCATCCCCTAAACAAATATGGACAACACAAGCTGAGGAATATCGCAAAGTTATCATTACTCAGATGTTAGTACTGTCCCTCCACAAAAAAACGATGTTTGATACCAGTAACTGAATGGTTAATATGCTTGAACACATCAAAAAATCGAATACAAATGAAAGAACAGGCATTGCCTAGGAATATAAATGACAAATTAGATAAACGACACTCGTGCCTGCTTCCAAACAGATATAAACAGTGGGTTCGTACAAAAGTCATTTGCGAAATGGGTCTGATTTCCTACGAAAATTTTGAGGAAACTAGAATCAGAAAATGATTCGAGTTGTCCTATACCTGTAGATATGAAGAAAGGAAAAATGCAAGGACTATCTCCGACAAAGCCAATCAGATCTCAAATAGCAATTTGATCATAATCGTGAACTAACCTTATCCAAGGGAATTCTCGAACCCGGAGACACGATGAAAGCAGAGACAGTTCTGATGTTTGGTTGTCGATCATTGGTTAATAATGTAAAGATTTTGTGGTACGATATTAACCCTGAGCGTGAAAGATTATCGAAATCTTTCTACGAAGAACATCTGCTTTGTACTCTTTAGAAATATGGAAATCTTTTGGAATTACATACTACACATGTGAGGAATTATATAGCTCTTTTGAGATAGCTCTCTTCCTCTGAAGAGATATGTATTCAATAATTTAAGTATTCCCCTGATTAAACCAAGTTATTATCGAAAATCTTGCCGAATTATAGCCAATCATTAACATTAGCCTGGATTAACACCACAATTGATTTTTTTGGCGGCAGCTTCATCTGAATCTTTTGGTTCAATACAAACGTGATTCAAATGATGCACTCTATCTATCTCCTCTTATTCCAGCAATGAAAGTCAATGACCAAGTTCTGGACATTCCATTATCAATTAACGCAGGATCCCAGTATTTTCTTGCAAACCATTCCCAAGCACTCTTCGGATCAAATAAAGCCTTATTGAGCATTAAAATCCCTTTCCATCCATCAGGTATTCTATCAATAATCAGAGACAACTTTTGATCCCATTCTTCTTTGACAAACTTCGGATGTCTAATAAACGAAGATACCGGAGTAATTGGCAACATATGAATACCATGAATCCATTCGTCACCAACGGTTCCCCTTCCAAAGTATGTAGCAAAATCAATCTTATTTTCAAAGGATATACCAGCAACTTTATTACCAATGAAATTTGGCGGTTGGATTTTATTATCGTCACAATAAAGCATATACATATTCATTGATCGCTTCATAATTGCAAGCATTAAATTGGCTCTTCTTTCCATAAACCTATCACCAATTACATTCGCATACAATTTCATAGCATAAGCGAAGTTGTAATCTTCAGATGATGACTCTTCATCTTTTCCATCACCCGAAGGAAATATACCGTGGGCAAAAGAGTGTCCATGAAACCAATCGAAAGACCTAAACTGAGGGAAAAACTTATCCAACTGCGGATTAGCAGTATCTCTCAAAAGGGTGTTTGCATAATTCAAAACTAGTTTATTGTTTGAAGTAAGCCAGTCTTTATCGATGTGGCCTATTAACGCGATTGCATGAATGTGATATCCATAATGGAAATGATGATCATTGTAATTAGCATTCCCAAAATCCGCTGTAGGTTCAGCTGATGAAATTAAGCCTTTCCATGTTGTGTCATACAACAATGGGAATTTCTGTTTATTATTGGCGAAAATTTCAATAGCCTTTTTAACTTTTGGCAAGATCTCCTGTGTTAGTTCTTGATTGTCTAAAACGAAATGACATACATAAGCAATGTATGCATACTTTGCCAAAATCTTCCCAGATGTATACATGGAATCGATATCCGCCATTCCAACAACATCATCTCTCACTTCAATTGATGCTGCTTGCAAAATAATCTTCTTTGCTTTATCTGAATAACTCGCTTCGGTACAAAAGCTTGTCCAAGGTTCCCACATTATATTCTTTGGAAGGTCTTCCTCCATGATTAACTGGTTGGTTTTATACGCCTTCATCACCCCCTTTGTGGGAGAATCTAGTAACATTCCAGTGTCGGTCTTTTTAACTAGATCAGCTAACGACTCTTGATGATGTGGAAGACACCAAATAAGGCCTTTTCCTGATATTGATTCTCCTTCCATATTGTAAATGAATTTATAGCGTCCAAGATGATCATTGGCTTCTGCTTGAAGATCGGCGCTTTGTGGATAGCAACCAGCTGTGTCATCATAATGGTCGGAAATTCCTCTTGCTATTTGAATTGTTGCATTTCCAACTCTATCCCCAACAATATGATTAGGATCCTTTAATGATAATTCAATATCTCCAGTAACATATATTGACCAAGTGATTTGGTTAAAAAGCATGGCTGAATATTTTTGAGTCTTTCCAACCCTATTCAATTTCTTCCATTCCTGAACACCAACAGATGATCCAATTATAGGTTTCACATTTTCGTATTTGGAAGTGATAAATCCCATCCCATGGACTAGGGGGATAATGATCTTCGTACCTCTCTCGTTATTGATGATTTGGGCAGTGACCGATAGTTTCGTTTGATTGCACAATTTCAATTGAATATTACTTGTACTGAAATTTTCTCCAGAGATTACGAACGACTTTACCTTTGGTGGGTTAAAATAGTATTGAACAGTTTTAGCATTAGGATCAGGCCCAAAAACTCTTTGTGACGCTTCTGTATGATTGAATGCCAACCCAGCAACTTGATCCGCATCAATTGATAACCAAAGTGAATAAGGTAAGGTCCATACAGGAAATGTTTGGTCACATAAAGTTAAATTGTTTGAAAAGTTATTGGTTTGAATAGGACAATCGTGTTCTTCAAAGGAACACCCAATTGGTGGTTGATTGTGCCTCGTTCTAGGGAAAATTGAAGGAGGTTCGTCATCTGATATTGGTTGACAAAGGATATCTTCAAAATCAGACATCGTTGAAGTATGAGACGGATAGGTTAATTGAAAAGATTTGAATAACTTTGTCAAATTTCGGAGTCCCCTATTTGCTACCTTGAAGGTTCTTTGTCAAATACAATATTGATTTGGGATCTGGAAATTTCACTTGATGAAATTGCCCCAAAAATAAAACTCTAACTTAATAATTGTAATTACATCCAACATACAAGCAATCGAGAAAATTCCGCCAGCCATGCGGGCAAATATAACAACAGTTAACGGACTCCCCCCACTTCCAAATGCTGAAAAGATTAAATTGAATAATAAGTCTATTGGGGACAATTACTGTACCAGTTTTCTTTTACTATAGATTAGCGAATATGTTTTCACTTTCCAGCGGATACCTGATCAGGAAAAAATATTCCGCCCCCTCAAAAAATAAAAAATTCCGCATATCTTCCTTTGGAATATAAATGTCTTTGAAAGATACCAAATCTACCAGTCATTAAGTTACATTCTACATCACAGTTAAAATGCAATTGCTCAAATCTTTATTATTTGCTATATCTGTTTCATTGACAAGTGCAAACCAGACCAATGACCCGAAACTAGTTGAAAGATGGGGTGATCTCTGGCCATTCCAAGGAATCAATACTTTTGCTCATTTAGATCATTTCTCATGTTTAATTGAGAACAACATCCCCTTCGATGTTGGTGTTATTGGTGTTCCATTTGACACTGCAGTTTCATACAGACCTGGTGCTAGATTTGGTCCTCGAGCAATTAGAGCTGCTTCACAACGTCAAACTGCTTTACGTGGATTTAATCCTCGAGCAATGTTTAATCCCTATAATTCATGGGCTAAAGTTATTGATTGTGGGGATATGCCCATTACGCCAATGGATAATGCTCTTGCATTTAGACAAATGGATGCTGGTTTTGAAGAATTGCTTTTTAGGAGGAAATCCACTGGTGAATCAAAAGTACCTCCTAGATTTGTATTATTAGGTGGTGATCATTCTGTTTTACTTCCCCATATTCGTGCTTTAAATAAGGTGTATGGACCAATTAATATCATTCATTTTGATGCTCATTTAGATACCTGGAGTCCAGACAAGTATCCTTCATTCTGGCATTCCGAACAATGTGAATTGAACCATGGTTCTATGTTATGGAAAGCCCACGAAGAAGGATTGACTACCAAGTCAAACATTCACGCTGGTATTCGTACTAAGCTTTCCGGATTGACAGATTTAGAAGATGACGATTCGCAAGATTTCATTCGTATTGAAGCTGATGATATTTGGTTAAAGGGTCCAGACTGGGTTGTTCAAAAGATTTTGGATACGATTCCCAAGAATATGCCAAGTTATATTTCGGTAGATATTGATGTTTTAGATCCCGGATTTGCAAGTGGAACTGGAACTCAAGAACCAGGTGGATGGTTGCCTCGTGAATTGATTTACATTTTAAGAGGTATAGAAGATTTAACTATAGTTGGCGCTGATATTGTAGAAGTAGCTCCAGCCTATGATTATGCAGAAGTTACTGCTACAAATGGGGCTCAAGTTGCATATGAGATACTCACAAGCATGGTGAAAAAGGGACCAATTGATCACAATTTAGTTAAAATCATTCATTCTTTTGAATAATACACTTACATAGATTATTCTATCTTATATAAACAAAATAGAAACAAAAATTTATTCTTTTTCTTGAAACAAAAAAAAACTAAAAATGTTAAATAACGATATAAAAGAATGAAAATGCCATTTAATTCTATACTAATAACCGGCAATTACCTCGAAATATGAAACTAAAAATTAAATGTACCAAATTAATACAACATATGGGTGTCAAATGGTGATGGGTAATTGAAATAAAAATGAATTGTAAACTACAAATAATTTTCTTAAAGAATCAAAGCGATACCAGCAGCAAGGGCACCAGCAGCACCAACATTAAAGGTGTTGATCATACCAGCGTTAGTGGTGGTGGTAGCGTTATGGGCGGTGCTGTTAGTGGTGTCTCTCTTGGCAACTTCAACATTATCAGATGGTTGAACGAAGATAGTGGTGGTTAAAGGTGGTTTGGTGTGGTCAAATCTTCCCCAAGTCCTAGTTTCAGTAGTCTTTGGTCTTGGAGTGTGGTCAAATCTTCCCCAAGTCTTAGTTTCAGTAGTCTTTGGTCTTGGAGTGTGGTCAAATCTTCCCCAAGTCTTAGTTTCAGTGGTCTTTGGTCTTGGAGTGTGGTCAAATCTTCCCCAAGTCTTAGTTTCAGTAGTCTTTGGTCTTGGAGTATGGTCAAATCTTCCCCAAGTCTTAGTTTCAGTAGTCTTTGGTCTTGGAGTGTGGTCAAATCTTCCCCATACGTGAGTTTGGGTAGTACCAGTGACAGTGACGGTGACAACTTCTCTGGTTTGTTCTTCATCAGCAGCAGACACTAAAGCAGCAGCGGAGGTTAATCCAATAGCAACGGTTGATAACTTCATCTTTGTTTAGGGGCGTCTTTTAGTTGTTGTTGTGGTGATGGTTCCTGGACAAGAAAGAGAAAAGTAGTGTATGTCAAAGAGATTTTCCATTTGACCAATGTTTTTCTTTTTTTTTTTTAATGTTCCATTCATTCAGTAATTGTAATATTTCTCTTCGTTCATTGTTTAGGGGGAAAATAAGATTGAGGGAATTATTAATACTTTACATCCAAACATCAATACATTAATGCTTGTCATTTCTTTTTTTTTCCCACCGACACACACACCTCAGACACACACATTAAACATCTCATCGATCAATCATTAAATTTTTAATGATTTAACGTCACTAATGATTAATTATGCAAGCATCATCCTTTCAATTTAATTCTTTTTTTGTTTGGGGAGATATCCGTCATTACCGTAAACTCAGTTATGATCTTAATATCAACTGCTCTGTGTGTATAAACATGGTGTGCGTGGGCTGGGTGTCATTGCGTATTATCGCTTCTTTAACAATTAAATTAAGCGTTCCTAATTCGGAAGGATGTTAAGCGTTATTTTTTTTTTTCTGGTCGGCATTTGTTTAATAGTTATCGGTTAATTAGGAACTAAAATGTTTAATTTTGTACGAGCTTATACTGTAAGATCTATCAATTAGCTACTGGCAAATTGATCTAATACCAAATAATGCTGGCAGAATGGTGTTAGGGTAAAAAAAAAATTAGATTAGATGGTCCCTGCTAAAAGGCCTTGCTTCTACAGTATCTCTATTCAACATCCATCCAAATCATTACGCCAGACGGATCTTTGGTTAATCATCTTGTGCCGGAGTCAACCATGAAGCATCTAACCTGATCGTAGTCTAAAGATTATTTTCTTCTTCACAAGTGAGATAGATATATTTCTTCCACATACTCCAGGAAAACAACAAGGACTTCTTTCATTTATTTTGTAGGGGTTGTCAAAAAATTTTCTGTCAATGTGCTTTCTAATCTATCATTTATTTTTATTCCAATTACAATCTACTGAAATGACACTTTAAAACATCATATCCAGTGCATGTTTGCAACTTTCATTCCCAATTATACAATATCTCTCTATAATATCTCTTCAACGATTCGTATTCAACTGTTGTAATAGTTCAACAAGCAGTATTATTTTTTTTGCAACAATTTCGTATTACTTCTCTACAAACAACAAAATCATAAAAAAAAAAATATCTTGTTAATGTCATGTCGTGGGTTATGTATTAACTAAAAAAATCGATAAAACCTATAAAATGGGGAGAAGAAAACTAAAAAATGCAGAGAATCCAAGAATAAAAAAATTTACAGAGAAATGCAGAGAAGATTAATTAAAGGAGGATGGGGGTAATTGCTGGAAAATGAAAACATAAATCATGTTGAACAAAAACACAGTACAAGGCAAAAAAAATCACAATAAAAAACAAAAAATCAAAAAGCAAAACCTTGTTAACCTTTGGGAGACCATCTTATTTGTTTATTCCATTTAAAATTGGAAGTCTTGTTGTTGAGATTGATCAAGACCAAACCCAAATGAATTACCATAAGCTTGTGGGGCAACACCTTCATCATCAATTTGATCATCTTCTTCTGAAAAGTAAGTTTCAATAATCTTGTAGGCCTTTTCGTAAATCTTTTCATTTGGATTACTTTGACATTCAAAAATCTTTTCCATACCACCAGCTTCTTCAATAAATAATGCATTTTCATTAACCGCAAGTCCACGAGCTTCTTTGTCCATTTCTCCCATCTTCAAGATATTCTCCAAAGAATCTAAAGTAACTTCAATTATCTTGGAATCAGCAACTGCCAATAAATCACATAATGGCTTTATACATCCTTGACTGACTAAATAACGAATTTGATCAGGTTTGGTTAACCCACCAGATGAAGCGTTGGAAATAGCCCAGCAGGCTTCCTTTTTAGTCTTATAGTCACCAGCGATTAACAATCTAATAACTTGGGGGATCAAATTGGCATCAATAACTGCTTGGATTTGATCAGTGGTACCAGCAGTGATATTGGAAATGGTCCAACAAGCTTCTTTTCTAATGGTTTCCTTTGGAGAATTCAATAATGGTGCTAAAGCAGGTAAAACACCAGCATTGATAACAATTTGGGTTTGTAAATCACTACCAGTAACAATGTTACCAATAGCTCTCAATGCTGGGGTTTGTACTAAAGTAGATTCATGGCCTAATAATTCAACAAGACGATGAGGGATACGAGCATCAATAACAGCTTGAATTGCTTCAGAAGTACCGTCAGATAAATAAGATACAGCCCAACAAGCATCAACTAAAGTTTCTGTATCAACAGAATAAATTAATTTAGCTAAAGTAGGGATAGCTTGACTAACAATATTCCAACTTGGAGCCGGTGATTTACCTCTACATAAATTTGATAATGTCCAAGTAGCAGTTCTAATCAATGACATTTTAGTTGAATTGAACAAGCTCAATACTGGTTCCATGGCATTACAACTTAAAACATAATCTCTGCTATCAGAAGAGTCACCAGCAACATTCCCAAGGGCCCAAATGGCTTGTTCCTTAACCTCAAGTGATTGAGAATATAACAATTGAACAAACAATGGAACAGCATTAGCTTCTATCACTACTCTAGTTTGAACTGAGTTACCAGAAGCAATATTAGTCAAAGCCCAAGCTGCTTCCAATTGTAACATATCTGGATGATCTTCCTTCATAAACTCAACCAAAGTTGGGATAACCCCTGATTCGATAACTAAATCAATTGGAGGATTGTGTTCACGCGATAAGATTTGACGGAACTTGACAGTAGCACCCAATTGGCTATCAAAATCAGGAGCTTGAATCATTTCAATCATTTTAGGTAATTCCTGTTTCAATTTATTATAGAATTGACTATCATCACTATTGGCTTGCATTGGATATTGATCTTCATCTTCTGATTCATTGCCAGCTTCATTGTTATAGTTTCTTCTTTTAGCCAATACCTCTTCTCTCTTTTGTTTTCTCAAGTCCACTTGATGAGTTTCTCTTCTTCTTCTCAATTCATCACTTTGAAAACGGCCTCTATTTTTAAAGGTAGTACGACGATATTCAGGAACAAATCTGTTAGTAGCGTCAGCGTCCATGATGTTTTTGTAATGAATATAATGTGTGTAACGAATTAAAAAAGTGTATCTGGTTAGGAAGGTGAAGTTCTACGTTGTATTGAATTTGACCAACTTCCAAAATGAATGGCTTATAAGATGGGGCTATTGAGATGAATTGAGTTGGGATTTATTTACACACACACTCTCACTCACTCACTCACTATAGTTTTTTTCTTTTGGTTTTAAAACTCTTCTTCCATCTTAAAAAAAAAATTTCTCACTTGACGATTTTGTGTTGCAATTGATTTACTTTGAAAAAAAAGCACACACAGTGAAGCGATTTTCTCAAGTGTTCCAACGATTGTTTTTAACTATTGGGAGTATTAAAACACTTACAGATATATACAATGTTGTTGGCTAGAAGGTACGCATTAAGGACATTTACTCGTCCATTCTCAGTTTCTCCTATTTTTAAAGTAAAGAGCTCTTTTAGAACCACTGAAGATGGTATAGATACTAGTGAGTTTACTTCGGAAAACAATCCTTATTCGCCAACGTTATATCAAGACAACGTGTATATATTGAAACCAAATTCCTTATTCAAAACGAAATTACCAAGTAATTATCGTTTATCGTATCTACCATTATATGAATCCCCAGCTGCAAGATATATTTCGTTATTAAAAAGATTAACAATATCATTAGGTGTCTTGGGTTTATATGGAGCCAAGTTATTCTATCAATCAGGTCAATTTGATGATATGTACGCTTATGGATTATTAGCTTTAACTACAATACCTGCAGTAATAGTACAATATAAAACAAGAGATTATGTTACCAGAATATTTAGATTATATGATAAAGCAAAACCTCAAACTTTAGAGAATTTAGTTGAAGATGAAAAATTAGTGATGGAAAAGCTAAGTGTCACTGGTGGTACCACATATAATGAGTTGTTGACGGTTTCTGGAAATAAATCTTTACAATTAGTACCGGATAGCAATGGTAAATTATCGTTCTTAAAACCATTTGCAACTTGGCAAGAATTTGAACCTGAATCAAAGAGAAAGAGAAAGTACTATATTGTGGATAACATTGGAGGTTTAAGGATGGATAGATTATGGGGTATAGTTGAATCCAATTCTGGTGTTAATAATGGAAGATCGAATTACTAATAAATAGTTGCTTTGACTACGTTGGTCACGTGTGAATTGTCATGAAGCTACGCGACAGAAAACGCGACAAAGGGTAATCTCGTTTTGGAAGAAAAAGAAATTCATGAGAAAAAAGAAAGAAAAAACCGCTCGGTAGAATTTGCCTTATATAGAAACAACAACAAAGTGAAGACTGATGAAGCGGGCAGATCTTGAATGACACAGAATAAATGAAACTTTTGTATATATAGAAAATTTCACAACTAATTTTAGAGTTTATACTTTTCCTAGTATTTGGCTTTAAAATAGATTTGGAATCGCTTTTTTTACTTCTTTTTTGTTGTTGTATTTGTAACAGATTTATACACTTATAGAACTTCACTTACCCCTGGAAACTATGACAGAGGTATCAGCTACTCCAACAGTTATAATCAAAGAACCTTCGCCAGAAGAAATAGAAGATGATGCAAACCTTCTTACTCGGAGAAGATCCATGTTAGATATTGAGGATGAAACAGATATCAACACCAAGTTCAATGCCCTGTTGTATCAAACCAATGATGATTCGGTCGAGTTGTATAAAATACAAAATCATTCTTCGGACTTGCTAGGAAGACTATATTACGACGATTTTGATTCCGATTCAATTCAATCGTCGACCCTTGCATCAGGCAATTTAACACCATCAACATCAACTTCTGGAACATTATCAATGCCGACGATAGATATGGCATATATACATCAAGCAATGACAAAATCTTCTTCACAAACCAGATCAGCAGCACCTCAACGTCCAGGATTACCACGCTTACAATCATTTGAACGTGGGATCTCATTTGATATTCCTGACACCAAAAGTAACAAATCATTAATTGTTAAAGTCAGACATCCCCAATTTAAGTTTAGAAGAAATAATAAGACTTTCTTAGTTGGATTCAATGATGATTTCGAATCTTCTAAAGCAATAGAGTGGTTATTTGATGAAATGGTAATTCATGGTGATACAGTTGTAATCTTTCAAGTTTTGAATGAAAAATATCATGATCTGATTGATAAAACAAAGGCAAACTTAAACTTGGAGAACTTTGAAAAATTGAATTGTCATAATAAGAAGGTTTCCATCATATTTGAAACAGTTATTGGTAAGGCTGAAAAGAAATTGAAAAAGGCAATCGAAGACTATTCTCCTTCAGTAATGGTGATTGGTACTCATGAAGGAAAGGATGGTCAGCATCATCATAATTATCACCAGAACCAGAACCAGAACCAGCACCACCATCAACACCACCATCACCGTGGAATATTAAAATCTTCAATATCCAAGCATTTCTTACAATGTGCATTAGTTCCCGTTATTGTTGTCAAACCATCATATACATATGTAGAGGAACTTAAGAAGCCAATTGATTCAGAGCTATATTTCCAAAATTGGATGAAGAGGATTGGTGAAAACCAAAGTGTACTGGCGCGCAAAGAATCGAAAAGACTCAGCCGAATACTAAGTCCTTCTCCTTCTAGATCTCCTTCCAGATCTTCTTCTTATAAAAATCTAGTTGGAGAAGAAAGAGGAAGAAATCATGAATCCTTGGACTCAAGATCGTCGTCACGAGAAGGGAGATCTCGATCAAGATCAAAGTCAAGAGCAATTGTAAGCTTTTTAATGGGGCATTAATAATAATGTAGCAACACCAAAAAAAAAATCTTCACTAATGGTTGCCTCGTGTTAAAACGTATACAGGTATGTTTTATGTGTAAATAATATTTATAGAGTTGATACCTTATATAAATATAAATACTTTATAGAGACTAAAGTCATGTCAAGAAGAAGAGTTGGGAATCCTATTATTGCAGTCATTGATCTAATTTCATTTACAATTGGAACATGCGGGATCTACCTGAATGTATTTACCACTCAGTTACCAGAATACTTTGTTGATGCTGGTCATTGGCAGTTCTTAACCAATTTAGCATTGGTATATTCATTACTACTTTTCTTGATTGGATTCATAGCTCATGTTACTAATTCTACCTGGTTATTCAATGTCAAAAACACACTTCATCCTATAGGATTAGCCCTTGAAAGTATTGTCACTGTGATTTATTGGCCATTGCGACTCTTTTTTTTATCATTATTAGCCAATGATCCTGAAAACTTTCATTTACCATTACCAACTGATTTGGCTATTCATTTAATGCCAGTTGTATCATTGCTTATTGATTATTTGGTGTTTATGCCACGTTGGACAATAAGAACCTCGACTGCATTAACTTCTGTCGTGTTCTTAACGATTCTGTATTGGTATTTATTGGAATATTTGGTTGATATTGAAAAGGGTGCCAAATATCCTTATGCGTTTTTGAATGTCGAAAGTGATACACATAGAATGGGTGCCTTTGCTGTCGTTGCATTTGTTTCATTTTCACAATTCTTATTCTTAAGAAAAGTATATGATTGGATTGTGGTCAAGACTGAAGAGATTGATACAGCCATTGATCGTACATTACACCAAAAAGATGATTAGGAGGTATGAATACTTTATTTGTTTTGTTTCTTTTTTTCATATCTTATTACTCTTACGTAGACTATCTAATGCAGTGTTATTGATATGTCTAAATCTCAGACCTCCAATGGGACTTCCGCCATACCAACGTGTAACAATGACCATTATGTTGATCAAATCGTGCTTTACGAGCACTTGTTCAAGCAATCTCATTCCTGCACCTTTCTCTCCATTATCTTTAAATCCTTGATTAATATTGATAACTTGTCCATTGCTCAACTTTTCGCCAGTTCGCCATGCTAGAATATGGGGATGACTCGCACTTTTGGCTATTGATTTATGTTGTGTTAAGAATTGTGTTAAAACATCTTCCACTTGTGATCCTTGAGAAATTTCGACATTTCTTGCTTGAAATCTGGATTTCCTATCGGTTATTACGTCCGATGCTTTCCAGTTAGTGATATTAGTCGATATGTAGCGGCCATGGGGTATTTTGGGAATCAATCGTAGCATTGATAACATATTATTCCGGTATATAGTGAAACCAAAATTGAAAATTTTTTTTACTTCTCTTCCATATTAAAACAATACAAAGTGAAAAAGTTGATGAAAAAAATGGTAACCTTGAAGGAAGAAGAGGAAAAACCTAGCTAGCCCATATACACACACAATGATCTACTTAAAGACTTTGTTGAATGTCATTGATAACTCAGGTGCACAAGTTGTGGAATGTATTAAAGTTTTAAATCACAGACCTAAAGGGTTTGCTCAAATTGGTGACCAAATAACAGTCGTTGTTAAACAAGCTAGACCAACTGTATCAGATGCCCCATCTGCAAACAGAGTCAAGAGAAGAGATATTTGTCGTGCTGTTATTGTTAGAACAAAGTCCCCATTAAGAAGACCAGATGGTTCTATCGTTAGATTTGACGATAATGCATGTGTTTTGTTAAATAAAAATGGTGATCCTTTAGGTACTAGAATTTCATCAGTAGTGGCCAAAGAATTAAGAGATTTACAATATAATAAGATTGTATCGCTTGCTCCAAAAACCTTTTAAAAACATTTACTATAGAAAATAATGAATGAATCTTGTACATAATGATAATGTGATTATAAATAAATATATTTAAACTGATATAATCATTCATCTACTATTGATTTGATTGTATTTCTCAATTGAAGTGAATAATCTCCATTGATGGAAGGAATATCTTGTTGTAATTCCATGGCAGAATCAACCATCTCATTCAAATAATCAGCAAGTGGAGGTCGTATACCGGCAATGGACTCCTTAGCATTGGTGAAGTCATTCTCTTTGAACTCGTTTAGAAGCATAGAAAGATTTCTCTGTATCTCATCAAACACCTCTTCTTTGACCACGTTGGTATCATTCTGTTTTACTATCAAATTATTCAAATGTTGTGAATTCTTTTCCACTAAATAACAAGTTTCATTGAGTAGCTCTTGTAATTCATTCAATTGGATATGAACCAGTTGTTTATTAGATACGTTACTACTACTACCTCTACTACTACTTCTACTCTTTGACATTGCCTCCTCACCCTTGTTACCTTTTGTATGTATGTGTATTTAATGTTAGCGCCATTCTGATTTTTTTTTTTCGCCAAATGCAGTCCCTGTCAGTTAACCCTCTGACTCAATGAGAATGAAATTTTTTTTTAAGGTAGTTTCAAAACCACAACCCTGACACAACATCCTTTTAAAATAGTCAAAAAGTATGTCTGATCAAGTCGCTGAAAAGGTAGAGCAATTATCCTTACAAAAGGATGCTGCTCCAGAAAATAAATCTCCAGAAGCTAAACAAAAACAAGGTAAGAAGGAAAAGAAGGCTGCTGCCGCATCCAAGAATCCATTGCTTTTAGACCCTCAACCAGAATTCATTGATGAACGTATCAAGTTATTTGAAGAATTAAAGGCTAAATACGACGAAGAAATCGCTAAAAAGGAAAGAAAACCAATTAAAATTACCTTGAAAGATGGTTCAATCAAGGAAGGTGTTGCATTTGAAACCTCTCCAATGGATATTGCCAACTCTATCGGTAAATCTTTTGCCGAAAGACAAGTTATTTCCAAAGTCAATGGTCAATTATGGGATTTACCAAGACCTTTAGAAGATGATGTTCAATTAGAATTCTTGGATTTCGAACATCCTGAAGGTAAAGCTGTTTTCTGGCACTCATCTGCTCATATTTTAGGTGAAGCTTGTGAATGTCATTATGGTTGTCATTTGTCTCATGGTCCACCAACTGAAGATGGTTTCTTCTATGATATGTCCATCAATAACGGGGAAACTGCCGTTTCTCAATCTGATTTCTCCAACTTGGAACAAGTTGCTACTAAGGCCATCAAGGAAAAGCAAAAGTTTGAAAGATTGGAAATGACCAAGGAAGATTTATTAAAAATGTTCCACTACAACAAGTACAAGGTCAAGTTTATTAGTGACAAGATTCCAGATGGTACTTCCACCACTGTTTATAGATGTGGACCATTAATCGATTTGTGTGTTGGTCCTCACATTCCTCATTCTGGTAGAATTAAGGCTTTCAAAGTCTTAAAGAACTCTTCTTCTTATTTCTTAGGTGATGCCACCAATGACTCTTTACAAAGAGTCTATGGTATTTCTTTCCCAGATAAGAAACTCATGACTGAACACTTGAAGTTCTTGGCCGAAGCCGCTGAAAGAGATCATAGAAAGATTGGTAGAGAACAAGAATTATTCGTTTTCAACGAAATGTCTCCAGGTTGTGCTATGTGGTTACCACATGGTGCTAGAATTTACAACACTTTGGTTTCTACTTTAAGAACCGAATACCGTAAGAGAGGTTATGAAGAAGTCATTACTCCAAACATGTATTCCACCAAATTATGGGAAACTTCTGGACATTGGCAAAACTATAAAGAAAACATGTTCTCCTTTGAAGTTGAAAAGGAAACTTTTGGTTTGAAACCAATGAATTGTCCTGGTCATTGTTTACTTTTCAAATCTCGTGAAAGATCTTATCGTGAATTGCCATGGCGTGTTGCTGATTTTGGTGTTATTCATAGAAACGAATTTTCTGGTGCTCTTTCTGGTTTAACCAGAGTCCGTCGTTTCCAACAAGATGATGCTCACATTTTCTGTACCTCTGATCAAATTGGTACTGAAATTGCTGGTGTTTTCGATTTCTTGAAGACAATGTACGGTATCTTTGGTTTTGAATTCAAGATGGAATTATCTACTCGTCCAGAGAAATATGTCGGGGACATTGAAACTTGGAATGCTGCCGAAGCTAAATTAGAAGGTGCTTTAGATGAATTCTTGGGTAAGGGTAAATGGGAATTGAACCCAGGAGATGGTGCTTTCTATGGTCCAAAGATTGATATTATGATTAGTGATGCCTTAAAGAGATGGTTCCAATGTGCCACTATTCAATTAGATTTCCAATTACCTTCTCGTTTTGAATTAGAATATAAGTCTGAAAGCAATGATAAGGGTAGTGCCACCTCAAGACCAGTTATGATCCATAGAGCTATTTTAGGTTCAGTTGAAAGAATGACTGCTATCTTAACTGAACATTACAAGGGTAAATGGCCATTCTGGTTGTCACCAAGACAAATTTTGATTGTTCCAGTTGGACCAAAGTACTTTGACTATGCTCAAAAACTTCAAAAGAAATTGAATGATGACTATTTCTTCTATGCTGATGCTGATCTTTCTGGTAACACTTTACCTAAGAAGGTTAGAACTGGTCAAATGTACAAATATAACTTTATTTTTATTGTTGGTGAAGATGAACAATCTTCTGAAAGTGTCAATGTTAGAAACAGAGATATTCCTGAAGAACAAGGTAAGAATGCCATGGTCAAGTTTGATGACGTTGTTAAGCAATTGATTGCTTTAAGAGATGAAAAGAGAAGCGACAATAAATTGATTTAGATTAGAAAGATGTGTATACGTGTAGTCATTTGAATATAAACTGAATTATTAATAATTAGCAGGATAAACCTATTTATCGCGTGTTAACTATGGGTTAAATATCCCCAACCATTTGAAAAAAAAAAAAAAAAAAAGTTTCCCAGAAGCTTTTCAAATCCCCATCATAAATCCATTAACCAATTTGGATAACTCAATCATGTCTCAGCCAGAACAGGAAAACCCATTGAAGGAAAAGCTTTCGCCTGAGAAATTCCAACATATGGTTGAATTCTACGAAGCTGATCACAAATTGAATCACAATGATAGATTAGAATTAGCCGAGCACTTGCGTGATGTTATAACAGGATCAAGTATAATGGCATATAGTAGTGGCATTGCTACATTCTCAACCCCAACAGTATATTATAAATACATTTTACGTAAACCCATATATCAAAATCGATTCCTTCAAAGACCATTTATGTCTTTTTTGGTAGGTTTAGGTAGTTTTCTTACTGCTAGAATATATTCATTAAATGCCGAATTGAGAAGCAAGGCTGAAGAAATTCACAATCCAAGAATTGCTTATGTGTGGAAATCCATTACACCTAACGAAGTTGCAAAGTTTTACTATTATTATTCTCAAAGTGCAGAGGATCCAAGTGTAATAGTCGAAGATCCCAGAACATTTACAAAAGACACGTTTACAAGAGTACGTTTTGATCCCCAATTGGCCAAGAAGGCAGGAATCGTACAATCTAAACCTGACAGTCTCGCAACGGGGGAAATATCAGGAACAGAGGAAGTTCATAGATCTCATTGGGAGGAAATTCGTAGAGAAAGTGGTTTCTCTTCTTCAAATGTATCAAATCAATATGAGGATCCTTTTACGAGGAAGCCTTTTAATCAAGATGATGATGATGATCCCTTCTCTCTTGGTGATAATATTTTGAGTTCTGATTTGGAACCAACAAAAGAGACTCCGAAATCTGCATGGAATGAAATTAGAAGGGGTTCGAAATAAGTTTGCAAGAAATTGTTTAAGAAACGCATATTCTAACGAGTTGTATAGAGATTCATGTAAATATATTTATTCAATAAACATTTAGTATTCAGTATATCATTCTCGTATTATAACGCTCTCTCCAGTTTTCTTCTGTTATGCAATCGCAATCTAAAGCTTTAAGGATCAATATTGAAGGAAAAATATTTCTCCACACCTCGCTAGACAATTATCACACCACCACATCCAACAATCAATTGTTCTACAAATGACAGTACTAAGAAAGAGCTACGCAACTGATCCAATTGCATTCTATGAAGCAGATATAAAGCTCACTCCGAGTGATAGGATGGAAATACACCATGAACTCAATAAAATGATATCCAAAGCAGGTTTTGTCTCGCTTGTGTGTGGTATTGCTGGCTTCTCAACCCCACGATTATACTCGAGATTCATATCTCATAAGCCATTAGGAATGTATGCACCTCTAGTTTCCATGGTCCTTGGATCAACTGGAGTTCTTGGAACTCATGCTATGGTATCAAAGACCGAGTTGCAGAAACGCATAAAAAAATGTGAGTGTTCTGAATACGCAGCGAATGGTGGATATTTGGAAACATTTGGATCCAGATAGATTTGAATTCTATAGTCATTATTTTTTGATGACTGCTCGTAATCCAAAGCTTATACTAACTGACCCGAGATTGACAGATCCCCAATATGCCAAATATGTGCCGATACTGACAAAGAAACAGGAACAAACTATGAGGGAGAACAAGCTGTTCTGGTATCACATTGCGATCAAACCCGAATACCAAATGGAGCATCATATAATACAATGGACCCATCTGATATAGCAAATGCTGGATTATCTCTTGTGGGAAATACAAGAAGAGAAGATTTGTTGGGAAATCTGAAGCATGGTATCATGAACATACAGCACGATGATGGTTTTACCAGCTCCGGAGACGAGACAAGCAGTAGTATTTCCGCATGGGAGCGAATTAGAAATTCATCTAGATAAAAAATCTCGATATTATGGTAGTTGTGAATATCATAAGGGACTACCCTTGTACAATTGTCAGAGATGTGATAAGGGGAAAGAAACCACTAAATGGAAATTAGGATGAGAGTTGCCGAGCTGGACGTAATAGTTTGTAAAGGTGATAATTTATATTGTTTTTAAGAGGCTATTCTCTTTACGATTGTATATTAATTTATTGTAGTTAGATGCCTATAAGTTATATGGAAATATTGCCTCTTCACCAATATAATTACAATGTAAATTGAGCTTTTGGTGATTTTGTTTAAAAATTTAACAAAAAAATTTGCAACATATGGGTTTGCTTAAAGGCTTTTCGAGAAATTGTTCTAAATAAGACTTTTCATTCATTGACAGTCTTCATATAGTCTAAACTAACAACTAGGTGTTTGATCTCAAGAAACTGTTTATTTGCTTGTTTTATATTTGTGTTTACATGTAATTAAAAGATCGCCGTTGTCCATATTACAACATTGATAAAAGCTCAAGAATTGAAACGCTTATCATATCTACACCAAATATATTAGTATACTTGAACAATAACGTTGAAACTTATTCTATATATTATGCCTTGTTTTCTTTTTGAAGTGTCTTACATATTCCTTTCATACGTTGCTGCACCTTAATACAGGTTCCACGTCAATCAAAATGATTAATAAATGAGATATCAAAAGCCTACTCTCCTCCCTTACATTCCTTTGACTACAGGAGAAATTCTCCCATATTTATATTGCTCTGGAAGATCTCGTATTTTTCCATTTTCCAAATGTGGTTGCATAATCAAAGATAGTAAGGTGGTCTTACAGCTGGAGAGATAGGACCAGAAATAATTCATTCATTATGATACAGATCATGTGAAAATATTGTTGTTGTTGTTTCATGTAAGTTTTAACTTAGCAATTATCTGTTTATTCCAACAAGCAATGATTGTTAAGTGTGTATAAGTTAGTTGATTACAGCACATCCAAGATACAGCACATACAAATTCCCACAGAAAAATTGAAAAAATAAGAATCAACACCTAATAACATAACCACCACTAAAACCACCCATTGAAATATTACATTCAAGACATCCAAACAGCTGATACAAAGATGGATACATTTGCAGATTCTGGAGAATTATACAACATTAAGAATCAATTCTACACTGACCAATTTCAAAAGGTCATTAGTTACAACTTAGATCAATTCTCACCAGAATTCCAATTAAAAGTATTGGAGTTTCAAATAAGAGCTACAATTGCCTTGGAACAAGATGCCAGTGAATTAATAGAATATGGTAGAGGTAACTTTGCTGATAACGATGAGTTATTTGAATTGTTGACTGTCTGGAATGATTTAAAAACATTTGGCATGGATGACTCTACCTATTTCCAAGATGTTAAACAAGCCAAATTTCCATTGCAAGCAGTATTGACTTCGATTTATTTGGTACAAGTTGAACAGGATATCGATCAAGCTATTGAATTTTTAGATTCTTATATCAACAATTCAACTGATGTGGTTGAAATTGAACCATTCTTAATTTTAATGCAATTATATTTGGTTAAAGGGAATTATCTGTATAGTAACAAATTATTCACCAATTTACAAAAATTCCCTGAAATTAAAGATAATATCATATATCAAATTATTGAATCTTGGATATTATCAATTAGAGGAGAAACTGAAAATATTAACAACTCATTTTACTTTTATGATGAATTATTATCAACTTCAGGAGTTGATGATGATGTCAACTGTAAAGCAAGAATATTGAGTATTTTATTTGTATTGACTTTACAATTGAAACACTACCCTGAAGCCCAAGATTTATTGAAACAAATTGACTCACTTGGGGTTAAGCCAAACGCTGATCTTCTTGCTAATAGAGTTACATTTGATTATTTGGTTAATGGTGGTGAAGAAGCCGATGTATTATTACAAGATTTACAAAAGGTTGCTCCTGATCATCAATATTTGACTGATTTACAAGAAAAGGAAGCGGTGTTTGATGAGATTGTTGCAAAATATGGCGCATAAGTAATGAAGTTGAGGGGGGAAAGGACAAGCCATACCGAGATATCCTTGTAATTTGGCTATATATAAAGAGTATGAAAATCTAACAAATTATTCTTTGACAACTTTTTCAAATCTAAAAACGAAAATAGAAACAAAGAAAGGAAGCAGTAGTGGCACACAAATACATGTTGATTGTTTAATTAACGAAACACCTCCCTATCTCCGATGTCTATTCATCTATTTTAACAACTTCTCCATCTTCATTTAATTTTAAACCTTCAGCAATTAATCTTCTTTCAATTTCTTTCAACTCGTTTTCACGTTCTAATAATTCCTTTCTCTTGTTGATTAAATCTTGATGCACTCTTTCTTCGAACTTCTTCAATCTTTCCTCTTCTAATTTAATTTGTTCTTCCTTCATCATATAATTAGGTTCTTCATGTTCTCCTCCCTTAATATCATTTGATGATGATGCAACGGTAATGGCGTTTGCATTGTTATTATCTGATATATATTGAAATTGCTTACCTGATAAAGCTTCAGTTCTGTAATTTTCATAAATGGTTTCATGGGTAATATCTTTAAATTCATTTAAATGTGTAATCAACAATACATTCTTCAACACAGTAAAATCGTTTATATCCGGGTTCTCAATATTAATTGGAACGGCATAACCAGGGTTTAAAGTTCTAAATTTTAATCTATCTTCGTCTTCATTTGGATTATCTCTATATTCATTCGCACCAATAACAGCAAAGGGGATTAATGAATTAAGATATTTGTTATATTCAATGATTTCTTCATCGGTATATTCTTGTTCATATTCATATTCATTAAATTTATAATAATTGATACCATAATTGTTCAAGTCTTCAGCAATGAATTGTTTATTCAATTGCAATTCATTTGGAGTCAAAGAATCAGCTTTAGCAATAACTGGAATAATATTGACTAAATTATTAACGTGTAATAAAAACTTGACATCAATTTCTGAAAGTCCATGACCAGTTGGATTAATCAAATAAATTAAAGCATGAATTCTACCATCTTTAAACCTTGGATTACGTTTGACTCTACTTTCTTCCAATAAGACTTCATCGAATTGATGTCTTATAAAGTCAACAATGACTTTGAAATCTTCACTGCAATCAATTGAATTAGCAAAGTTTGGGGTATCAATGATATTCAATGAAATCTTATGACCTTCATTGTCTTCTAATTCAACATTTTCGTGTCTCAAGGTTAATTTCTTGGTAAAAGGATCTTGATTAGCAGTCAGTGAAGTTGGTACAATTGGATTACCACCACAAAGAGTGTTTATTAAGGTAGATCTTCCAGAACCACTTTCACCAATAATCATGATGGAAAAGTTGATTGATCGTTTAAGGATCTTTCTTTTACGTAAAGCAGCTGAAGATATGTCACCTGTGCTGTTGTTGTTATTCTTAAGATCCATTGAAAGGTTGTACGACATTTGTCCCTAGTGGTGTGTGTGTGCAGTTGGTTGAAATGTTTTGGTGTGTGTGCTTGCTTTGTTAAGTAGTTGTAAAAACAAATGTCTGTCTGTCTGCACTGTCTGTTTGCACTGTTTTGATTTATGTAAATTTGTCTGTCTGTGTAAAATAAAATTTGTAAAGTTAATTAATTGGTACGTGTAAATGTAAATGTAGGAAACAAAAAAAATAAAAATTTTTTTTTTGACGGTAGAGAACCAACCAAAAACAAAAAGAATCTAAATCAGACACGACAAAGCGAGAGATCAAACAAACAAAATACATAGACAGACAGACAGAAAAAGCTTTTTTTTTCCGTTCTATAAGTTTACTAAGTATCAGAAACGCGTATAAATGTACATATTCATTTGTTACAAATTCTCGTGATTAATATGAATATGAATATGAATGTGTCCTGGCAAGTAATTACTTTACTTTCCAATTGGTCCACTTAAGATCCTCTCTAACTCTGTTCTAGGAAGTTAGTCATGAGTGATTAACCAAGCCAATTTATTCCTGATTATTTGATCCTTTCCAATGGAATAGTCCCCCTTCGCTTAAGTCCAACAATGGTGGCCACTTCTTTATCAACTGTTCTGAATTTTAAAGTTTAAACTGACTCACAAGGTTCTAACAAACTTTAATAAAAGTAGCTACTTGTAGACTCTACTGGGCCTCACATGCTTCTTGGCAAGTTCCAAGACTTGATCTTCAAACAATATTAATTAATATTCTACACATTGTAAAGGTCAAGAGTGTTCTGCGAGGTTTTTTTGAACTTTTAGAAATATATCGATATACTCAGAAAGATCTTTGGAAAAGGCATACAACCCAGCTACTTTCTATCCAATAAACACCAGAACCATTCTAGTTTTTAACCAAACAGGAGTCTAATAGCTTGAAAATTCCATGTTTGTGAAAATTTGCAATCAAAAAATATGCGACAAAATAAATGTCGCACTAATTCGAATGTCGCAGTATTTTCCTTTTGATTTTGATGCTGCTAAACGGAAGCTTTTCACTTGAATAACATTAATACTACAGCTAAAATCATATATAACATTACCACAGCTAAATCATATATAACATATAATTATATGCCCTGTGTTAGGCTGTCACATTAATCTCAAATTCTGAAACAAGTTCAATATAACATCCTGTTGAAGATTGCAAGAGAAAGACTAGTCACAATTAAAAAGTAAGACTTGTAAAAAAATAGCCATCAATGAATTTAGTTAAAGTTTATGATGGAAAATTCATGGGAGCAGCGACAGTATCAGCAGCAGGTGGTATTAACGATGATTATGGAATTACGTGGTGTCCTTGTCTTAATTTAATATTCATTGTCATGAATAAAACATCAATTTGGGTTTATAGAATTAATGGTGAACGAATATTTGCAATTAATAACAAGTCAAGCATTGTATCAATTACATTTAATGATACTGGTAAATACTTTGTGGTTTGTGGTGTTGATGGGAGTATTAAGATCTATGATTCAAACAATGGTCAATTGATCAAAATATTGGATTTATCATTCAATAAAATTGATTTTATTCAATGGAACCTTCATAAACAATTGGAAACTCAATTGTTTGAGATCAACTTGCTTGAGAAGTTACCGATAATTGATGATAAATTATCAAACGATAAATCAAATCTAGATTACTTGGTTATTGTTGATGATAGCAATAGTATTACCTTTAACTTTAATAAGGTATTAACAATTACTGGAATAAGGTTACCCGATTCGTACCAGATATTACAACAATTGAAAACTGGTTTATTTGATCAAATCTTCTTGGTCAAACAGGGCATTGAACATAAATTATTGGCATTGAAGTATAATATAAATGACAAGCATGTATTGGTTGATGTTTTGACTAGACTATGTCAATTGATTAACTTTCAAGACTTTATTAAAGTCCATCTAAACGATTTACACAAACAAATAGTGCCCTTTTATCAATTGCTTGACAGATATCTTTCTAATTTACGATCGGAAATAGATGCACCACTCACGTCTCATCTAAGTGATATCCTCTTAACTGGGTTAATAGATGAATCTACTAAAGATTTTTGGTTAAATCAATTTGGTGAACGAGGCTATAAAAAATTAAGCAAAGTGGGTAATACACTTTATGGTTCGTTTCGAGAGATCATATTTCAACGATTGATTAGCGCAAGCGAAAGAATGATTATTTTGATTAATGATTTGAACGGAATTTCCACATGGTTAAAAGATTCAGATTCGAGTAGCATGGGATTGAATGAGAGTGATCTACATGAATTGACTAGAATATTGCAAAATCAAGTCAAGGAATATTACAGATGTTTATGGGACATTCAACATGAGCAAAAGCAATTCAATCAGTTTTTGAATTGGATTAAAACGACGATTATTGATACATTATCAAAAGATGATGATCAACAACACCAACAGAGTGAGAGTCCAATCCCAGTTGCTGACATTTTGAATTATATTAATTCTGACTTAACAAAGAGCAAACTAGGTAAGTATTTACCAATTCAAGGAGAATTTGAAACAATTCAAATTCATGAACCTGTCAGCAATATTCTTGAACATTATTCTAATCTAGAATCATCAATGAAATCGTTACTAGCTTCCGTTAATTCGTTCCATTTATCAGTGGTTCTATTTCAAGAATTAAAATCTATAAATCTACCAAAATTATATACAAGTTTATACTTACAACGATATAACCACGAACTGCTATTACTAACATTCATTGATGAATTCAGAAACTTACAAATCTTGAATGTGGAAACCAATAAAATTAAATCGATACCGCAAGTAAAATCATATAAACAAAGGCAACACGATCTAATAGTTCTAACCCATGACAGGATATATATAATTGATTTGAAAACTTTGTTCGAATCGGATGATGCGACGAGTCTTGATATTCCACCTGTAACATTTCAACCTCATAAATTTATACTAACTGGGGAATATGGTTGTCTTATAGATGATAAAAATCAAAATTATTCCATTGTTAAGTTCATCAAGTGACAGGTTTTTTTAGGTATTGAAATAATAGAAGTTTTTGACATAGAAGTGATATTCTCCATCATTGCCTAGGTAGAATTGGTTACTGGCCCATTCACGCAATATAAAATAAAAGTCTTCATCTTTTGGATCCCAGATAGATTTCCTAATATCCTTTATGATTACGGGATCTAGAATTGCATTGTCCTGATGTCTTTTTCTGTTGATATATTTATAATAATTTGGGTTTATATCTTCTTGCTTCTCAATCAATCGACATAATTTTTCGAGATCTTTTTCGCCGATTGGTCTATGTTGATCCAAGGTTTGTTTAACAACTTTTACTTTAGTGTTGATAAGTTTGTCTCTGAAATGTGACGCGACAGGTAATCCATAATTTGTTGGAATATGAACAACATCTAGTATTGGTATTTTGATGCCAAATCTAGCTTTGTTGTCATAAATAAACTCATATAATTTTTGAACTTTGTACACTATTTCTTCAATTGGATTAACTTGTTTGGAATATTGTCTTTTCATTAATAATTCCAGTTCGCCACGGCAGCCTTCAACATTCAAGAATTCTCTTATCAGAAAGTGATCGCTTGTGTGGCTCTTCAACTCATCCAAATATTGTTTTTTGACTTCGGGATTGCTTACAACCTCGTCAACTAAATCAGCTTGGGGCCAGAACTGCTTGACTCTCATGAAGGATGTCTCTTGAAACTTGTCTATCCAATTATAGTCCCCACGTTTATATATCACATCTAAAATTTCTGGAAGTTTAGTTCTATATGATTCTTCGATGAGCACATCATCGAGTACTTGTTGAAATTGCTTGGAAATCTTCTTTGATAATGGCGGTAGATTGAGGAATTTGTATTTTAGGAACTTGCTAGCATCTTGGATTATTGCTTGTGGCAAGGGGAGCCTTCTTATCTGCTTTTGAAGTAGCTTATACTGTTTTAGCGTGTTCATGGGGTCTTCACCTGTATTGTATTGTATTTTTTCAGTTTGGTGATAAAATTGATAATTAATGAAGAAAGCCTAATGAACAAAAAAACAAATTGTTAACAAATCATATTTAAGATTCGTTGGCTGCTGCACACGAAACATCCAACATGGCATTAGCAGAGACGGTGTTAAGGAAGATCAACAAGCTTGGATTGATCCCTAAGATTGTTCAATTCCTACCAAAACTATCATTACTATTGGCAATTCTAAGCTGTGTATGGTTATTGGTATTACCTCTAGATGGATATTACCGTAACACGTATATATCAGAAAATGCATTAATGCCAGCTCAAACCCATTCATACTTTAGAGAAAGTGAATGGAATATAGTTAGAGGATACAGAGATGAAATTTCAAAGATTGAACAAGAAACAATTCCAAACCGAAATAAAGTATTACAATCATGGTTGGAAGAATTGGGTTTACAAACTTCGTATCATGTGAATGGATTCACCAACGATACCTTGTATGCAGTTATGCATGCTTCTAGAGGTGAAAATACTGAAGCAATGGCCTTGGTTGTTCCTTGGTCTACCAATGAAGATGGTGAATATAATGAAGGTGCACTTGCACTAGCAATGGCTTTGGCTAGATATTTTTCGAGAATGTCAATTTGGTCAAAGAACATATTGTTTATATTCCCTCAAGATTCGAGAAAATCGCTTAGAAGTTGGGTAGAAGCTTATCATTCTACTTTGGACAATACTGCTGGATCAATTGAAGCGGCGATAGTAATGGAGTATGGGAAACTTGGTGATTATTTTGATCATTATGAAATGTATTATGAAGGATTGAATGGACAATTACCTAATCTTGATTTACTAAACACGGCAAATACGGTGGCATATCATGAAGGAATTCATCGTGCAATGCAAGGTATCACTAATGAACATATTACTTATTTTACTAGATTGAAAACTTTGTGGAAAGGGATATTACAATTAACTCTTCGAGGATTAACCAAACATACACCTGGATGTGAGGCATTTTCAGGTTGGCAGATTCAAGCCTTCACTATTAAAGCAATTTCATCAGACCATCCAAATCGTGATGTAACGCAATTTGGTAGAATTGTTGATTCAACCTTTAGATCTGTTAATAATTTATTAGAAAAGTTCCATCAATCGTTCTTCTTTTATCTTATGCTTTCACCAAATCATTTTGTATCCATTGGAACTTACTTACCCGCTGCTGTTTTCTTGGCCGTTGCATATGCATTAAGTTCTTTAGGGGGGCTTTTGAATGGCAAGATTAAATCACAAGATATTTTATCCAATCTTTCAACAATATTATTAACCTTCACCTTTGTTGAGTTGATATGTGTTGGATTGTCGTTTGTTCTTCCGTTTATGATTCTTCATGCTGAGGATGATACTATGGGAGTCTCAGCCCAATTTTTATTGGTATTACTGAGTCTTGGGTTTGTGATTACTATATTATCAATGACTGCTAAAAAGAGATTAACGAAGCCCGTGGCTTATTCCTTGGTATCACTTGGGTTGTTTGTAATTGCCCTCTCCATAACTGCTTTATTAATTGTTCACTTCTCATTAGCATTCATGGTTGGTCTTTTGGCATTCCCATTAACGTTCGTTCCAATCTTAATGGATCAATTAGGTGACCTTTCACAATTGTCGACTTCCTCGACGGAAGACAATACTCTACAAAAGAATGATCCAATCAACAAAATCGTACAACATGTGAAATCTAACAAAGCCCATATGTTGATCTGTGTTTGTTTGTTAATCTCAAATCCATTTTTCTTAATCTTAATTGGAGGAAACTTGTTAGATTTGAAGAATGGTGGTATTGAATTATTCGAAGGTTTGACGACATCCTGGAATGATCTCCAATGTTGGACTTGGTTTATTGTCATTTTGTGCTGGTTTCCATGTTGGATATTGGTTGGAACTGGGTTTGTCCTTTATAGGGTTGATATAGATGAATTAGTGAGAAAGAAATTACAATAGCTGTAATATGTTATAGAGAATATAATAGCATCTTATGCAGTAATCTAGATTTCAACAGCCACCGTTAGGAGATTACCTCTATATTTAAAATTGTTAAAAGCTTTGTTTTATTAATGATAATCTATGTACAGTAATTTATTATTAATTCTGATAATTTCTACACCCCCCCTTTTTTATTGTGGTTGTTTGAAAGGAATAATCAAACCAGGACCTTGGAAAGAAGAAATAAAACATTTACTCAACACGGTCTTTTTGATAGCTTTTGGATCGATTTCAGCATAAACGGCGTCAGAAGCTGCCTTTATATTTTCGACAATTTGTGCATCACTCATTAAAGTAGTACCAATTGGGAAGGAAATGTTAATACCTCTTTGTTTGAAAGGAGTCAATGAAGAAAGACCAAGAATGACATTTATGTCATCAGTGACTGTGTTTTTCTTTGTAGAAGGCATTAAACCTCTTGGACCCATAATTCTTGCCATTGCTTTGATATCAATTTCTGGAGTTGCAAAAGCATGAGTGAATTGATCAGGATCTAATTCTCTGCTGACAATTTTGTCAACCAACTCTTTTCCTCCAACATGAGTAATATTATGTTTCTTCAATTCTTCAGCTTTCTCAGGATCACTAGTGAATACAATTGGATTGAATTTGGTTACTGAATGAGGAAAATTGATATTTCCAGCTAATGGTTTTGCACCAGCTTGTTGAGCAACATGGAGATAAAGGACAATCTTTGCTGAGTTCCCTACTTCTGCAGCACGCAAGTATTTCATAGCAGATGGAATAGACATATATAGAGGATTGAAAGTATAGTCTTTTTCAATATTTTTCATTCTAAGTTGTTCCTTAACCTTAGCCTTTTTCTTGGATACTTTAGCTAATGCAACAGAACTGGAGGAGAATGAACGTTGAGTAAGAACATTCCTACTTATGCTAGATTGAACTGCCGCTATTCCTGATTTAAACATTCTGCTTGTTCTGTTTCCTTATCCTCTTAGGCTTTGAATATTGTTAGCAATAGCTTCCCATGTATTGAAAAAAATTTTCTATGGGTAAACTGAAAAAAATTTTTGGAAAAAGTCACGTGAATAATAATGTCGTGATGTCGTTAAAGTGATGTCGTAGATGTTGAGCATTGAAATGAAGGCTACCAGGTTTAACTATCAATCTTTCAAAGATAATAGACTTATATCGTCTAATGTTTCAAGATTTTGTTTCATTTGTGTTTTGGGCTCTTTTTTATCGTCGTAACAAAAATTCTTGACGGAATATAACCAGCACATAGTAGGGATACATGAGGGGGGGTGCCCAATTGTGTTTACACATATCTGTATCAAGAACTTTGTTAGGCAATCGGATATTGTTAGGAACTTTTCTTGTTTGAACTTATATTGTTTCCTGCAATTGGACATCCCAAGAACAATATGAAAAATCTATAATGACAACGCAACCCATTCAACGACACGTTAGTTCCAGATTACAAAAGAGAAATCGCATTTGTCACTTTTCTTCATTGATAATCAATGACTCGTCACTGGATATTTGCGGTTTCACTTTGCCGAAAGGCCGAAAGACTCAATTGTTTAACTTCCCTGATTTTACGCCCAAAAAAATCTATTGTGATTATAAACGATCAGTGCTTCTGGTTAGATGTAAGGTACCCTTATACAGGTGTTGCTTCATTTAATAATAATAGGTCTAGTAGATCTCATAAACCTAAGAGAGCTATATTGTGTGTGGCCTACCGGAAATTGAAAAATAATCAAGTTCACGTGATCTTGGTCGCGATAAAAAAAGGGTCCCTTAATATTTTTTCAGTTGAACTTAAGGGCGTTTGGAACCGAATCGAGTAATTAGAAAAAGAGTGAGGCGGTTGACGTTTTTGTTTCGTATTAAAATGTTGTGTGGTGGAGTGGTGATCGGAATTGTAATCCACATCCTGGAATTAAGCACTTTGACAATAGGAGGTTGTTATGTTGATCTTGTAACAAGCAAGGGGAAACATTTTAAGGGGAGGAAATTAATTACCCTTACTACTATTGTATAAGATGTTTGAAAACAGTATTCGAAAAAGAACGTTTCTAGAACATGAAATTTTGGTAACAATCACTTTACGAAACAAAACCAACTGAAAGAGAATATAAGGCGGAGGATTAGATCCGGTTCGTTTTTTATATGCGGATAATAACCGGCATTAGAAGTAAGGACTACGTAGCAATTAGTAACAGTAATTATTTTTTATTATTTATGCAATGGAACAACATTTCCTTAATTATTTTTCCACTGCAATCTTTTACTTACTAAAAATAAATTATTAATCCGAAGATATATAAATATCAAACTGTAAAATTTACTTTGAATGATTGCTATATAAATACAATATATTCCCTTCTGCTTCCATTGCATGACTTTGCATCGAAATATTTCTTCAAATAATTACATAATTTACATAAATACGTACTAATATCCACCAACATCCACCAACAACAATCAATGATGACCAACACTCTCTATAAAAACTTTGTTCCAGATAACCCATCTCCTCTTGCTTCTAGGAGGCATAATAACCAGCAGACTCTTCGTCTATTACCACCTATTTCCATATGTAACAACAACAACTCAAGTATACTCAACCAAGATAATGACTTCTATGACTGTAATTACAATGATGAAATCAATACTAATGATATTAATAATGACTTTAATGACAACAACCCAGCCACTTCCACCACTGCCACCAACACCACCACCATCCACAATAATTCAATCCCGCAGGAATTCTTCAATTGCCTAATAACATTCCCACTATTTGCTCAAGCTCCTAAATCATTCCATAACAAAATAGCAGCAGAATTGAAATTAATGCAATATCATCCCCAAGAATTCATAATAAAAAAGGGTGAACAGAGTAAATCAATGTATTGGATCTTAAAGGGATCAGTCAGCGTCACTTCAACCGATGGAGAATCAATATATGCCGAACTTGCTAGTGGATCATTCTTTGGTGAAATTGGAATATTATATAATCGACCAAGAACAGCTACTGTTGTTGCTAGAACTAGAGTATTAGTTGGGGTTTTGACTGCCAAGGCCTTAAATATGGTATTGAAAAATTATCCCATGATTGAGAGGAGGATTAGAGATGAAGCACAAGAGCGTTTGGCAATGCAAGAGAAGAAGAGGAAGAATAATAAGACAATCATTGATGATATATCTTTAAAACAACATAGTACTCCGTTAAATGAAAAGGGATATAATGCTCTCGTGTTGGCTAGTCAAGCTAGCATTATCCCAGGGCCACAAATCCCATCAATTGTTTCCACAGTCAAATCATTTTCCTACCCCAATTCCCCAGTTACAACTAGATCGTTTGAACATATCATTTCAATTCAAGATTTCCTTCGTAACTTACCACTTTTTCAAAATCTTCCCCGTGATATCATACATCAATTAGCATTAGGCGTTGAACCAGTTTCAATAAACCAACCATATCAATATATTTTGCAGAAAGGAGATGAAGGATCCGATATTTATTTCATTATAGAGGGAGAAGTCGAAGTATTAGATCATTCTATATCTGATAAAACCCCAAATCGAACAGAAATCATCTTGGCAAGATTATCGGCAGGTAGTTATTTTGGAGAAATGTCTTTTTTGAATTATTTACAGAATAATAATAATCAGAATACTATTCGTCGTACTGCATCCATTCGATCAATTACAATTTGTGAATTAATGGTTATAAAATCAAACCGTTTGAAAGCATTGTGCGCTCAATATCCGCTTATTGTTGATGATATGAAACTCACTGCCGAACAAAGAACTAAATCAAACACACATCTGAATAACGAAGAATTGTTTCTTCCCAATTGGAGGAGACATCAACTGATTTCATCATCATTACCTATCTCAAGATCTCCTTCTCCTGATTTCAGAAAGTCGCCCGAATCACCAACATTCTCAAACAAGCAGTCATCACCTTCTACTCCATGCACATCAATCTCATCGTCCTCATCATCGGATACTTCCTCCTCGCCACCTCCACCTCCACCTTCGTTAGCGCGTAAAAGAAGAAGATCAATAGATGTGCCCACCACTACCTCAAGTACCTCATTAGACAATTTTCAATCGTTTCATTTTCTCCCACAACCAAGACCATACATCCCTCACAAAAGACGTCGAATCATAGCTGCAAAAATGACGCAACCTCGAAGTTCGATCCTAGCAAATTGTCAACTCTTACCAGATAGCATCCTCCTTCAAATTTTCAAGTATCTTCCAATACCATCTATGATGAAGCTCCGTTTAGTGTCCAAGAAATGGCGTCATTTGTTACATATTTGTCCCTTCCCTGTATTAGATTTAACACCCTGGAATACGTTAGTTGATGATAAAGCATTAATTTCAATCACTGATTTTGTAGGTTCACGGCCACAAGTAATTGATATTTCCAATTGTTTCCATATAACTGATGAAGGATTTAGTTATATGATCAATGAGATTGGAATTTCTGGTAGAATCAAGGCAATTAATATGGTATCCAATTGGGAAGTTAGTGCTATGGCTATTATGGATCTTAGTGTGCCTCATGTTGGACAATATTTAGAGAATATTAATTTATCTAATTGTCGAAAAGTCCGTGATGATGTTATTGAACGATTAATTGGATGGGGTGGTGGTGGTACAACAGATGGTAACTATGATGAATTGGTCGGGTGTAAACGATTGAAACTGATGAATTTTGGATATTGCAAACATTTAACTGATCAAACTATGAAACATATTGCCATGCAGGCTAGCGAACGAATCGAAATGTTGGACATTACTAGATGTACATTAATTACTGATGTTGGATTTGAATATTGGCAGTATCGAAATTTCCCTAATTTAAAACTGTTAATACTTAAGGATTGTACATTTTTAACTGACAAGGCAATTTTTGCAATTGCTAATCTGGCTAAGAATTTAGAAACATTAAATTTAGATTTTTGTTGTAGTTTAACTGATTTATCAATCGAAGTATTGTCCTTAGGATGTCCAAAATTACGGGAATTGAACTTTTCATTTTGTGGTCTGGCGATTAGTGATTCTTCATTAGTTACAATTTCATTAAATTTATCCAATTTAGAAAGATTAATACTTAAAGGATGTGTTAGAGTTACTCGAGCTGGTGTTGATGCTTTGTTGAGTGGAGTTTCACCTAAATTGACTTATCTTGATATTAGTCAATGTAAAAATGCCCATTCATATCCGGGGAACTTTCCTGCCCAACAATTAACTGTAAATCCTCAAACTAAATCAGCATTTGTATCGACTGGTCCATACAATAACATCACTGAGATTGTATTATAGAATAAATTTTAGAAAGATCTATAGATATATATACCTTATACACGCTTGTACTTACTTTTTACCCTTCTTCTTTTTAACTTTGTCTTCAAACTCAATTGACAGAATTGGAACACCCTTCTCCTTCAACAACTCAATAATCAATGGTCCATGAGGTCCTTGTACTTGTACCTCAGTAATAGCAGGATTATGAACAGCTTGTCCAATAGTGGAAGATCCACTACATTTATTTCTCAATTCTTCGGCAAATGCCCCAGGTTTAATATAAAATTTTTCAAAATTAGAAACACGAGTAATTATCTTTCTTCCAAGCTTCATTTCTGTAATTATGGTAATCTTTGGTGGATTACCCTTTTGAATGGGGAATGTTGTACCATTGGAAGTTATTTCATAATAAGGAGAGAAATTGCTCAAGAAATCTTTAAATATTTGATCTCGAGGAATATCATTACCTGGTTGCTTGTTGATGATTTTGGCAAGGGTTTCATCTAATTTAATTGATTTCTTGTTTTTGCTAATCAATTCACATTTATTAGCATAAGATTCTAATAATGTACGTAATTCAGGGGAAGTATAAAGTGAGTCGTATTCTTTATCTAATTTATTAAACAACATTCTTGATTTGCTGGTAGGTTTATATAATAACTTTATATTCATTTGATTCTTGGTGTCTTGTTTGGTGGAGGTAGATTTTGGTTTATTTACTTTATGGGTTACGAATGTCTCAATGGTTGGATTTGTAGAAGACATTAATTTGATAATTGATAAATCTTCATCTTTACCTTTAACTTCAAGATAACCTAATTTTGACATTGCTTTAAGATATTTGGAAGTTTTCTTGTATGAAGTCTTTTTGATGTTTGTATATGAAGAATCCATAATTGGAAGATTTTTGTAGATATGTAAAGACATGAATGTTGATGCTGTAATTGGTAAATCTACCTTGTCTACTTTAATTGTTTGTAATAATGATCTAGTGAAGAAGTTATCTATTTCTTCAGGAGTTAATTTAGCAATTTCTTCGTTGTCTTCGTCTTCTCCGGTTGGTTCTGATGAAGCGTGTTCGGTGATTTGTGCACCTGACGTGACCTCCTCCGTCTTTACTTCCACTTCTTCTCTAGAATTCTCCTCTGGAGATGCATTTCCTCCTTCATTTTCCAATTCCAGTTGTCCCAATTGCTGTTCCACTGAAACTTCCTCTTCTTCAATCAATGCAGGCATAGATATATCTAACGATTCCGGAATTGGAACATCCACTTCTTTATTAATTCTAGCCAACTCATCAGTAAACACATGTAAAATCTCTACTGCAATTCCCGTCAATCCAATTACTCGATTATATTGAGTCATATCCACTTTACATTTCCCAATTGCCATAATTACGCCCGGTCTATTTGAACTAACTACACCAACAACAGTTCCTCTTTTCAATCTAGAATCGAATGGTGGGATAGTTCCAGGTATCATCAAGTCTGCTCCATTTCCCAAGATGTCTATAACATGAGGATGTGTCAATATGGTTGGGATAATATAGGGACATTTCCAAGTTGTGTAAACAGTTGGATAAAGTTGAGAATCACGAGATTGAAACCAGAGTGGTATTTCTTGTGAGTTGTAGTAGATTGAACCTGAGAATCCTAATGGAGATTTAAATGAAGCTCTTTTGGCAATTGATGGAAGGATATCTTCTAAATGTTGTTTTGATAACTGCTTTATAGAAGGAAGTCCGTATATTGTACATATTTGAGATAGTAACTTACGTCTTTCTGAAGATTTTATATTAGCAGAAGGTTTAGGCTGAGGATTCTTCTTGAACATATTAGTGAAAGAGTACGTGCTTTGTTGGGTGGGTGGTTGGGTGGTTGGGTGTGACAAATATTTCTTCATCAAATCAAATCAAAAAATTTTCACTTTTTCACTTTTTCAGTTTAACTTTCATAAATCATTAGAGAGCTGTTACACTCCCATGATATTATCATTGGTGTTGTGCTTGATGTGAATGATAGCAGTGGATTTTGTGATTAAATAGAGATTAAGGAGTGATGCAAGAGTCTTGGTTTTTTATTTAACAGAGTTTATGTATAGGTTGGATATATATCTTTAATGTAATTGAGGTCGTAACTCTAAGTGGTTTTGTGCGTGGGGTGTAAAGATTTGTAGAATATATCCATATCCATGATTGTATATCTATGGAGCTACAAAATACCGCTTGGTCAAACTTGGTGAATTAGTCAAAGAGCTAGAGCAATCAAAGCATTACTATCCATTGAGAGAACATTGTATTTCCTAAACTTAGTTTCTAATAGCCATTAACGTTCCTATGGGTTACAACAATAAAGTACACTATTCCAAGTATCAATCTCCTCATAGTCTGGTGTAAGAGAATGGCACTCTTTAACTATATAGCATGTTCCTTGCTCTGAACACATTTCTAGTGTAGAAATTCGGGATAGTCTAAATGTCCACTGAATATTGCGTACCTTTCGAAGTTGAATTCTTTATTTTATACATATTTCAAGGGATGCTTTTCCATATACTCTATCATGTGAGAATCAACCTCCTTAATAAACAATACCCCCAAACTGTAGAATGGAAGATGGCGAATACAACCTGAATAATACTCCAATTCCTTGATGTTGAAAAGAATTTAGCTTATGTGCGTACGATTCCCTCTGCCTTAATGACTCCAATTTCAAAGTCATGAAGTTTTCCAACATCAGATCAAAATTTCCTTACTTTCCCCCAATATAAAGATGTCTGATAGACATGGGTTTCGCTAATCTAAAGGATGTGCATTTTTCTAAGTGCAATGATTTGAAGTGTACGAATTCTGGCAATTTGGCATCAAGAAACAGACTTTCCTGAATGTTAATTCTTAGCAACTGAAGGATTGGAATAGTTTCAAAAGACATATAATCAAAGTCAAAGTGAATTTCTTTCTTTTGAATTTCACAGCTATCAAGCCATTCAGCACTGAATGAGGAGGTAGTCCTTCCAAAAGTAATGTGGCAAATGATCTGTTTGTATAACCACTTCAACCATTCAAGGGTTGGATCTTCGCCACTAGAAATGGCAACATTTTCCATGAATAGGAGTTTGAGTTTCTGACTTCTACATAGATCCAAAAATCTTGTCAAACTAACAAACCTATAGTCCGACCAAATGTCACGGTTTTCAATTGAATAGATACCCTTGATGTCGTGATAAACGTATATCGAATTCCACAATTGTTTGTCGCGTGGCTATCAATTACATACTGGAATTTGGAGAAATCCTTTATCAATTTCTTGAAGAGATAATCTGATTGATTCTCACATACATTTCCAATGAGTACCATATATTCGATTTGGGAAGTATACTCTTGGTGTGTTCTTAACAAATCTTATCATTCAACACAATGAACATCCAAAACCACCTGATTCTTCCCCTTGGGAATGGATCTGGAGGGCAGTACTATTTATGGATTCTTATCTCCCACATAAATATATATTTGCCGATGTGCGCCAATTATTTATTAGTTTATCAGAAGTATTCAATGGGCATATTTAAACGAAACCTATACAAAGGCGGGCGAAACGTGCTATTAATGCCCCTCAAAGCTCTGTAAAAACTCTGGAATACCAATTATCGGATTCAGCACTCCCCACTTAACCGATTTGCAGATTTTTATAGCAACTATTGATGAAGTTAGCTTTTCATTTCCTCAAAATTCACAAAAAAAGGCTTGTGTATTGAACATCTTGAGGTACAGAAAAATAGCAGAGACTATAGCCGGCTGGAATTATTGTAGTTCTAAGGGTATACTATTCTTCAGAGTTCCTTCTGGAAATTAGACCCGTTTTCTTGAAATCTTATCTACTAAGTAGTTAAATGTAGATTTAACTTTATGTTAATTCAACTTGTTACTTTTCCGTTATTATTATTATTGATATTCAATTTTTTTTTTTCACTTGAAAAGACACACTGTATACGTAGATCAAAAAGGGTTAACACCAACAAGCTAAAGGATCTTAACTATTGTTAGAGATAGCTCTAAACAGATACATTATTAGTATAAACAAAGAAGATGCTGGATCAACCACCTATAGCGAGTAATGATGATGATAACAAGACACAAAGGATAGTCACCAATGAACCAGAAACAACTAATTGGGTTAGAAATATCATTGTCTTATTTATGATTACTTTAATATTATCCTTGGGTTATCCATTATTTATCTACACTACTACTATATATAGAGCAGATATACCTACAATTGATCAAATCAATAACTTCAATGAATTAATCTCCTTTAGAATTCCAATATATACTGATATTGCAGTTGACTCATCTATTCTTCAACAACAATTACATCAACGGTATCCTTACATCAACAATTGGTCAATAGATTGGTTACAACAACAAGAAGTTGGTGATTCTGGTTATGTCGTTAAAGTACATGAATCTAATGACAATTCATTCAATGCTTCCAATAGACAAATTGATGTTTATATTAAGAACAAACAAGATATCAATACTTATTTAAGTGAAATCCTTTATGATCATATATTTCATTATGAATTAACTAAAATCAACTCTATAATCCATGATAATTCTTCTTGTCATGAAGTACTTGACAGTGTTGCATTCCCTTATAATTCCAAATTTAATATTGTTGTTTCATTATTGGTTGAAAATGGTGTTTCAATAAATTGGGAAATTGACAACTTGTTAAATCAGTATCAATCAAAATTATATGAATTATTTAATCATTATACTAATTTCACAATCACCTCACAAATTCAATATTATTCAAAATTATCTAAAAATACTGTCAATCACACAATTTCTCAAGATGATTTATCTACATTTATAAATTTTAATGATTGGAATTTAGATAATGTTAATATTAATCCGACTATTAATTTTATAATTTATTTCCCAAGTTCAAATTATCAAGGTATTCCCTTGAACATTGAAAATTCAACTACAAATTCATTTCTTGTTCCTCAATGGGGTGGAGTTTCCATTTTGAATTGTTTTGATAAACCACCAGTATCTAAACAACAAATAACAATTACTGAACAACAATTACAACCAACTTTTACCATCCTCATATCACAATTATTCCACTTGTTAGGTCTTCCTTCTACTACCACCAGTCCACTATCCTCCCTTCTTATCAAAATCGATTCACTTACTAGAATTCAAATTTTGAAAAATTTAAAAGAATCAAAGAATAATTTATTATCATTAGTAAAACTTGCGGAAACATTGAATTCAATCACTATCCCAGAGGAAACTAAAACAATGGTGGATTTAACACTTGTTAAAATATTGGAAACTTTAGCTAGTTCTTCAGATATTCATCAAGGTATGAGATTAAGTGCTCAAGCGTTGACATATTCTAATAAGGCATTCTTTGAAGAAAAAATGGTTCAACAAGCATATTTCCCCAATGAACATAAATTGGCTGTATTGATGCCATTATTGGGTCCAGTTGGATCAATTATGATATTTGGTAGTTTGAAATTGTTGAAGAATTTGAAAGATTTGAAGAAAAAGAAGGATTGATGTAGCTTTTACAATTACATAAGTATAATATGTATTAATAGATAATAAAAAAGCTTATTGAAAGAATTAACGAGATAGCCTTTTTTGAGTTTTTAGTTTATTTGTAGACATTATCAGTTAGATATTCTCTTGTTTATTCTCTTTATTTATTAGTACTAAAACGTATTAGATTGTGAGTATACCCAGGTAGAAATTATTCTGTTTTCTTTCATGGCTGTTTAGTGCTTTGTATCTGCTGAAAGAGATATTGACATCCCAATGGTTTTACAAAAAAATCCATATAAGCAAAATCACTAGGTGAATCTGTGTGTATTCATGTATATATTATTTTCTCAATCTACGTGATTCTTTTACATTTAATTGGAGATATTTTCCTTATTGCTTATCCACTACTGTGTTAATATATTAGCAAATGTCTAGAATGTTTTCTGAAGAAATTTGGAACATTTTTTGCAATAATTTGTGAAAATTTGACCAATTAAAAAGAAATCAGCTACTGAAAAGAATATACAGTGAATACCAAGAGGGTGATTGTCAAAATATTCAATATAGTAGATGTATTGTTATTAAACACTCTCATATCTATTTAAATATATACCCCCATTTTAATCATTTCCTAATATATTATCCCTTAACTTAATGGTATACTTTAATTGTTACTCTTGTTTAACCATCACTAGGCGAGATGATGAGCCTAAACAAAGCAAAAAAAAAATTCAAATACACTAAGGAATATCCTCAGTTCATACATTTAACAAACTAGGGTAAAAACACACAACATGAGTAGATACTTAGTCAACACAATTGGTATCAGTGGTTCAATAGGTATAGCTTCCTACTTCTGGGGTAAGTCATCATCTTCCACCCCAACTCCAACAGACACTGTTCCACCATCAACAAATCTCCCAGCACCTATTGGTGGTGATAAACAAACTGGAGTCTTTGATCCATCTATTGTTAGACCACAAGATTTTTTCAAATACGGATTCCCGGGTCCAATCCATGACTTACAAACCCGTAATGAATTTGTTTCATGTTATGATAGAGCAACCAAAAATCCATATTGGGTAGTTGAACATATTACCAAAGAATCAATTCAACGTGGTGATGGTGTCGATAGAAAGAAATCAGTATTTAAAGAAGATGAACTGATTCCAGTTAAATTTAGAGCTAGATTAAGAGATTATTTCCGTAGTGGATATGATAGAGGTCATAATGCCCCTGCTGCAGATGCTAAATATAGTCAAGATGCTATGGATGAAACGTTTTATTTAACAAATATGTCACCACAAGTAGGTGATGGTTTCAATAGAGATTATTGGGCTCATTTGGAAGATTTTGCAAGAAGATTAACTAGCAAATATGATGATGTTAGAATTATGACTGGGACTTTATATTTACCTAAATTGGGTCCTGATGGGAAATATAGAGTTACGTATGAGGTTATTGGTAGTCCTCCAAGTGTTGCTGTACCCACACATTTTTTTAAATTGATTGTTGGTGAGAATAAAGGAGATAATGGAAAGATTAGTTGTGCTGCATTTGTATTACCAAATGATGTGATTTCCAATGATGTTCCCTTGACTGATTTCCAAGTTCCAGTGGAAAGTGTGGAAAGATCAAGTGGATTGGATTTATTACATAAAATACCATATTACAATAAGAAGGATTTATGTAAAGAAGTTAAATGTGAACTTGTCGTTAGAGAATTTCCTAAACAAGTTAATCAAGTTATGGGATTACCTGCTCCTGGTAAGTAGATTAATTGTTTTTCTTGTCTTGATATTTGTATGTAACTCTAGAAGATTTAGGAAATGGATGTGTTTTCATGAAATTGAAAAAGTGTTTAATACTTGTAGGATTACATCTCTTTTCAAGGGATTGATACATAAACATTGAGTTAAACTCTTTAGGATACTTAGACATTAATCAAATTGAAGTACTTGTCATTATCTAACCTACTAAGCAATCATTGGAGTCTAAATCGATGTGAATAAAGAGCTTTGTTAAAAACTAAGGTGAAGCAAAATATTGGTTGCAAAAAAAAAAAGTATCATGAACCCCCCCATCCCCCCAAAATAGTTATCAATCAATTTCACTAGACAGATATATATAGTAAGAGAATGATTAACCTAAGGTCTTGCTAGTTTGATTCATGCTTTGTCAACACATGGTGGAATAACATTTAGATCTTTTTTCAAGAAAAAGAAATAATGAGTTAACTTTTACGTATTGCAAAATCGAAGATGTATAGGTTGAGTGGTCAAAAGAATGAACTAAGATGCGTAAATTATACTCCACATTTGAGAGATTAGGGCAAATACGATAAGATTAAACTACGACCACGATGGCTAAGGGACACTAGTGACACCATAGTGTATGTATGTAGTAAATGCAACAGCTTACTAATTGTAGATAGAATCCTTTGAGAGATAAATACGACATAAGATAAATAATTGTTGAAAAGAATATTTTGTTGCATGTATAGTCCCCAATGTAAGTTTTTTGTTTGTTGAATAAGAAAGCAAATAAGATATTAGATTGTTGGATTTATTATGGACAAGTGTTATGAACACAGCACAGCCATGTGGTTTACTTTTTATCTATCTGAGCTTTTTTCAGATACCGTCAAAAAAACGTTGAGCTTAAAAACTTACCAAGAAATGTGATTGTTGGATGTTGTAATTGTTTTTGTGTTGTAACAATTAGAAAAATTGCTTTAATAGCGTTAAAACTGCATATAAGTGGAAAAAAAAATGTTGGGATAATCCTGTATAGAACAACTCAATAATAATTGATTGTTTTACTGTTATAAAAAAAAATATAACGTTTAAAAAAGGGCTTTAACTTTAACTTAATAATAATATGGGATCAATTAGTTTGCAGATTAACTTTGATATTACAGTTTATATTAGCACTAATTATTTTATTAATAAAACGGAAACGGTTATTGTAGGAACCAAACTCCGAAGAGTAAAGAGTAGTATCAAAAAAGGTCATTAAAAAAGAATGGGTTAATTTACAATGACATGTAATGAGAAACAATCGTAATTATATGTTTTACTTCTTATTGATGTATAGTAATGTATGTAAGATACTTAAACACCCCCTCCCCCCATTTTACTGCAAAAAGAGAATCCTTTTCGGTATAAAGTAGGATTCAATGAAGAGTTTAGGTATTGTCAGCAATTTGGGAGAGTGACCAGCAGAAGTAGGAGTAGTGGTAGTAGTAATTTATACAGTTTCGGGTAACATTTACGAAAATATAAGTTGCTTTTTTTAAGATTTAATGCATTTCTTGTCATACATTATCTGAGTAATATTATATGGTAGCACCAATTATACGTATAATGTATCTGCAACAGCTAAAATTGAAAAAAAAGCAACCAAAAAAGCCAAAAAGAAATGAAGAACAATAAAGTGAAAAAAATACAAGAAAACCAACAAATCGTAAAAAATAAAAATTGTTGCAAAAAACAAATAAAAAAAATAGGAAAAAGAAAAAAAAATATTTTTTTTGTTGACGTTTTTATTGATAATAAGAAAAGATACACACACATACACAGTTTCTTTGTTTTATTACATGTTAGCTATAGCAATAATAAGAGACTGGATGGCAAACCATTATAGACTAAACTAAGAATTACATACAGATAGATAGATGAATTGATTGCTAATGAAAATGTACACTTAAACATCCATGGACATAGGCAGTACTAATTTAGAGACCCTTTATCGAAGGTAACAACATTGACAGCTCAAAAGATTTTGAAAATGTATAGAGTGTGATGATATCTATAAATAAGCAATATATACCTTAACAGGAAGTTACATAAGCTCAATAGCTAAGTAAGGGGATAGCGATAGAGTATATTAGTTAGGTTGTGCTATGTTCTATAGATATCAGAAACCAAAAAATAAGAAACCAAAAAAAAACCCATCATCGTAAATTGAGATCAAATAATAAATAAAATATTTCTTTTTCAGTTTAAATTAAAATATTTATTATTTGTTTCTCAACAAAAAAAATTGTTGGTGGTTAATTTATTCTAGCGGTTGTAAAAAAAAATAATAAAAAAATAAAAAATTCTGTTATATTTACAATCAATTCATTTCCTACTTTTTTTTTTTACAACCAATTTTCCTTTTCCTTACTTCTTTCTTTCTTTCTTCATTAAGAGTTAAGAGTTTTAGTTCTTATCATCAATCAATCAAATAAAAAACCTAATAGACAATCATATATATACATATATATCACATATCTATATTAAATTTCAAACAAACAGTACCACAACTTTTTATATTCCGTTTAAATTTAATATTTGATCTAAACTATTATATATATACTATACTTTTACAACAACAAACTAACAACAAGTCACTACTACTATCTTTATTATATTAATTTCCATATACTACTAGAACATATTTATTATTTAAATCATGGCTAACTCAACTCATAGACCATTCTCATTAACTCATGGAGCTATTGAATTAACTTTTTTGGTTCCAAATAACTTATTTTTCCATTATTCTCAATTACAAGAACAATTCAATAAAACTTTGCCACAACCAACTGAAGGTTATGCTGATGACAATGAACCATCTTCTCCAGCTGAATTATACGGTAAGTTCTTAGGTTTCATTGCTGGTTCTGCTTCTACTATTACTACCGTTGAAGAACAATTGGAAATTTTGAAATTATCTTTACATGATTTCAGTACTAGATTCTTAGGTAACAATGATAATATTCATTCATTTGCTGCTAAATTATTAGCTGATGACCAAACTTATCCAACTACTGCTAACAAAATCAAAGATAACATTATCAAGAACTACTACAAAGCTATCTTTAAATCAAACACTGAAATTACCAAGGTTGAATCCAACTTATTATACCATGCTTCTAAGGCCGGTGCTGCTGATGCTAAGTTATCTGCAATCTTTGGTGGTCAAGGTAATACCGACGATTATTTCGAAGAATTGAGAGAAATTTACAACTTATACCAAGGTTTAGTTGATGATTTCATCTTACCAATCACCAACAAATTGAACCAATTAGTTAAGCAAGATTCTTCAATGGATAAGATTTACACCCAAGGTTTAAACATTTTGAATTGGTTAAATAACCCTGAATCTACTCCAGATCAAGATTATTTATTATCTGTCCCAGTCAGTTGTCCAGTTATTTGTATTATTCAATTATGTCATTATGCTGTCAACTGTAAGATTTTAGGTTTAACTCCAGGTGAATTTAGAACTTACTTGAATGGTTCTACTGGTCATTCTCAAGGTTTAGTTACTGCTGTCGCCATTGCTTCTTCTGATGATTGGAAATCCTTCTTGGAAAACTCCTTGAAAGCAGTTACTTTGTTATTCTACATTGGTTCAAGATGTTTAACTACTTACCCAAGAACTACTTTACCACCAACCATGTTACAAGATTCTTTAGAAAACGGTGAAGGTAGACCATCTCCAATGTTATCCGTTAGAGATTTATCCATTGAACAAGTTCAAAACTTTATTAAGCAAACCAACAGCCACTTACCAAAGGAAAAACACATTGCTATTAGTTTAATCAATGGTGCTAGAAATTTGGTTGTTTCTGGTCCACCAGAATCCCTTTATGGTTTTAACTTAAACTTGAGAAACAACAAGGCTCCAAATGGTTTAGATCAATCAAGAATTCCATTCAGTGAACGTAAATTGAAATGTACCAACAGATTCTTACCAATTTTTTCTCCATTCCATTCTCATTTATTAACTAATGCTACTGAATTAATCTTGGAAGATATTGAAAGGGAATCACTTGAATTTGCTGTTAAGGATGTCAAGATTCCAGTTTATGATACTTTTGATGGCTCAAACTTCCAAACTTACAAGGAAGACTTAACTGCTAGAATTGTTAGATGTATTACTGAATTACCAGTTCATTGGGAATTATCTACCAATGATCTTAATGCTACCCACATTTTAGATTTCGGTCCAGGTGGTGTTTCTGGTTTAGGTGTTTTAACTCATAGAAACAAGGAAGGTACTGGTGCTAGAATTATTATTGCTGGTGCTATTGGTTCCAACCCAGTTGATGATGACTATGGTTTCAAACATGAAATTTTCCAAACTACTTCAAACAAGGCCATCAAGTTCAACACCAATTGGTTAACTGAATTTAAACCAACTTTAGTTAAATCCGGTGATAAGATTTATGTTAACACCAAATTTTCTCAATTATTAGGTAGAGCTCCATTAATGGTTCCAGGTATGACTCCAACTACTGTTAATCCAGAAATCATTGCCGCCTCCTTAAATGCTGGTTACCACATTGAAGTTGCCGGTGGTGGTTACTTTGAACCAAGAGGTATGACTAAGGCTATTGATGAAATTGTTGCCAACATTAAGCCAGGTTACGGTTTAGGTATTAACTTGATTTATGTCAACCCAAGAATGTTACAATGGGGTATTCCATTAATTAAAGAATTAAGAGAAAAGGGTTATCCAATCCAATCTTTAACTATTGGTGCTGGTGTTCCATCTATTGAAGTTGCCACTGAATATATTGAAGAATTAGGTTTAACTCACTTGGGTCTTAAGCCAGGTTCTATTGAAGCTATCAGTCAAGTTATTACTATTGCTAAGGCTCATCCAAATTTCCCAATTGTTTTACAATGGACTGGTGGTAGAGGTGGTGGTCACCATTCTTTTGAAGATTTCCATCAACCAATTTTACAAATGTACAGTAAGATTAGAAGATGTAGCAACATTGTTTTAGTTGCTGGTTCCGGTTTTGGTTCAGATGAAGACACTTATCCATACTTGACTGGTTCTTGGTCATCTAAGTTCAACTACCCACCAATGCCATTTGATGGTATCTTATTTGGTTCAAGAGTTATGACTGCCAAGGAAGCTCACACTTCTTTAGCTGCTAAGGAATTAATTGCTCAATGTGCTGGTGTTGGTGATGAACAATGGGAAGCTACTTACAAGAAGCCAACTGGTGGTATTATTACTGTTAGATCAGAAATGGGTGAACCAATTCATAAGATTGCCACTAGAGGTGTTATGTTATGGAAGGAATTAGATGATACTGTTTTTAACTTACCAAAGAACAAATTATTAGAAACTTTAGTTAAGAAGAAGGATTATATTATCAACAAATTGAATAAGGATTTCCAAAAGCCATGGTTTGGTAAGAACTCAAAGGGTGAAGTTTGTGATTTACAAGATATGACTTATGCTGAAGTTGCCAACAGATTAATTGAATTGATGTATGTTAAGAAATCTTCTAGATGGGTTGATGTTTCCTTACGTAACTTTTACTGTGATTACTTAAAGCGTGTTGAAGAAAGATTTACTACCACTACTGATACCATTTCATTAATTCAAAACTACAACCAATTACAATCTAACCCACAACAATTCACTGATAAATTCTTTGAATCATTCCCAGAAGCTGTTGAACAATTGGTTTCCGAAGAAGATTCTGATTATTTCTTGATGTTAGCTTCTAGACCAACTCAAAAACCAGCTCCATTTGTTCCAGTTCTTGATGAAAGATTTGAATTCTTCTTTAAGAAGGATTCTTTGTGGCAATCTGAAGATTTAGAAACTATTGTTGATGAAGATGTTCAAAGAACTTGTATCTTACATGGTCCAGTTGCTGCTCAATTCACCAATAAAGTTAATGAACCAATTGGAGAAATCTTAGATTCCATTCATGAAGGTCATATTGCTAAATTGATTAAAGATGAATATCAAGGTGATGCATCCAAGATTCCAGTTGTTGAATATTTCGGTGGTAAACTTCCAAAGAAGGTTACTGTTTCTCAAGTCCAAACTACTCAAGAAGTTGGTGCCAACAAGGTTGTTTACGAAATCTCAAACAATGTTCCTGCTAAACAAGATTGGTTAGATTTATTAGCTGGTGACAAGTTAGATTGGTTATATGCTTTCATTTCTACTGATAGAATTGTTCAAGGTTCTAAGCACATTGACAACTCTGTTCATGATATCTTAACTCCAACTACTAACTCCAGAGTTGAAATTGTTGGTACTGGTGCTGATAAGGTCTTAACTGTTTTTGAAACAGTCAAGGGTGATTTGAAACCAGTTGTTGAAATTAAATTGGTTAAGAAGGATACTATTCAATTATCTCTTATTGAACATAGAACTGCTGATGGTGAACCAGTTGCCTTACCATTCTTATACACTTACAACCCAACTGATGGTTTTGCTCCAATCTTAGAAGTTATGAATGATAGAAACGATAGAATTAAGCAATTCTACTGGAAATTATGGTTTGGATCTGAAATTCCATATGATATCAACATTAATGTTAACCAACCAATTGGTGAAGATGAACCTGCAATGGAAATTTCTGCTCAAGATATTTCTGAATTCACTCATGCTATTGGTAACAAGTGTGATGCTTTCGTTACTAGACCAGGTAAGAAGACTCTTGCTCCAATGGATTTCGCTATTGTTATTGGTTGGAGATCTATCATCAAGGCTATCTTCCCAAAGACTGTTGATGGTGATTTATTGAAATTGGTCCACTTATCTAACGGTTACAGAATGATTCCTGGTGCTGCTCCATTAGAAAAGGGTGATGTTGTCAAGTCTATTGCTGAAATCAAGGCTGTCTTGAACCAACCAAGTGGTAAGTTAGTTGAAGTTGTTGGTACTATTTACCGTGAAAATGGTGAAGCTGTTATGGAAGTTACTTCTCAATTCTTATACCGTGGTGACTACAATGATTATGAAAATACTTTCCAAAAGACCGATGAAACTCCATTCCAAGTTGCTATTAAGTCCAAGAAAGATTTAGCTATTTTAACTTCTAAGGAATGGTTCCACTTGAATGAACAAGTTGATTTATTGGATCAAGTCTTAACCTTCAGATGTCAATCCACTTACAAGTTCAAGTCTGCTAATGTTTTCTCATCCATAAAGACTACTGGTCAAGTTTACTTGGAATTACCAACTAAGGAAGTTGTTCAAATTGGTGAGGTTGCTTATGAAGCTGGTCAATCTTATGGTAACCCAGTTATTGATTACTTACAAAGAAATGGTAAGACTATTGAAGAAGCTATCAAGTTTGAAAATGTTATTCCAATCTCTAGTGGTGAAGAATTAACTTCTAAGGCTCCAAGTACTAATGAACCATATGCCATTGTTTCTGGTGATTACAACCCAATCCATGTTTCCAGAGTCTTTGCTTCTTACGCTAAGTTACCAGGTACTATCACTCACGGTATGTACTCCAGTGCTTCTATTAGATCCTTGGTTGAAGAATGGGCTGCTAATAATGTTGCTCAAAGAGTTCGTGCTTTCAAGTGTAACTTTGTTGGTATGGTCTTGCCAAATGACAAATTACAAACTACTTTAGAACATGTTGGTATGATCAATGGTAGAAAGATTATTAAGGTTGAAACTAAGAATATTGAAACTGAAACTATTGTCTTATCTGGTGAAGCTGAAATTGAACAACCAATTACTACTTATGTTTTCACTGGTCAAGGTTCTCAAGAACAAGGTATGGGTATGGACTTGTACAATTCAAGTGAAGTTGCTAGAGATGTTTGGGATAAGGCTGATAAACATTTCATCAACAACTATGGGTTCTCCATTTTGGATATTGTTCAAAACAATCCAAATGAATTAACCATTCATTTCGGTGGTGCTAAGGGTCGTAAGATTAGAGATAACTATATTGGTATGATGTTTGAAACTATTGGTGCTGATGGTGAATTGAAATCTGAAAAGATCTTCAAAGATATTGATGAAACCACTACTTCTTACACTTTTGTTTCTCCAACTGGTTTATTATCTGCTACTCAATTTACTCAACCTGCTTTAACTTTGATGGAAAAGGCTGCTTATGAAGATATCAAATCTAAGGGATTGATTCCAAGTGATATCATGTTTGCTGGTCATTCTTTGGGTGAATATTCTGCTTTATCTTCTTTAGCCAACGTTATGCCAATTGAATCATTAGTTGATGTTGTTTTCTACCGTGGTATGACCATGCAAGTTGCTGTTCCAAGAGATGAATTTGGTAGATCTAACTATGGTATGGTTGCTATTAACCCAAGTAGAGTTTCTCCAACTTTCAATGATGCTGCTTTAAGATTTGTTGTTGAAGAAGTTGGTAAGGTTACTGGCTGGTTATTAGAAATTGTCAACTACAATGTTGAAAACCAACAATATGTTGCTGCTGGTGATTTACGTGCTTTAGATACCATTACCAACGTTTTGAATGTCTTAAAGATCAACAAGATTGATATTGTTAAATTACAAGCTCAATTATCTATTGAAGAAGTTAAGGAACACTTGAAGGAAATTACTGAAGAAGTTATGACCAAATCATTAGCTAAACCACAACCAATTGATCTTGAAAGAGGTTTCGCAGTTATTCCATTGAAGGGTATTTCTGTTCCATTCCATTCTTCATACTTGATGTCTGGTGTTAAGCCATTCCAAAGATTCTTATGTAAGAAGATTCCAAAATCTAGTGTTAAGCCAAAGGATTTGATTGGTAAATATATTCCAAACTTGACTGCTAAGCCATTTGAATTGACCAAGGAATACTTCCAAGATGTTTATGAATTGACTGGTTCGGATAAGATTAAGGCTATTTTGGATAATTGGGATTCTTATGTTAACGCTTAAGAAGTTTAATCATTTTTTAAAATTGCTGGTAGAGTTTTTTGAGTTTTATTTTTAAAGATGCTTTTTTGAAGATACGTGGTACTATCTTTTGAAAGAGATTGAAAAAAAAACGAACAAATAATTAGCTATTGCTGGTGATATTATTGATTTTAATTCTTTTGTTTTATTATAAATTATTTAAAGTGTTTGTTGTTATAGTATATATACTTTCTTAGGTTTTTTAATTTTAATTTGTACATTTTGTTTTTCGATAGAAATATTTAAACTAGTAGAATTTTACTAATCTAGGTTCATATAAACACTAACCTATTACAATCCAGTAGTTAAAGGACTTGAAATATTAACTGGAGTAAATTTCTTCGGTAAACTAACTCTTGAGAACCTACTCTTCAATTTCTGAGTCACCAAATCCATATCCAAATGTCTAGTTAAACTCAACCTTGGAATACATCCAATATAATGATCGTCATCCAATTGAACATCCAACGGGTCTTGAGTATGACAACCAGGAGATAACGACAACCTAATCGAATGTTTCTTAGTTGTTGCATTTTCATTAGGACTTGCTTCTTCATATAATTCAAATACAATTTGTGAAAGATAATCTAATTCAGGTAATGCATTTCTTGCAATTTTCATCGGTAAATTAGCACCATAAATCACATGCAAAAGAGTATAAATATGGGATTCTTTAGTGAAATAATTGACAACTGCAGCAGTATCATGATTCTTCATATCTTGAATATCTGATAAGATTTGTTTTGCTAATGGAAGTGATGTCAAAAGACCAATATCCAATTTTTCTTCCTTTTTGATACCATATTCTTGTGGACAAATAAAGTCAAATAAGACTTTTGAAAGACGGTATAATTCACGAAGACGGGCATAAGTGGGGTGATCGAATGGATTATTGTGGGGTTTAATTGATGAGGATCTGCTTTTGCTGGTAGTAGTACTGTTGGTGGTGGTGTTTGGTGAAGAACCAATGTTGTTGGAGGTGGCGGTTGTGCTTTCACGTAATACCCAACCTAAAGATCCAGCCGAGGCGTTGCTATTCATAATCGCGCTTAAATTGGATGGAGAAGGACTGGAAGCGTTAGTATTGTTGGCATTGGTAGTAGTAGCAGTAGTAGTATTAGTATTATTTGTTGATGAACTTGACTCAGATGGGATTTTGAAATTATTCATCGCCAAGATATTAATTGGATATTCACTAACCAATCCTGAAGAGTTCACAGTATCACCACAAACTTCTCTTAATCTCTTTAATAATACTTCATCATTAGGATCAAAACAGAAAATCTTCTTTAAAAATGGACGATTATGTAAAGCATCATATTTCATAGTATCATATAATTCAGAAATTTTGGAAGGATGGGTCTTTTCAACACTAATAAATTCTTGAAATAATTTATCCCATCTTTCTTTAAATAAAAATGGATTTTCACCACAACACCAATTCTTTTGAAAAGTTGAAACATCCTTAGTTTCAAAATTATAATTCATAATTTGATGATGGAAATTCATTAATTCACAAACTCTCTTGATGACTTCAAAAGGTTGTGGCATTTTTGGTGGCCAAGTGAATTGTGGAGGTGCTTCTGCACCTTGTCTTAATAATGGTTTTAATTTCTTTTTCACTTTATCCATCAAATCTTTGGCTGCATTAGAATCATCTAATAAATCTTTACGAACAATTAAGAAATCATCAGGTAATTCTTCATCTTTATCTAATCCAAGTAAAGCCTTGGTTGAATATTGTGCACTGGTAATAACTCTTCTTTCAGAAGATGTATAAACTTTTATATGATTCAAAGCTTCACGATTCAACAATTTAATATTTTGACGCAATTGTTCACCAACGTCGGATGCTTGATGAGTAGCTGAATGAGTTGCTTCACCACCCCATTTCAAAATCAATTGGACTTTATCAACAATTTGAGGATCTTCTGCATTAAGACTGGGTTTTATTTGAATCTTTGTACCTGGAAAATTCATTTTCCGTTCCAATGCAATACGTAATTGATTCAATTTCTTTAAATCCTCCAATTGTTTCTCTTGAGCAATTTTAACAGTTTCCAAAACAACTTGTAAATCAGGTACTGCTCTAATTATAACTTCTTCACGATGACCTTTTAATAATGAAATAAACAATGGATTACGGAATGAATATTTGAATTTTTGTTTTGGAGTACGATCAGCATGACGAATAACACTAACCATGCCCTTAAATACCCATTTCTGTTGTTTTTCTTCAAATTGACTCTTGTTTAAGAGTTTTGTCAGTGGAGGGATAGTTGTTTTGATTAAATCACGACATTTCTTAGCTTGAATGAATAATTCACGTAAGATTTGAGCACAAGAATCATAATATTGATTATTATCTTTAACAAATGAAAACCCATTAACATCAATGACATATGATTTACCATGGACTCTTAATAAATCAAAACCACAAATTGTTTGCTTGAATGTAGAACTAACATTTTTGGCCATAATTTTCTCTTCTGGTGATAATTCAGTTATATATCTAATTTCTTTACCATGAGTATTTCTTCTCACTATACCATCAACAACTGGGGATTTTCTAGTTTCAGCATGACAAAAATCTGGACCTACAGTATAAGCTTTAACATCTTCAAAATTATCAGTATCCATAAATTTTTCATAAATAAATGAACCATCAGTTCTTGGAGTTGATAAATTTGGATCAAATTCACTTGATTTGTTACCAATTTTTCTAAATAATCGACGACCACCACCACCATTTGCCTTGGGATAATATATGTAGACATTATGATCTTCACCATCAACTGGTTTTTCTACAAATGGTTTCTTCATGAATTTATCACCAACTCTAAGTGTATCTTCATCAATCATTTCCCAATCCGGTTCAACTTGATTAGTTAATTTATCAATTTCTTCATGAGACATTCCTCCATCTTTTAAATGTTCAATCAACAAATCATCCAAATGAGGCCCACCATCTCTACTAATTTCTAATCTTTCAGGAGTTGGGACATTTGCATGATTTAAGATGGAAAGTACAACTCTTCTATCCCATAAAGCTTTTTGAAATACTAAATCATTGATGATGTAGGGTTTTCTATATTGAACATAAGATATGGCTTTATCCAAGGGGAATCCAGTTGAAAAGAAACTGATTAAGAAATCACAAGTTGGCCAATTTTCAATTGATTCATCAAGAATTACTTTATCACCAAATATGATTGTTTCAAATTCACCATTTTCAATTAATCTATTTAAGATCTGACGACAAGGTTTCGACAAGACTTTAGCATCCATTGCACAAACACCAATTTTTCCAATTTTAGGTTTTTGAGGAACTTCAACGTTTATTGAGAATGATCTTCTAGTAGTTGAACCAGTTGAAGTATTTGACATTGTTTTATTGAGTCTATTGGTGGGGAATCCACCCAAACCTTGTTCTGAGAATGAATTTGAATGAGATTTAATGAAGGAGGAAGATTGAAGGTTGAGATTTTCCAAAGTTAAGTCAGCAATTGAATCTGAGCTTCCATTAGCACTGGTACCACCATTTGAGCTGTCAGTAGTAGTGGTAGTAGTAGTGCTAGTGGTAGCAGTAGCAGTAGCAGCAGTAATAGTATTAGCAGTAGTAACATTTGATGGAGTTTCTGCTGAACTCCCAGGAGAAGGAGAATTTGAATATAATCTTGTTGCTGAATCTTGAGCTGAAGTTTTTGGAGTGAATGATTCTAACATTGGAGCAATTGAAGCGATAGCTTTTTGAGTAGCAGGAGAAGTTACTTTTGAATTTGTACGTAATTTTGCTAGTGTTGAAGGTGATGTTGTAGATTCAGGTAATGAAAGGGATAATGGAGATATTGGTATTCTAGAACTAGATATGATTCTAGATACTGAAGAAATTGTTGTTGTTGAAGAAGAAGAAGAAGCAGAAGTTATTGCTTGTTCGTCATTATCTTCATTGTCTTCATCAGTTTGTTTGTTTGTAGTATCAGTAGTATCAATAGTAGTATCAATAGTAGTGGTAGTATTATTATTGTTGGTTGTACTGTTAGGTACAGGAATAGGTAATGAATGAGACTGAGACATGTAGGGTAATAATAGTAATTATAATAGTAATAAGAAGTTAATAGTAGAAATTAATTAACAATGATTGTGTTGGTAAATGTGGAAATTTCAACTTAAAAAAGAGAATATTAATCTAATTTAATTTAGTTTAATATAATGTGATTCTTATGAGATGAGATGAGATCCCATAAATCAATGGGGCATTAATTAATGAACAATAACGTTCAATGATTTATTGTCAATAATAAGAACAATTGAAGAAAAAAATAATAAATGTTTAAACGGTTATTAAAGTTAAAATAAATGAATGATGCTTATTCAAAATAATTACTAATTAATTAAAAAGGTTTCATTGTTGTTATTGTCAATTGTTAAGTTAATTGTTGGTAGATGAGAGTAAACGGGGCGGGGGCAAGTAAAAATTTGTTCTAGATCAGCAATCAACTCTTGTAACTGTACAGATGGTGAATGAATCACTTGATGGATTGTGTTATACTTGAAACTGATAGGTCCTTCATGAATTTTCTGATATATAGATAGATAGATTAATTGGTTTGGTCAGGTCATCATGAAAATTTTTTCAAATCTTATGATATATTAATTATATGGTGCAACGATTCATATTCACACTCCAAGGAAGAAGTTGATTTAAGAAAAGCTTCTCTTAGGGATTGTTTTTGGAAAAGTTTTGCACTTGTTGCGGTGAAGGTTGTTTCATGACAAATGCCCACTTTATAAAGTAATTAAATGGGCTACCAAAATACAAAAGTCAATAGTGACAAGTTTAACTGTTGGGTGTGAGATTTTAGTATTGAGATCTACCCAGTTCATGAATCATTGAAAATATAGAGAATTATTGAAGACATGGACTTTGAAGTACAAGAAATCATTACTCAAGAATTTAAGACTGCTGTTATACGTTTTACTACAACAATATCAACTTTAGCAACATCAAGAAGAATATTAAATTGGAGCTAACCCATCAGCGAAAATCTACAATAATAATGTCGCATACTACTACCAACCTTCAGGTTGTTGTTGTCCACAATTTTGGAATCACATTCTGACATTAGCATATCAGAATGCCTACGGAGGTTATTAAGCATACTCGCATCTCCAAAGAGACCAGTACCTTTACTTTGGAATCTCGTATAAATAGCAGTTCATAACACCAAACCAACAATAGATTAGCTTTTGAAACAAACAAACCATCATTAAATCATCTCGCAACTCTCATTAACAAAAAGAAACTTTAGGTTTAAATGTGTATTCCTTAATTCATTCAACTAATTAATGTAATATTTCACTAATCAATTACGAATGAATTTATACATTTAAAAAAAATGCACTCATTAAGAAGTATTAATATTCCAACGCTCCGTTAGTCCATTATTCTCTATATTCTTTAAGCAACAGAATGTCGCAAAAAGGAGAATATGTCCTGCAATCCCAATGACTGCATCGTTGGTTAAATAAAAACAAATAAACACTACAATTGTGGTGTAGGGTTATTCTACACAACCCACACACCCCCACCAACAAAATATGCAAAGATGTGTGTTTAACAATAACAAAATAATAGCATATAAAACAACCACATATTAATAAACTAATACCTTTTAAAAGTACAAGTGCTTTCTCTCTCTCCTACCCCTTATTCAATTGCAGCTAAAGAATCAAATAAAACGGAAATTGATTCACCAAAATGATCTCTTCTAATGCATTCAGCAAATATGGGGGAAACATCAATAACACATAATTTATCTGCATGTTTCTGAATTCTTTCCTTTCCAATAGGATAAGTATTGGTAACAACAATCTTATCAATACAATTGGATTCAGTTAATGTTTCTAAACATTTATTATTGAAAACACCATGTGTAGCAACAACATATACAGCTTTAGCTCCACAATTTAATCGTAAATGTTCTGCAGCAGCAATAAAAGAATTTGGTTTATCAATCATATCATCTAGTATTATTGCAACCTTATCCTTAACATCACCAACTAATGTAATCAATTTTTCTTCGTGCAAGGTTGATTGTTCATCTTCATCGTCACTTTCAGCTGCATCATAACTACCCCCAAGCACATCACTAGAAACATCAACTGATGAAGATACATCCCCATCTGCTAATTTAACAGCTGAAGTAGTGGCAACATTGTGACTATTACCATTCAAAGCAGGATAATCATCACCAACAACGTGTCCTTGAACAATTCTACCAGTCTGAAGTTCAGAAACAATATTATCTTCTTCGTCTTCATCGTCATCACCATCACCATCTTCACCAGCCTTTCTAGTATTTTTTGATTTCTTAAGTGCTTTCTTCTTAGAGATCATAACATCGTGTGTTCTTCTTCTATCAGTATGAATCATAGCAAAATTAATCTTCAAAGAATCAGCCAATGCAGTAACCCTTTTAGTCCCACCTGGGTTCTTAGAAACAACAACTGCAGATTCCCAATCAGGAATATTATGACGAATCCATCTCGCCAAAGTAGGTGCACCCAATAAATTATCAACCGGTTTAGTGAAAAACCCCTGCATTTGACTAGCATGCAAATCCATACTCACAACATGATCAGCACCAGCCATAATTAACAAATTAGCCAACATTCTTGCCGTAATTGCCCCACGATGCTTTTTCATCTTTGATTGTTTACTATATGGAAATTGGGGAATAACAGCAGTAATCTTATTAGCTGATCCACCACGACAAGCAGAAATCAAAATTAATAATTCCATAATATGATCATTAATATGTTCAGAACCTGATTGAATAATATAAACATCTTCATCTCTAACTGAAATACCAATTTGAACTGATGTTTCCCCATTAGAAAACTTCTTGAGTGTACATGGAGCAGGTTCAACACCTAATCTATCACATACTAATTTACCCAATTCTGGATGGGAAGTACCAACAAAGATCTTGCACTTACGCATGGTTTGTGAGGAACACTGGTAGTATTCGGTGGACGAAGACAACGTGGGATTTCTAAAAGAAAAAATTTTTGATATGTGGGAATGGCTGTGTTACTTTCAGTTTTTGCAGATTGAAACAAATGCCAGTGAAAGTAACTAGTTATTACTTACTAAGTATCTAAGTATGGAGATTGGTTAGATTAAAATGTCAAAAAAGCTTTTATTATGCTTATAATCTTATAATTCTACATCTGGAATAAGAAGAATAGAAAATCAAATGGGGAATTAAAAAAATTACGAAAGGGAAAATTTTCTTTCTATGTACATGCGATGAGCTTTGAAGGTTGGTGGATTATTTATATGCAGGTAGATTTCACATGGATAATTAATACCATCCAATCATTCCTCGGGTATTCAATAAACATGCTTACGTCTTTACCCTTAGTGTAGCAATGACAGAAACTAATGATGTACCACTAACAAAATACACAACAGAAGTAGCTAACTTCCAACAAATAATTCTCCAATCAAATTTATACCCGGAAATAACCAATTCTATTCCTCCACAAATCACATTCACAAACATACGATGTCTTGCATTAGGATCTCCAACCGAATCAAAAAATGCAAGATATCAATTATCCCTTCTATGTCAATTAGCTTCTTTACTCAATCCTGAATCGATATCCCTCTATGACCCAGTTTTTACTGATCAAGATACCAAACTTATCCAATCACTTTTACCTACACTGAAAATTGAAGAACACTTTATTAATCCAACCCGGGGGGAAACACTATATTTCCTCCCTCATGCCGAATTGGAATTGACAGAAATGTTATTGAAGACAGATAGACCACAATATTTATTATGTAATGATTTAATCGCACATACTGATCGGTTAACAAAACGAAAATTGGCCGGTACTTATCCTACAATAGCCATATGTGTGGAATATTTGGAAAAAACCATGGGGGATATGAAAAAGACAACAGCTAACGAAGATGGATTCACTCAAGTAGTCGCGGCGACAACGAAGAAGAAGAAAAGGAAGAATAACAAAGCATTTAAATTACCAGAAATTGAATATGATTTCGAAATGGTTTATTTCAATAATGTTGAAATGATTAGATTTGTTCATGCATTTGATAAAGGTGATCCATGGGGCAACTCATTTTCAGATTTGGCTTATCATCACATCACACTGAAGTAGGTTGTTGTAAGTATTTTATGTATTATTAATATATTATATATATATGGTCCATAGAAAAGTAATACAAATTTAAATATACAGAATTAGAGTTTCAGTATAAAGGAAGATTGCATTCATCATAAAAGACGTTGTTTCTTTAACACTGGATCTTCCACAGATCCACCTGCAGCTCCTCCTACCGCTATATCCTCGACGGGACTAGGTCCATCGGCATTACCATTCACACTTTTAACTCCCATCGAAGTCGGCACTACCCCAGGTGGTGAGGCGCTACTCACAAGTTGACCAGTCACTTCTTTATCTGCTCCACCATCAACTAATAAATGTTTCGACAATATAGAATATAAATCATCCTTAGTAAATGGCTTTGCCAAAATATCACTCATCCCATTTCTTAAATAATTAACCAAATCTTGATCCTCAATATTTCCAGTCATGGCAATAATTGGAGTTCTGGTATCAAAACTACGAATCACACTGGTAGCTGTTGCCCCATCTAAATTCGGCATAACAATATCCATCAAAACTAAATCATATTTGGTCTTTTCAACAGTGGAAATGGCATTCAAACCATCGGTTACAACCGTAACTTGACATCCATATTTGACCAAGAATTTTCGACAAAGTTGGATACAAACATTATCATCTTCAACTAATAAAACATGGAATTTGGGATTTGGGATATTGGTGGTGGTAGAAGCTATTTGAGCTGGAATGGATGGTGATACAGAATTAGAACCAGCTGTTGTTGGTGGAGCTGGAGCGCCCATTGGAGAATGAGGCTTTGATGAAAGGGAATCACTATTCGGAGGAGACGTTCTTTGCATTGCTGCGGAAGTCGATCCTGGAGGGTGCAAATAACCTCCTGGTGGTTGTTGCTGTTGTTGCTGTTGTTGCTGTTGTTGCTGTTGTTGCTGTTGTTGCTGCTGTTGAGTAAGTGGACCCTGTGTATTTGGTAGGGGTATTGGAAGTGGAATGTGAGAAACTGCAGTCAGCTGCGGTCCTGCGACAACCGGTATCCCTGTTACGGGAGCAGGACCTATTGCCCCTGGCGGCCTATTAATTGTCAATACACTATTATTGATTGGGATGCCTAACGGTTGTGGAAGTGATGGCTGTTGCTGCTGTTGTTGCTGCTGCTGCTGTTGTAATGTTTGTGGAGTTAATTGAGGAGCGGCTGTTAATTGCTGAGGTACTGGCATTATTGAAGGAGATGCTTGTTGTGGCTGTGGTTGTTGCTGTCGAGGCCCAAGTTGATTTATATTGGGAAGGGAAGCCACTCCATTTGAGTCTTCTGTCATTAATCCAAGTTGATGGGGTTGTTGCTGAGCTGTTACAACTGGGAAATCCAAAGGAGGTAATTTTATTCCCGCTGCCATCAAACAATTAACTAGTATTCCAATTGAACGATAAGCTCTTTCGTCAGTGCTATTTATAGATACAATATTTTCCACTAAAGTCTTGTATTTTCTTTCCAATATACTAACTTCTTGTTGTAATGTTTTGTTTTCCTTTTTCAACAGTTCAACAACATCTTTCAACTGGTTATAATTCTGATTCAACTGAGTATAGTTATGACTACATTTGATAACCACTTCTGATGCATTATTTCCGGTACCGCTGCCTACCAATCCTGCCCCAGCAGCACCACCAGCTGTAGTTTTTTTAGCACTCGGTCCTTTTCTTTTGATATTTTCCAAAGCTTCTCTATCATTAATCTTAAAATCTGGATGTTTGAATTCCCAAGTATCATCACCATAAGGATATTTTGATTTCTCTTCGTTGCTTATCTTCACTTTATGAAAATCATACTTATTCAATTGCCTAACAAAACTGGCAAAATTTGAATGTTTAAAATGTCGAGGTAAGATTTCCTTTGTAAATTCATTAGTGTTGATTACGACAAAACTATCACCGCTTTCGGTCCATCTAACAATTGATTTATAGCTATCTTCTTGTAACATCAAGAATAACTTCTTGACGAAATCATTTGATCCACTTTGATTGGAGCTTGATGTTGTTGTCGCTATCGTTGACATGGATTGTTGTTTCTGCTGCGATGGTTGAGCTGTTGATTCTGCTGATGAAAATGAAGATGATCCTGGTGGTGGTGGTAGTAGTAGTATCAGCTGCTGATGTAATTGTTGATCACTGTTGTTTAGTAGTTGGTGAGGTATATCTTCTGATTTCATGTGAGATATATTTCTACTGCTGCTTACTGCTCAACGATATGCTTATATGCTTATTGTTAGTAGTATGTATATGTCTCTTGATAGCTTAATGGGTTCGTTGGTTGGTTGGTTGGTTTGTATTATTTATGTTGATGGCACCTCAACACCAAAAGGGTTGTAAAAAAAAAATGTCACTAGTTGTAAACCTGTAAATATTTTATTCTAAAAATAATTAATTATTTGGTGGATAACACTTTTTTTACTTGGACATTTAACTGTAAGAAATCTTTTACAGTTTATGTATGTATTAGTGTGTGTGTGTATCTGAAGTGTCTATATGTAAAACTTATTAAATAACTCCTGTCCAGTAATGTATAATATAATATATCCCTTTGGGTCTATATGTGTACTATGTGTAACTTATATGTTTCAATATGATTTGTAAGAAAAAATCGTAAATCCAATTTCTCTTGTTAAAACAGACAGACAAACAAACAGACAGACAAAAAAAAATTTAATAAGACTAAAGAATAGATATGACTAGCTATTACGGGAGTCGTGTACATCTTTACAATTATTCTTAAGGGGTAATTCTTTCATCGTTTACTGCCAACGAAAAGCCGCTTAACAAAAAAAGTTTTCAACCATGACTTCATCAGATCTCTATGAACTTATCTATACACTATGCAAATGAATAAGGTATGTCACAATCTATAGAAACCCCAACAAAACTACACGTAACACCACCCTTCTACTCTGTCTACATCCTTCAATCTATCCCTAAACCACGCTCACTATACATCGGATCAACTCCTGATCCAACGCGTCGACTCCGTCAACACAATGGTGATTTAAAAGCAGGTGGTGCATATAGAACCAAACGAACAGGATGTCGACCTTGGAAAATGGCAGTATTGATCTATGGATTCCCGTCAAAGATTTCTGCCTTACAATTTGAACATAGCTTACAACATGCTCATCTGACGCGACATATCTCACAAGAATTGAGAGTAACTAGTCAAAAAGGTGGTGGAGGGGTTAGTATGCATCAGAAATTAGCAAATGTGAAACTATTACTTAAATCTTCTGGGTTTAACAAAATGGGATTAATGGTCAATCTATTTGATGATAAAGTAAAGGCTGTGTGGCTGCAGGATAAGTTTAAAATTGGTTGTAATATGGTGCCGACATATATGGATTTTGACGAATTCTTTGTCAGTGGACAAGATAAAGATACTTCCAAAGTTAAACTCGAATTAATTTATATGCAAGATTTTGAACGAGCTAAATCTAATATCCTTAATAATAAGGTCGTTTGTAATATTTGCAATCAAACAATTGACTATTTTCCTGGGGATTTACCAACTTTGGAATCCAAAAACGACTTGGACGCCTACCTCACTAATGGAAACTTCCCATTATCTGGACATTGCTATCATCATGAAAATACCTGTGGAGTATTCCACTTAACTTGTATGGCGGGGAGAAGTCTGCAATTTATTCCCGATATTATCGAATGTCCCATCTGTTCCAAATCACTAATATGGACACGCATAATTAAAACATCTACTAGTTTACGGTATTACATCTTAAAAGATAGTCTTAAAAACATTGTATCTACTCAACTAGAATAAGTCTATTTTATAATTCGTCATGCTTAACTTCATAATTGATAGTGATCTTCCAATTTGAATTAATTGTAATATTTGGATGTTTAATTGTAACAACCCCTTGTTCAACATCTACAGTTCCTGGCCTTTCTGCTGTTTCACCTTGATGAACCCCAATAGACTTAATGTTATCAGACAATCCCACAATTTGAATATTTTCAATATGAATAGCCTCAAGCGATTTAACGTATCCGTCAGACTTGGAGTCAACAACTGCCGAAATGGAATTTTTATCAGCCACGAATTTTATATTGATATATTCACCTTGAGTATGATTATAACTTTCTCCATCATCAATGTATAATTTACCTGTAGCTTTGCCTTGTTTATTCAAACCAACAATAAGCGTATATGGATCGAACTTCATTAGTCTTGAAGAACGACGGTATCTAGCCTTTATAGGAATAATTGACCCACCTTTCAAATACATTGGAATATCATCAATCGTAACCTTCTTACTCAAATATCCAACTTTGTCAATTTTCTTGTTAGTAATAATCCCATTCATAAAATCATAGTAAATTTCTTCCTCTGGAATAAACACATCAACGCTCTCAATTCCTTCATCAGTCACCGGCTTGACCAATATTCCAGAATCTCCAACAAAAAACTCATCATCAATACCATAAACATCCAAATTCTCAGGTACTTCATAAAACAATGGTCTCAAAACTGGTCTTCCACTCACACTAGCTCTTTGGAAACTGGTATACAAAACTGGTAACAACTTATATCTCAACCTTACGGCATCTCTTATAATCGAAACATATGGCTCTCCAGCAACCCATGGTTCACGTCTTCTTGAATCAATGTTTGCATGTGCCCTAAAAAATGGATAAAAGATCCCAGTTTGATACCAACGTGTTAATAATTCCTTACTTGGATTCCCAAAAAATCCCCCGACATCAGAACCACTAAATGGCATACCAACAACATTATGGGTTAATATCATAGGAATGGAAACCTTCAAGTATTCCCATCTTGACATATTATCTCCTGTCCACATTGCTGCACTTCTTTGTGACCCAGCGAAATACGATCTTGTTAATACAAATGGTCTTTGTCTGGATTGCTTGGACAAACGGGCCACCATAGCATCATGAGTGGCTTGATGATAAGTGAGACCATATAAATTATGAACTGATCGATGTTCCCAACCTCCAAAGTGGATATTGTCTCTTGGAGAAGTCGTTTCAGGTCCATTGAAAACTGAAGGTTCATTCATATCATTCCAGATATGAATGTTTGACTGATGAGGGCCTAGAAATGGCTGATCCCATGCAAAACGAGAGGTCCAATATTTCTGGGCTTGAGGGTTGAACGTGTCTATCCAAATTGATTCACCAGGCCAGCAGTGTCCATGATAAGGTTTGTTGGTTGAATCTAGCATGGCAAGATTTTGGGAGAGTAGGTCTTTACTAACTTCATAATCAACCTTAATATGAGGATCAATAATCACAACTAAATTTCTACCAGTATGGTCCAATCTCGATAACATTCTTTTTGGATTTGGGAAATTTTCTTTATCCCAAGTGAAATATTTCTTATGATCAGTATATTCAATATCTAACCAAATTGTATCATAAGGAATTTGGTATTCATCAAATTTGGCATTTATATCCAAAACATCCTTTTCATCATTATAATTCCATCTACATTGATGATACCCCAAAGAAAACAACGCAGGCAATTGGGCATATCCTGTTATTTTTCCATATTGTTGATTCACTTGATCCACTTTATCTTCAATTATAACAATAAAATCTAACAACCCATTCTCGGACATAAAGTGAGCACGACTACTACTACCACTTTGATCTAGTTTGATATCAACATAAGAATCAGCACTATTTATCCAAAACAACCCAATTGAAGCTCCTGGCTTGGCTGCGACCAACAATGGAATAGATCCATACATTGGTAATCTTGAATCTTGGTGATATTCAAAAATATCAACGTTATATAATCGATAGGGTTCTTGTTTGAATGTATCTTTTAATAACAATGATCCAGCATGTTCAGGAATCCCATAGAGATGTTGATAACCCTTGAGTGTAAAATCTAATCCGATTGATTCTGGCCCAAAAGGAACAGTATCGTCCTTCGAATCACCAAAAGAATCTTGAAACATATCAAATGATAATTCTTGTGGCGATAAATGGAATTCATTCTCAGATTTCAGACGTATATGTTCGATGTTCAAGAACTGTTGATCATTAACGACAAGTTGTTCTTGACCCTTGTAAAAGAATTGGAACTTAATTGGATCAAGGGTGATAATTACTTTATAATGTTCACGATAACTGATCTGTAACACATCATCATTCAGTTCTACCAACTTGATAGTTTTATCCAATTGCACTCCTTCTTGGAAAGCCCATTTTTGAGTCTCGTTATATCTCGCTTGGTTTAAGTATGGAGGTAAATCAGGCAATATTTTTCTTGGTTCATCCAAACGAAATCTAAAATTTCCTTCAACTAAGCTAATATCAAACACGAATTCAATTGCAGTATTCAATTTGGTCAATTTCTTAAATATGGTTCCCGAAACAATACCATCTTTTAATTCAATGCTGTCAGGATTGATATAATATGGGGATTTGTAGTCTGTCAATGCTGTTACTTCTTGAGCATAGTGTCGATTTCTGGTACAAAACCCTGATTGGCCACAAGTTTTGAATAAATATTCTTTAACGGCAAGAACTGATGAGGCAATGAGAAGCAATTGGATCAATAGGATGCCCCTCATACTTTGTAAATTGGTTCAGTTCTGTCTACTAGTATTGTTCTATAAATGTTATGAAATTTCGCTTGATTCGTAGTTTTGGTGAAAAATTAAATTTTCTTCTGTTATTATGGGGAGTGAGAATGAATGAGTGAGTAAGTTGATGCACGAGTTGCAAGATGGACCTTTACTCCTTATTGAACTTCGCCCCTAAGCACCCCCTTTTCATGGGTTTTGTTATGAATTTAGCGTGGTTTACCGAGAGGGGTTTTTTGTGAACTAGCTATTGATCTCGCAAGGAGTTCATTCCTTATCATTTTTATCTCTAGCAATCCTACTTAAACCCCAAAGGTAGATAAACATCTATTGTATATTTTCGATGGAGTTGTTTTGCAAAGAATTCAATACTAATTGTAATCAACTAGAATCCTACTAACGATTAAGTCAATGATCTCTAATGATGTTACAGTAATTGACTTAGACGCTTTAGCCATAACATTTCTAATTCGAAGTAAATTTGTATGTGGTGAAACGTTCGTCACTTCTGTGATCACCTTCAATATTGTTGAATTTCTCTTTCCTAAGATAAGTCTGTCACTATTTTCTAAGTATATTTGAAGATTGAAAAGCTTATTCAACGTATACTTAATAGTTTTCCATAATATTGATTTTTGGTTCCCAGTTTCTCTCAACAGTTATCACCTGATTTGCATATATACCTATATATATATATAGAATGGTTAAGGTGATAGAATTGTATACAAATTGAGTAAGTCTATTCAATATCAATATCTAAAGATGGGCATTTACTTTGAATTTTATTATGTCTTTAAGAGCATGTTTATATATTTTTGCAGCCATTTTCTCAAAAACTTTACATGTGACTTGCAGTAGTTTAATCTTTTGGTGAAAATAGTAATAGAATCAAAGAATAAAAACTAAATGTAAAATCATAATACTCAGCCATGTATAGACATTAAATAGTGATAACCAAATGTTGTTATAGAAAAAGGGTTATTCTACTTGTAGTTAATGTCTCGTTGACCTTTTACTTTATTGTTAATATAACAAAATGTTTGTGTGTGTGCGCCGTGTGTGTGTGATATTTTCTCTCGTGATTAATTATTACAAAAATATGTTGTAAAACTTTTTAAAATTGTTTGTTAAGGTAAATATGTAAGCTTCAGCCCTTGAGATAAAGCAAATGATTCGTGTCTTGAATACAACACAATACTCTAGGCATTAAGTTCAACCTAATTAACTGGATATACACCTATAGTTCATCTTGGGGATATGTACGCTGTTTTTATTCAACAGAAATATCACTGGCGGATCCCCAAAAATTTGGTTATAATAAATTCAAAATCTAAATTTATCAGAGAAAAGTAAAAGAGTTTGAAGAACACATACAAAGAGGATAATAGCAACTGAGAGAAGTTGACATGATTTGTATCAATACCAATGTTAATTTGATGGTGGCAATGTAGTTGTATGGTTGATTTTACATAATAAGCGTATCATAGTTGGATGCTAAATTTAAACATGTGGGTCGTGTATTTGGGGACAAAAGTACACAAAAGAGAAAAATTCTTTTCTTCCTTTAAAGTAACAACAACAGCCAGCATCTTTCATATTTAAACTCATCAGAGTGAATAACCTCTGAAAAGACAAAAAGGCCAAAAGCACAAACAAATTTTAGACAAACTTCAGGGAAAGTCAAAAATACAAAGAGGGCATACTAGAGAAAGAAAAAAATAAAACAAAAAAAAAATCAAAAAGCTAAACATCGCTTTCTTTCTCACCTTTTATTAACATCATCATCATTCAGCATATAGCTAGCTAGCTTTACACTGTTAAAACGGATTCACACAAACCCCTTTATAGACCTTTTATTTTAGAGAAGAGATAGATCCAAAAAAGTCTACTTTTACATTATTTGTCTGTTTCTTCCCTTCCCCCTTTTATTTTGTGAGTCTTTATTTTATTTTAACCAAAAACAACTTCACTTGTATTATTATTACACCTACCATCCCCATTAGCTGCTATTGATTTCTTTTCTTTCTATTAACTGGTATATCCACCCAACATCTCCATTTACACTTCCCGCCCAAGAAAAGAAAGTATGTCCAGCGACAACGACAACAAAAAGAGGCCAATAGACTCCTCCACATCTACTCCGCCAATTAAGAGAAAGAAGCCATTACAAGAATTGAGCGATTCTGGTCCGCTAACTCAAGATGATGTAGTCTATTTCCAAAAAGAAGCTATATGGAGACAGATGATTTTGTATCGACAACAAGTTGCTCAATTACGTCGAGATATTAAATCATTACAATCCGAATCTAATAAATCCAATAAAATTGTTAATGTATTATCTGGATGGTACGATCAAATTATTGCATTGTTCTCCGAGGCTGGATCCGATTCAGCAGCTGGGACAGCAACAACGGGAGATGGGTTATTGGTATCTTTCCAAGACTCTGAAGGTGTTGATAATGCTTTAAACAGCAAACGAGAAAAGTTATCGCGATTGATTAGTAATAAATTATCAATTGATAACGAAGGCAAGATTACAGAATTATCTCAAGAATTAGCCAAAAACAAAAGCACAAATCAACAGCTTACTCTTGAAAATAAGAAACTAAATGATAAATTAGATCAATTAAAGGAGAAAATATTAAAATTAACAAATGAAATAACAAGATCTCAATCAAAGACGTTGAAAAGAGTGTATGATATTGGTAGGACTGAAGATTCTGATCGTGACGCGACGCCAGACGTGAAAGAAGAAACTCCTAATGGTAAGGATGAATCGAAGAAAGAATCAACAATTGAAGTAAATCAAGAGGAAACTGATAAATTAATGAATGAAATTGAAGAATTAAAATCTGCCAATGAAATCTTAACTGAACAAGTGTCAAAATTAACGCAATCCAATGAAGAAATAACTGCTAAATCACTTGAATTAGAACATAAATTACATAATTTAACTGAATCAGATCTAGAAAACAATATTTATTATAAAAAGGTTGTGAAAAACAATCAAGCATTACAAGAACAAATTGGAAAGCTATCCAAATTGAACAGTAGTAATATTACTAAATTGACTGATTTGGAGAAGAATCAAGTTAGTATTAAATCAATGATTGAACAAGAGATTTTGGATGAAAATGAAAATCTCAGGTCCCAATTACATAAGAGTGAGCAAGATTTAGTTCGAATTAGAACTATAAGGGATGAATTATTATCCAAGAATAGTATTTTAACGAGTCAATTAGAAGACCAAAAGACAAATGATGAATTAATGTCTTTGAATAAAGCTTTGTCTGCCAGAATAGAACTGTTGACAGCTGAAAAACATGACATCTCAGCTAGTCCAGACGATAAAACACATGAATTATCCAAGGAAGAATTGATTACCAAAGTACATCAACTTAATCAAGAAATCAAAGAGATTGAATATGCATTTAAATCAACTCGAGAAATTACATTAAGGAAATCAGAAAATGCAATTGATCAAGATAATTTAGTGAAGAAGTTAACTATTGAAAAGACTAAAGCTGATCAAAAGTATTTTGCATCAATGAGATTAAAGGATTCAATACAACAAGAGAATAAATTGTTAAAAGTTCAAGTAAATAAATCTCAAGATTTGATTAAGAATTTAAATGAATTGGAGAAACAATATTTATCCAAGATTGAAATCTTGACTAAATCTTTAACTGATTATAAAATGATTAAAGAAAACTCGATACAAGAGAATCAAAAATTACAAGACACAATTAGATCATTAACTACTTCCAAAGAATCACTAGAACAAGAAGTCACCAGAAATAAGCAACTTTTGGAAGAAAAATCTAAACAATTGACTGAATCCCAATCAACAATCAATAAACAATCATTAGATATCAATAAATTGGAGAAATCATTGAAATTGACTGAGAATTTATTGCAGAAATATAAAACAAACAACACAAATAGTATTTTACAAGAAGATGAACAACAATTAGAAGCATTAAGATCAATTGCTAAATGTTCCGTATGTTCAAAGAATTGGAAAGATACTGCCATAACTGTTTGTGGTCATGTGTTCTGTAATAGTTGTACTCAAGAAAGATTGGCAGCTAGATTGAGAAGATGTCCTTCATGTAATAAAGGATTCAGTGCTAATGATTTATTGTCCATTCATTTGTAGTGTAGGGATGGTGGGGAGGGTCTTCCTTCTCTCTTTCATACATACTCATATATATACGCTTGTATACCTTATGTAACTGTAATTATTAATATTAGTATAATAAAGATGTGTCGAATGAATAGAATAAAATGACCCCATTGTCATATTGCTGGTTACACAATCGCGTATGAAGAATTATTTAAAAGAAAACATTTACAGGTTTTCAATTTCAACCTTTTTCATTTTACGCGTAAAAATAATATAGGGTCATTTTGTGTGATAAGTCGTGTGAGGTGTTAAAAGTATACATTTATAATATATTACCCGGACAGTGGCAAAAAAAGACTAAAAAAATTTGAGTTGAGTTGACCAGAGTGTTCTTTAATTTAATTTTAATTTTTTTTTTTGTTTTCTTCTTTTTGCATATTCCCAAACCAAATTTTTCGTCCTATTTAAAATTTTCGTCCTTCTTTTTACCTAAGGAATCTGTCGATCTTCCCTTTTATTGAGTGATATCATTGAGTTCTTACCTAGAAAGTAATAGAAAGGAATATATTACTAGTACGAAGTTTAACAAAAAAATAGGGGGGTTGGGTTTCTCGTCGTCAAAATGAATAGAAAAGGGCTGGCTTAATTTTTTTTTTTGTTTAATTCTTTTTTTTTGAAATGAATTTCTTAAAGAAAGTTATTTTTGTCTGACTGTCTGACTGACTAGGTAAGAAGCATAGGTATTTTTTTAATTTAATTTTTTTTTGTTCTCTTTGTTAAACATTTGAGGCAGCAATTTTTGCACGTTAGTATATAAAACGGTAAATTCCTCAATTTTAAAATTTTTAAATTGAAATTTTTTCAGGTGAATTTTTTTTTTCTTTTACGTGTTCTCTTCAATCCGATTGGCTAGAAAAAAGGGCGTTTTACAGGTTATCATTATTTTTACATATTAAGATAAGAATTGATACTTTTTACAGGTTAATGTTTTTTTGGTTATAAATAAAAAGAAATTTGCACTTTTTTTTTTAATTTCCCAAAACTCCAGAAGAATATAAACCAAAAAAAAGATTATTCTCATAATTTAAATTTTGGTGTTACCCGGATATACTTGTTCCTTTTGGCTGCAAAACAAATATAACGACTGCCTTATATACAGGAAGATAAAGAGCTACCAACCACACATATAATTTCAAATTTAGTAAAGTAGCTAGCCGTTATTATTACTAATACATTTGTTATTACTATTATTATTATGTCACAGGTTGAAGCACACACTCCTGTACAAACACCATCATCAGAAACTTTCAGCAAAATGGATGATTCGTTGATTGAGGAGAAGCAACAGCAACAACAACAACAACAAGTCGAAGATCATTTACAACCACTTTCACCACCTAATCCATCTCCAACTCCTGAAAAGAGGAAGTTGGACCACGATGAGGAAGAAGAAGGAGAACAACATGAAACCGCACAAGATGAGCCTGATTCAAAACGATTGAAACTTGATACTGTGGCGACAGACAAGGAACCAATGCAAGAAGATTCAATTGAAGAAGAACCGAAGCAAGAAGATGCAATTGAAGAAGAACCAAAACAAGAAGAAGTAGCTGAAGTAGAACCAAATCAAGAAGAAACGGCTGAAGTCAAACCAGAAACAGAAGCTGATCAGAAACAACCAGAAGAATCAGAGCAATCTAATGAAACAGGACAATTGGAACAACCAGAAGCTGAAGAAAAGGTGGTTGAGCCACCAAAACAAGTCTTCACTGAACCAGCACCAAAACCTCCTCCAGAGCCAGACATGAACAACTTACCAGCCAATCCAATTCCACCTCATCAAGCTAAGTTTGCGTTAAATATCATAAAAGCAATTAAAAGACTTCGAGATGCAGCCCCATTCTTACATCCTGTCGATATTGTCAAATTAAATATACCATTTTACTACAACTATATTCCACGTCCAATGGATTTATCGACTATTGAACGTAAGATTACTGCTAACGCTTATGAAGATTCTCAACAAATCGTCGATGATTTTAATCTAATGGTTAATAACTGTAAGAAGTTTAATGGTGAATCAGCTGGTATTTCTAAAATGGCTATGAACATTCAAGCACATTTCGAAAAACACATGTTAAATTTTCCCCCAAAAGTATTACCTACACCTACTGCATCTACAACTACAACTTCTACTTCAGGATCTTTAACGAAACCTACTGCACCAATCAAGAGGAAAAAGAGTGTTGACATCACTGCAGCTGGATCCGCAAGTGCACAACTGAGAGATTCAGTAGCTGCTCAAAGACCAAAGAGAACTATTCATCCACCAAAATCAAAAGAATTGCCTTATGACGTCCGTCCAAGAAAGAAGAAATTTGCTGCAGAATTAAGATTCTGTAATCAAACAATTAAAGAATTAATGTCCAAAAAGCACTATAATTATAACTTTCCATTCTTGGCTCCTGTCGATGCTGTTGCATTAAATATCCCTAACTATCATGAAGTTGTCAAGAATCCAATGGATTTAGGTACTATTCAAACCAAACTCGCTAATAATCAATACGAAAATGGAGATCAATTCGAACAAGATGTGAGATTAGTCTTTAAGAACTGCTATCTTTTCAATCCTGAAGGTACTGATGTCAATATGATGGGCCACAGACTAGAATCGGTTTTTGAAAAGAAATGGGCTAATAAACCAGTACCTGAACCTACTCCCCCAAGTTCAGACGTTAGTGGTGGAGAAGATTCTAGTGATGAAGATGAAGAAGATATCGAAATTAATGAAGCAATGTTATCCGAAGTCCCAGCTATCCAATTTTTGGAAAATCAATTGATTAGAATGAAGAAAGAATTGGATGAATTAAAAAAGGAACACCTAAAGAAATTAAAGGAACAACAAGCTGCAAAACGTAAAAAGAAGAAGGCTAAGAAGGCAAAATCAAGATCTCATAAATCTTCCAAAGATCACCATTCTCCATCACACGCTCAACCACCAAAGGTAACCCCACCAACACCTGTCGTTACTTATGAAATGAAGAAACAAGTCTCAGAAACAGTACCTAATCTTTCTGATAAGAAACTACAAGCATTAATTAAAATCATCAAGGATGATGTTGAGATCAATAATGAAGATGAAGTTGAATTGGACATGGATCAATTGGCTGATTCGACCGTGTTGAAATTATACGATTTCTTATTTGGTAAAAAATTGAAAGCAGCTAATAAAAAGAAAACCACCCCTGGTCTTGGTTCAAATATAGATGAATTGGCGCATTTGAGAAGTCAATTAGCATTATTTGATGGTGAAGGTGGAAGTAATGATGGTAATGGATTTATGGGCATAACTGGAAATCAAGAATCTTCGGATGATGATGACGCTTCAAGTGAAAGTTCTGAAGAAGAGTAAATAAAGTATCTTTTTTAAAGAATGTATATAGCACTTTTACTAGGTAAAATGGATTTGGAGTAATGTTAGTTTGTATTTTTTTCCTTTGTATGTTTTTTTGGTGTATGCCTTTCATTTTAAGATGTATTAATTATAATAAATATTGTTCTGTTTGAGTTTATGAATAGCATCTGACTTAAGTGAATCGAATCTCAAGCACTTTCTTTGAAGGTGTTCAGACATTTTTGGTGATAATGTGTTTGGCACGACCTCTTCAGAAATTGTGCCAAAAAAATTTCAATAATTTCTTTTTTGCAATAAAAACCATAATTACTATGTTTGTGAACCCACTTTTATTAAAGGTCGCCAATAGGGAAATGACATATAAATCTGCAAAGGTTATGGAGAGAAGACGCGATCCAGCACACAACCCTCTTTACTTGATAAAACTTGCAAAGGCCAACAACAGACCAGCATACATTGCTGGTCCCATGGTTCGATATTCCAAACTTCCCTTTCGTGAATTAATCCGGTTTTATCAAGCTGACATCATCTACACACCTATGATCCTCGCTCGTGAGTTCGTCAGGAATGATATAGCGCGATATTCCGATTTTACTACCAACGAGAAGGATAAAAGTGTTATAGTCCAAGTTGGGGTGAATAATGTGGAAGATTTATTGAAGTTTACTGAGATGATTCGTGGATATGTCGATGGGATTGGGATAAATTGTGGTTGTCCGATTAAAGAACAGGTGCGCGAAGGTATAGGTGCCGCATTAATGTCTGAGCCCGATTTAGTTGCTGATATGGTCAAGGCTGTGAAAGATAAATACGGAAATCAAATATGTATTGATACAAAGATTCGTATTCATCCGAATCTAGATGAAACTAAACAGTTTGTGGATAAGGTGATAGAAGCAGGAGTAGATTTTATAACTGTTCATGGAAGAACTAAGACTACTAGATCGTCCATTCCAGTAAATCTAGATGCTATAAAAATTATCAGAGAGCATGTTAATAATAGAGTGCCCGTAATTGCAAATGGTGATGGGTTTTCACTTGAGGATTGTAATAGAATTGCAGAATATACTGGTGTCGATGGTGTAATGTCAGCTAGAGGAGTACTTCGTAATCCTGCTTTGTTTTCTGGGTTTAATAAGACTCCTTGGAATGCAATCGAAATGTTTATGCATTTGGCGACAAGTTATGGATTACCTTTCAGAGTTGCGCAACACCATTTCTCAGAAATGTTGGATGAGATAATACCGAGAGATCACGTTAAAGAGATGAATGAAACTACTTGTATGATAGATTTAATAGATTGGTTTGATCGATATTTTGTTTTGAAAAGAAAGGACGATCCTGGATTTGCAACAGCGATAGAGCCAACTTGGCATTTGGATAAAAAAGTGGAAAATTTAACTTTATAGATTATATATATATAATACAAGGTTGATTTAGTATATATTTGTACGATATAATCATGTCTTTCCTAGATGAACAATATCAACGTTGGCAATGGACACACTTCTAGTCTTATTATCGACCTTATAAATCCCCACCAATTGTTGCGCCAACTCAAACATATTATTTCTTAATGATATAACCACAAACTGAGCATTCTTGGTTCGTTCTTTAATATAGTTAGCTACAATAGAAACATTTCTAAAATCCAATGCAGCATCAATTTCATCCATGACATATAACGGAGTAGGTTTATACTGGTGCAATGCAAATACCAATGCCAAAGAACTCAAAGTCTTTTCACCACCCGATAAATTAGAAATATTCTTCCAGGATTTCTTTGGTGGCATGACACTAAACAAGATCCCTTCCGAGAAGGGATCTAAACTATCCACAAGTTCAAGTTCAGCATTTCCTCCCATAGTAATCATTCTGTACATATCTTTCAAAGTCATTGAAATTGTATTGAATCCAACCATGAATTCATCCAATCGCTTCCGCTTCAAATCTTCACAGTAATCCTTCTTTTCGTCTCGTTCTTCGACGGAACTATTCAAGTCCAACTTTCGCGTATTATACTCAACGAGTTTTGACCCGTATTCTCTCAATACTTCAATATCAACTTTGACTGATCCCATATATGCTTCGATTTCTTGGATTTGATTATCGATGACTTCCATATCAATGTCGCGAATATCTTCTTCGCTGAGCTTTTCATTTTCACCACTATTATATCTCTTTTGTTCTTCTGGGTCAAGCCACAGGATATATTCCAGTGCATCACGGACAACAAGAGCTTCAAGCTCACTTTTATTTCCTTCAATAATAGTCTTCAACTTCTTAATAAGACTGTTGCATTTTTCTAACTTGTTTTCAATCTCAATTTCAAACAGCTTGAACTTGTTTATGTCTTCCTTCTTTTCGTCAAGCTCAGTCTTCAAATTCTCTAATTCGTCATCTTTTTCTACTCTGTGATGTTCAAGTTTATTAAGTTCCGAATCTATCTCTTTTAATCGCTCGGAATTTTCACGTTCCTGCTTTTGAATTGATTCCAACTCAACTTGTGCTTCTTGTTGTTCCTGAGTAGATGCATTGATTATTTTTGTGAGCCTCTTAATTTCATTCTCCAACTTCTTAATTGCCATTCGATCTCCTGAAGTTTTATCGTGAATTATTTCAAGTTGCTGTTTAAGTGAGTCCACTTTTGAATTTTGCACTTTCAATTCAACACCACCAGCATCCATTATCTTCTGTTCCAAAATATTAATTTGCTGTTCATGAACTGTCATTTCAGACTTGAGTTCTGAACGTTCCATTTCCCATTGCTGAACTTCCTGTTCCTTTTCGCGTATTTGCTGTTCAAATGGATTGCTTTCCTGCAACTTTTCTTGTTCTATTATCAAATTCTTACAAACTTGCAGGATCTCCTTTTTTTCTGATGCCAAGGATTGAATATCTAGCTTAAGTCTCGACAATGCAAATTCTGTATCGGGTTTAAGATCCTTCAATTTTTTCAACATGGAAAGTTTTTGTTCAAAATCAACACTGGCTTTCTCATAGTTGGCCTCCATGGTGTGTAATTTCTCTTTCATTTCTTGAAGATCTTCTTCAGTCACCACAGGGTCACTTCCAACTCGGGAATTAGAAAGTCTCATTGCACCTTTTGATGTATAATTACCACCACCAGACATAGTCCCAGAAGTATCAACCACTTTCCCATCCAAAGTCACTACTTTCCATCTCTTGGGTCCATAAGCAACCTTCTTAGCTTCTGTCAAATTGGGAGCAACTAACGTGTTATACATCTTACTATAGAATGCAGGTGCAAATTTGGCACTGCTAGGTTGGATTAAATCAAACAATCTTTTTATCTTCGAAGGATCCCCTGGAGTTTGAATTGGTGCCAAATTGAAATTTCTCAACTTATTCAAACAGATAAAATTAGCATATCCTAGTTTATTCTTTCGTAAATAATTAATACAAGCCTGGGCAGTTTCAACTGTGTCAACAACCATGGAATCTAACCCAGAGCCAGCAGCAGTGGAAATTGCAACGTCATATTGTTCATCTATAACACCAAGATCACCTAATCTGCCATGAAACCCTTCGACTCTACCAGACTTCACCAACCGAAGTAATGATGCTAGGACCTTATTTTTATTCTGGGAGTTTTGAAAAATTGAGGTAAATTCTTGAACCTTTTGACGTTGTGCATTCAGCGCGGATTTCATATTCTCTAGCTTATTCTTCTCAATCGAGCACTGTTCTTCGCCTAATCCGATTTGCTCTTCGATTTTTTCTAACTTGATTTCAGTATCTCCATATTCAGCTTCCTTCTCCTTACCTTCCTTCTTAATACGTAAGAGTCTTTCTTTAGCTTCTTCCAATTGTTTCGTGGTACTGTTCATTTGCTCTCGGAGAAGTTCAATGTTAGAGGTTGCTAATTTAATGGCATTGTCTTTTTCTTTAAGCTTATCACTCCAAGGTTCCAACTTCTTTTGTATTATTTCAATTTCCTTTGTGAATTCGGATGTCTTTTCGGTCAAACTTTGTCTTATTTCATCTAATTTGGATTCTTCAACTTCCAATTGGGAATTTAAGTTTTCAACTTCCACCTTAAACTGTTCAGAGGCTTGGCTATAATTAGCTAACTTTTGGGTGGAGCTGTTCAAATTATGTTGCAGGGTTTCTAATGTTTTAGTTATTTTTTTCAATTTATTATTCAAGTTCTTTGATTTTTCTTCCATGGTAACACCTTTCTTGGTAAGCTCCTTTTTATCTTTCCCTAAGCTTTCAATTTTTGTAGCAAGTTCCTTTATTTCTTCTTCTATTTGTTTCTGTTTCTCTAATTCTGATTCAATACCATCTAATAACTCTTTGTTTGCAAGTCTTCCATCTTCCAACTCTTTAGTCAATGCATCTGCCTCTTCTTGTTGTTCGTCAATTTGCTTTTCTGCCTTATATATATTAACTTGAAATTGGACGCTTTTGGCATTAGTCAATTTCTTTTCCATTTCTAGGAACCTAAGTGCCTCTACCTTCTTTTCTTCTAGTTGATTTTTATCTTTCTCAACTAAATGAAATCTGTTCGCCTTTTCCATACAAGTTTCATTTAATGTTTCAATTTGCTGTAAACTATTCTCAATTAGAGCTTTATATTTTGTAGTACCAATAATATCTTCAAGATATTCTAATAAACCATCATCGTTGTCCTTTTCCGCTTTTGGTTTCATTTGAGCAATAGATTCAACTTCGCCCTGCAAGATCAAGAATCGCTTGTGATCCAAATCGATGCCTTGTCCTTTAAGTAATGTTGTAACTTCCGTATAACTACTTGTTTTCCCATTGATATAATACATTGATTGATTGGATTGTAACGCCCTTCTTGAAATAATCAATTCAGAATCTGGTATCTTTTCAGATTTCTGCGGTATAACTGGATCATCCAAGACCATTTGAAAATGAATATCGACCTGACAAAACGCTGGTTTGTCTGTACCTGAATTATGAATTAACTCTTTGAGTTTACCTTGTCTCATTTTCAGTGCTCTAAAACCAAAAACGAAAAGCATGGAATCGATCACGTTTGATTTTCCACTCCCATTAGGGCCAACCACTGCCGAAAAGGACGGATTGAATGGTCCTATGGTTTGGACACCGGCATATGACTTGAAGTTTGTGAGTACCAATTTGTCTATAACTAAGCGTGGCTCGTTGGCCTTAGATGTCGGCAATCTTATTTCTCGTCTTTTGGACGGCGACTGCTGAAGAACCTCGTTCTGTTGTTGGGAATAACTTAAAGAAACTTGAGCTTTCTCGAGACCTATTGTGGGTTGCATAGGAGATGTAATTTGCTCTGCTTGCTCATCTTCTTGCTTTAACTCCTCCTCAGGCTTCCCTTCTCTATTTGCTTCATCCTGTTTCTCTTCTTTTTGGTCATCATTTTCCTTGTCTTCTTCATCCTCTCCCGCTATTACTTTATTATCCGTTAAGTCGTCATTGGCCGTCGATTCCAGCTTGGGGGCAATTTCGGGAACACTTGGTTTCGCATCTTCGGCGCTAACATCTGGAGCCTCTGGTAAGGTAAAAGTCATATCCACTATTACCAAATCTCCCTCTCTATGAGAACCATTACAATTTGCACTATTTGGTTCCTTTTCCGCGTCATTCGCTTCTTGTACTGCTTGAGAGTTTTCTTGATGATCATTTGGCAACCCTGATGAGTCTTGATGTGATTTTGTTGCTGTGAAACTTTCTGAAAAGGATACATTCAGTTCATTATAGTCACTATTGTTAACAAACGTGAATTCATCTTCACTTTCTGATATCACTGATCTCTTTCTTTTCATTGCTTGTCTCCTATTTGGATCAGAGTAAGATGAGATGTTGCTTAATTTTACAACGGTTTAAGTGCTTTCATTAAATACAACTGAATTTCCTTTGGCGCGTCTTACACGACCTATTTCATAAAAACTGCAAAATTCCTCACCTGTCAAACTGTAATACACTTTACATCGCACCTTACAACTCCACTAGTGAGGAATCATAGAGAGTGGTTTGTGGTGTCAAACCATTAAAGATTGCATTGATTAGTCAATCCTACCGCATTCATTAAAGGTGTTGAAAATCAAGAATGTCTAACTTTCTTTAAGAAAACTTCAAGAGAACAAATTGGGGTCCAGAGATATTATACCCAGGTTTAAAATCGAAAGCAACACTTAGCATACAATTCTATGATGCATTTTCCATGTTACTAGTGTATTAGAGATCCTCCCCTTATACAATTCTATATTACAAACTAACATACCCCTCCTTTTGAAGTTCTGCATTTTGGCTTATATACAGTTTATGACGTTCAATCTTCACCAATATAATGAGCGTTTTAGAATGATTTAACTCAATCTTTATTCTTCTCTTTCTTCTCCTTCTTGTGCTTCTTTTCCTTCTTATCTTTCTTCTTTGATTTTTCTGTTTCTTGAACTTGGTCTTCCAGTTTTTCATCTTCTTCTGGTTCACTTCTTATTAATGAAGTAGCATCCGCATCTTCTGTTGGCTCGGCCTTTTCTTCTTCTTCTTCTTCCTCGTCGCTAAACTTTATTTTCTTATTGGGTGGTTCAGATGTTGATTGGTTGGCAGAAGAGGAAGTTTCCGATATTATAGGAGGAAGTCCTCTTAAATTTCTTTGGATTCTTTTCAACTGACTTAAAATTGCGCTTACATCGCTATTCTTAGACAACCCAGCATGACTATTAGTTTCAACACCATTTACATTGGCCTCACTGGCATTGATGAATTCAGTTATAATTCTTTCTGCATCTGATTCAGTTATGTTCTGTTTGCTATTTACTCTGACGGTTGTTGGGGTGTTTAAGGTGGATGGGATCGCTCTTCTACTTCTGTGCGATGACATTGTCTATTTTCTACTTGCTTGCAATGGAATAGCACTTAGATTAATGAACCCCCGTCTGTTGAAACTGAAAATTATCGAGATGAGTGCGATGGCTCAAAAGACTTAGAACCCTCAGACTAAAATTTACGCTGTGCAAATACTATCAGCGTATAATTCGTCATCAAGTGAAAAAAATAAAAATTTAAATTTGAAGTTTTCACCATTTGAATGTTTGATTAAGAATTCAAACTAAAGTTAACGATAAACAGTGGTAAATAACGATGTTTACTACCTTGTTAAGACTGTCGGCTAGCGGGCTCCTTAACGGATCCCGTTCCATGATAATGAGACCTTCTATAATATCAAATCCTACCACCAATATTACTCAACTTTCTTCCTCCATTCTTCCAGCATCCATTCAATCACCAATGCAATCTGTTATCGGCTTAATGCAAAAGAGATTTAAGTCTAGAGGTAATACTTATCAGCCATCCACTCGTAAAAGAAAGAGAAAATTGGGTTTCTTAGCTAGACTTAGATCTCCAGGGGGACAGAAAATTCTTGCAAGAAGAAAGGCGAAAGGAAGATGGTTCTTGACTCATTGAAATAATCTAACTGAAAGAACATAATTACTCCCTGTACATATAAAAACCTATAATACATATAATTTATTGTTATAAAAGATGAATTTATGCTTTGCCTAACATTTTGGAATATTGCAATTCAATTTCATGCACTAATCGTTGTAGATTAACAATTGCCAATTGATGAGTAGCGTTAGGGAACTGATTTCTGTGTAATCCAAACCATTCTAAAGGCGGTGTTGCATTTCCTAGCTCTTTGATTTGAGGTGCTTCTATAATTGGGGGTGCAAGAGGAGAATATCTATACTTGGAAGAGCTTTCCACTTTTTCAATCGTTTCTCGAATCGCTTCATCAATCTCTTGCGAAGGTCCCACTGAGTCAGTTGCCTGCTTCCTATCTTGAACTTCATTCTCGTTAAATGATTCCATCCTCTTCCTATAATCAAATCTTGATTCAAGCGCCTTTCGATGAATTGAGTACATTTCTCTAATAAAGTTGACCGAGCCTAAATTCCATCTAATATCAACTGTACCGTCAAAGGTGGACTGAAACAAATATTCAATCAAACTCTCGTTATGCTTTTGAAAAGTTCTCATGGAAATCTTAAAAGATGGGAATACGAAAATACCACCGCCTCTGGCCCTATGGGCATGTTGGACAAACTCAGTCACCGTACATTGATTTATAAATTCTTCCAGGACAGTCAGTAGTACAGACAATGAACTCGTCAAATCATTAAACTTGATATCTAATTCGTTGGAAATACCCGTTGAGTATTCATTCTGTTGGAATTTGGCTTTTGATTTATCTAACTGAATCACTAACACTTTCGAATTATCAAATGAAGATGGATATATATGAATTAATACTTTCCCTGCAGAAACATGAATCTTCGTTTCCAATTTCTTTATTGCTTCACCCCAATTGTTGAAAGACTCTTTTGTTGTTGGTGAGAGAGTCTCTGGTGTTGGGCCAGCATCCATAAATGGCAATAGCCCTGTTCCTTTTGAAGAATCTCTAAGAGTTTCTTTATAAGACCTTCTGTTCTCTTGTATCATCCTCAATATGGCATTCTGAATATCCAAAAAGATCGATTGTGTTAATGCTGTGATATAAACTTCCGCCAGTTCAAACTTTGAAGACACGAATAGGTGATCTTTTGCCAACGAAATATCGCTTTTCCTGTTATATACATCCATAGCAAACCCTTCCAAATTAATCAACGCAATAACATGTTGATCAAAAGATGTTTTCAACTGCAATTTTTCTATCCCACCAGAGATCAAAACCAAAGGAACGTCCAATGTGGTGCCCAGTCTCAATGATTCCCAGCAAATGGCAGTATGAAGATTAATGTTTTCAATCAATAAATTACCTCCCAATCTCCCTTCAGATACTAATGTAATTGAATCGATTCCAGCTTTTAAATCTTGAGACCAATCAGTTGCTTTCTTGGATACAGCCCAGAAATTATTCACGTCTAACTTAAAGTTTCCTAATGATTGACCAAAATCCACTCTTAAACAAGCATTGGAAATCAAAAAAGTAACAATCCAAGGGAACGCGTAAGTAGTCGACACTTCTTTAAAGCGAGAAGAAATATTCTTATTGGAGAATAGCTGAGATGTCGAAACGTCTGGTGGTCTTTTTTCAAAAAGGTTTGCATATTTCTCCAGATACTTTTTAGGAAACCAAATATCCTTGAACAATTCCACATCTTGATATTGTTTGACATTGATGTAGCAGTCAGCATTTGTAAAACAACCAGCAGAATACAAACTTGGAAATTCTCCGGGTTCGTAGGCACTAGTCAATAAAATACTTTGGATCCCAGTTGATGCACTGATCTCTCTAGAATAAATGTGTTGTAAAGATGCCGACACTTTATCAAATAAGATTGACATGGAAACTCCATTCGAAATTTTAGCATCAACTGTGTTAACCTGAATTATTAACCCCTCAATTCCTACGACGGCAGCAACTCTAGCTGTGGGTTCACAACTTAATGAAAGAGCCTGTTTCTCAATTCGCAATCCAAAATGGAATTCCATATCTTTTACAATGTCCTTAAAGAAAGATGCAGTGTTATCTTTGGATTCGTTTGCAGCGGGAGAATTTTCGCTCATCGTTAATTCCTTCTTATTATTTCTCATTAAACCTTTCATTCCATCAATCAAATCAATAACAACAGGCACACATTTCGGATATAACGTATTTTCCGAAGAGCTAGTTACAATCTCACCTTGAAAAACTCGCTTGCGGTCAGGATTCTTTTCCAAATACTTAAATGCAGCTTTCATCGCTGGGGAGTGTAAAAACATAGATGGCGACTCAGCAGTCTCCTCGTCACCTTCCAAACGATATAATAACACATTTGATCCAGCAAAAGTAGCGACAAATTCAATTGAATCATAACCTGAGCTTATTGAAGGGATTGACTGGTCTTTTCTGATGGAGCCCATTGTTTGCTTCTTGAATTTTTCCCTCCTTCCCAAATATTGCTGTACTTTAGAACCCAGATTTGCAATCTTCTCCAAAATCACCACAGAATTAGATAGAAACTTCACGTCAATCTCATCACCATGCATTGATATCCTTACATGTTCCTTTGCCCCAATACGTTTATCAATTACATAGGACAATTGCATAGTTGGTAAAAATGCCCTATTCAAACTTGTTTTCTCAGACAGGGCACTATAGAAATTAGATGATCTAGAGCCATTGGCCACAGATAGATATGCCTCCATTAATGTAAACTTACCCAACCCTTCTTCAGTAGCTGCAAAAAATCGTTCAGCTCCAATTATAATACCAGGATACTGACTCTTTCTGTTTTCTGAAAATAGCCACCCAGCACAAAAGTTATATGAAAGATATTGAAATGTTGAAATACGTGCATAAATTGCATCAGCAATTGCAGAACGTGGAACTTGTTCGGGAGTGGTGTTTTTCTTCTCGAAAAGATCTTCTGGTATAAATTCAAGTAACTCATCCGCAAAGGCTATCAATTTAAATATCGTTGGTTCCGACAAACAAACGCGGCAATACTGTGATTCTAACTGTAAAGTTTGTCGTTTATTCTCATTAGCTTCGGAATCATTTAACAATCTAACAGTCATATTCACATCAAGTATATTTGAAATCCCGATTGGAATGCTTCTATCAATTAAGGATAAACGCGTACTAGGTATTGCTATCTCCCCATACAATGGAACCTTGGTATTGACTGTACCAGCTTCGCCATTTGGAATATTGGCAACATTAAAAAATCCCATGGAAGTCGACTCTACCTCAAACGAAACTTTTGTTTTGTTAATAAATGTTGAAAGACCCACATAGCCATTTGAAAACTTGAGCTTGAACACAATCTTATCAACATCTACATACTGGACACTATTGATCTCTTCATTATTAGTTCCTATATCAAATAAGGCGCTAGCATGTTCAATTTTCTTTTTCAAATTTGGTAATTCCTTGTTTACTTCTTCAATAGCGTCAATTAAATTTGGACAAAAGGCACGGGAGTATCCCATGGAAACATTACAAGCCAACAAATTCAAATCATCGATAACCCCAAGTTCAAGCAATATGCGTAGTTCAGATCCATTGAGTTCTAGAATATTGCTCTCATAAACATCAACTCTGCAGGTTGCTCGCTTTAAGGTTGCTTCCACAAATGTATCATGATTGGGCATTTTGGATATTGTTAGCTGTTTGTCTAAAAATGTTCCAGCAACAACAAATGGACTTAATAGCTCAACACGCCATTCCACTTCTTTTAAGTTCACTCTGGCAGAAACATGTCCGAGCTGATCAAGTTTAAAAGATTCGTTCTTAGATTGCTCGTTTGTGGTTCCTTCACTTTTAAACAACTCCATTAATCCTTTGATATATTCCACATCATATTTCACTATTTGTTCCAAAATTTCTGGGAACTTTCCTTCTTTATCGAAAACATTTAAAATAATCCTTTCTAATCCAAAATCCAAATGAATAGAATCTTTGCTGAAATTTGTACTTTTTCCAATCATCCAATCCAATCCTTCAATACGATTATTAAAAATATGATGACTAGATTGCCAAATATTAAATTCAAAGAATTTTGAAATAAACACACTCAGAAAGGTCAGGAATTGTCCTGAATATTCCGTTCGAGATAACACGTTCGATCCTCGGAAATCGAGTGAGATGGTTGGAAGGATTACTTGTTGGCTGATATAATTGATTCTAGCTACTATATTTGCTTTTGACAAAGCTGTTCTTGAAATAGGTTTAGATTCGGCATCTGTTGAGATAAACTTTTGTGTCTTCATCTTAATACATCGAAGTTTATCAAGGGCACGGGTTGAAATTTTACTATTGAATTCTATCAAGTTTAATACAACATCAACCTCTTTATCGTTGTTAAAGGCGATATTAATTATTTCTTTCGTATCAAAACTTACCGAGAGTCCTGACAATCGTATGCTGTCTGCGTTCCCAATCTGTGAGATAAGATTTGCTCCAATTTCAGACACGATGAATTGTAGTTTTGTTTCCTTGGTTGAGATTCCTGGTTCTAATGATTCCAAATCGATAAATATCCTTCTTAACATATTCAATCTTTCTTCGTGATTTGCTTCCCATGTTCTCCACTTCGAAAATATTTCAACAACTTCTTCCAAAGCATTTGGAGGAAGCACTTTGGAATTATTCTCTAACAAACCACGGTTTTCTATATACCAATTCTCAGGAAGTGACATTAAGATATGCCTGAGTTTTGCTATCACTTTCCATGAGTCAAAAAATCGCACGTGTTCTTTCCTTGTTCTTAAAATATACGCCGGTCTCGTCAAAACGTCTGGATCGTAATCAATATAATTCTCTGCAGAGGCGACTGAAAGGGCATGCACTAGCTTCGCTTTCGCTTCACTTTTATGCGGAATATTATTAAATGGCTTTAAGGAGTTCAAAATCTTTTCCATATTACTCTCAATTGTTTCAATCAACCACTCCACTTGATCATCTTGAATGTTCATGTTGATCTGTTCAATATTTCCTGACCCAACTGCTCCTTGGTCATTCTTTTCCTGCCAAAACTCTATATCATTAACGCTTAACATTAAAGCGGGATTTATCCATTCCGGTTGAAATAGACAAATCAGGATCTCTTTAATATGAAATGCAGCCCTTGACTCCTCGAAAATTTTTGATTTCCCATTTTGAATGTCTTTTTCAGTCTTATTAGACAATGCAACTGATAATCCAGATATGGTAATATCAGCACTGGGATGTTTCCGTACTTCTTCAAAAATATTTTGATCCAGTGAGACTTCTAAATCACAAAACTTAATGGAAATCTCTTGATTGACCAATCTTACATTCTTTACTTCTTTGCTTGTTTCCATAAGCTCCCGTAAGGCCTTTATTGTAGCAATGTAAAGATCATCCATAATTACTTCTAATGAAAAATCCAACATTCTGTTAAAAACTTCACCTGCTACAGCAATTGAATCGGGTGAGAGAAAAATATTAGCATCGCCTAATTCAATTATGAAAGTGTCATATTCGATGTCGGGATCAACTTTATATGCTGGCGTAAAGTCTTCATCATCGTAATTGATTGTAGGAATCATTTTCTCGGCATACAAATATTGGGAAGAATTCACACTAGTAGTAGCACTCTCAATATCACTATCTGAATGCGGCTCAATATCTAATTTGGAATGTTTGGATATATTGGCTGTCGCTTCATTAAGTGGAAGTGGAGCTTCTGGAAGTGTCAAAGTAGTTAGAAAACAGCCTCGTTGGTTATTGTAAAATTCGTCTCGGTTTTCTTCAAAAAGGATAAATGGAGCTCGGTGAAATGGGGCATCACTATCTCTCACATGATATTGTTGTAATCTTCTTCGTTCAAACATATTTTTCTTCTGGCAGATGTCAGTAAACACCAAAGAGGTCTTTGCAAATGCTAGTATCTTTTCAATTGATCCTACTTTCCTGACAACCCTTGCGTAAATCTCTGGTATCGACACTGTTATCTTACTTGTGTATCTACGATTTCCCACGTCATTAAAATTCAATAGTAAATCCTTAACTCCAATTTCAAGATAATGATTATCGCTACCTGCTAACTTTATATTTATACCAGGACATCTAAATGAAAAATTCGCCATATCATGAACAACGGGTAAACTAGGTTCTAAAGCATTTTCTCGATCCTTAAATCCCACAATAACATTTGAGATCGATGTAGCTAAAGCTTTCAAAAAAATCGGTTCCGTGTCGATTAACCATTCTCCACTGGCAAATTCCCAGTTGCAAAAGAATGTTAACTCGTCAGGGGGGATACCAAACATTCTATGTGTATGTATATTAAATCCATCTACTTGCATATGAATTTCTGACTGAAGGTATAATCTACCGTATTCTTGAACTGTAAGCAACGGGTCGTCTTTTCCACTAATGTAGTCCTCCACGAAAACAGCAGAAGCGGGACTGAAATCAGCTTGTAAATCCATGTAGTAGTTGCAAAATCGAATATCAACATCCAACATATCAAAACTAAGTCCAACGTGAGACTTGCAACTATATAGGTAGTATGGTAATAAGATAAGACCATTTCTAACTTGAAATGTAAAAAGCACATCAACATCATTTTCAGTCTTGATAAGCTTCCAATAGTTGTCTCGTGGTGGCTCGTTAGATTCCTCGTCGCTGCCTTGGTTCGTTGAATTTGTATATTCCTCAAACGTCTTAAACTTGATAAACTCTCCGAAATAATTCTCTCTAATTGTAAACAAATATCTCACAACAAATCCATAAAGCTTCAAGCTTACCTCATCACCAATACATTTAATTTCAATATAATCCGAAGTATTAATTTCCACACTACTGAAAAAGGTATAACTTCCGTCAATTCTAAAATGGTTGCTTCTCCCAACTACATTGGATTCGGTCATAAATGCATTTACAGTATGCCATGGTGGTGTATCTAATATTAGGTCAAATTGAGGAGTATTTATGTCAAATGATACAGTGGAAGATTTTGAAAACATCCCATTGAGTGGCAACCTGATATGACAATCAATCATAGATCCTTGAAATGACAAATATTTGTTGTTACTAAAGTCCAAAGGATTATTTATGATATTACAATCATTAACATTCAAATACAACTTATAATTGATCATCTTCCAATGAATATTATAAACAAAGGGTCTGAAATATTCGTACGGTTGTGGTTCACCTGATGCCCAATCTGTAAATAAATCTGATAAAAGTAATGAATGCTCTTTTAGAAAAAATAACTGTCCATTGATACTAGTTTGTTCAAAATCCCAAGTGCATGGGCCGTTCCACTCTAATGGGAATCCAATCTTGGCATTAATCTCATGAGATTCTGCAATAAATAAAATATCGTGATTAACTGACGATCGTATTTCTGGTTGGTTGAATATGACTTTTAGTCTATTTGGCCAACCTTCCTCTGAATCACTCACAAAGGATGTAAATGATGCTACGTTAGATCCCTCTGCTATCTTTATTTCTAACCATCCAAAAGCTCTGGAAGCTGTTCTACTCTGAAGAGCATGTTCACTCATACCACCTGATTTGATAAGTTCTTTATCTTTGCTTGATTCTCGTGTAGGAACTCTAATAATAACTTCATCCTTCACAATCATAGTCACTTTGAATCCACCGTAGTCACGCATTTTACCTGGTTCCAAAAATCCCACACTGGGTTCTGAATCTCTTGCAACAGGGGGGAAGAGCATATTTTGTATTGGTACACGTTGACTATCTGCCCATGGACCGTAATGAATTGTTCCCATGGATATTTCGATTTCGACACCATGTTCTGGAGGCAAACTTGGCGCTGTCGATGCTTCCTTGAGTGGATGTATGCATGGTGAATCATAGTAGTATATTATTCGGGTTGATAATGAATCTAAAATTAAACTATACTTGGCGTATTGTTCATCTGAATTCAATATCGCTAGCACCTCTGGATCGTCTTTCTCCCCTGTATATCTTTTTAAACCTTGCCAATCCAATGTTGCTTGTTTTATGGGAACATTTTTCTTATTCCTTGTAAATATCTTTGCAAACTTATGTGGAATAGTGGTCATTGCGCGTTGAAATTTATACCAGGTTTTATATTTCTTGATATGAGCAAGATCAACTTTTTGGGCTCCCTTTGGTTTATCACGTAATTGTGTACCATATCTGAACTTGTTATGTTGTATATTTGGTCTCATCCAAAGTTGGAAATTGTCAAACACAAAATCATTGATGAGTCTATAAGGATCTATAAAATTTGGTGACTTAGATACATCGATAACGCCTGATGATACTTTGTATGATGCAACTAATATTGAAGGAGTGGTGACATTCCCCATAACGAAAGCTCCCTTTTTCACCTTGATCTTAACAGGAAAAAATTGCAAAATAAAATTTAGTGAGCGATTGGTATCCTCCTTATTTGTATCTTCATGCAGTTGTTCAGGAGTAATGTTATTACTTGTAGTCGACTCGGTTCTATTGTTGACGGATCTCTGTCGCAAATTGCCATTCTTTATCTCTTCTGAATATGAACTTGAAATAGCTGAGTCATTGGATTGAGCATCTTTCTTTTCCAAAATGTCCATTATATTGTCATATGCTATTGTTCTATTATACATGAAAACTTCCAATCCTTCAATAATCAATAGGTATCTCAGGGGAAGCTTTTCATTCTCTTGAGCTGATATTCCATCAATTTTGTAATTCTTCGAATCATAGAAATAATATGATAATCTCGTCAATACTAATAACCAATATCGCCAAGTTAAAGTTAAACTGAGAATTGAAATGGTCATATCTGAGGTCATTATTGTTAAATTCTTGACAAATAATCTACCACCTAAAGGCGACACCTTCAAAGATTCTATATTAACTCGTATCTTGTAAGTATTCCATAATCCTAATCTAAATAGATATGAAAATATGATTCCCAATAATCGATGGAAATAAAATATGAATGCTAACCCTAAAATTAAAGCCAATATCCAATCAACCAAGTAAATCCAAAATGAATCTCTAAGAGCTGAGCTAGACGTCACTGATATGAATTGTGACTGGAGGGCCATTGTCTTGATATTTGAATCAACTATGCGTTGAATGATTAAAAGCAAAACACAATACAACCCTTTGGCCAATGTAGTGAAAGGGAAAAAGAAGGGCGCGTGTTGCAAAACGCAAACAAGCTTCGTGTCACGACACAAGCAATTTATTTGCGACAACTTATGAAACAAATATAAACAAACCAAAAGCAGCATAAACAAACATCAACTCCAAATTCCTTCTTCTTCCTTTCCTTCCTTCTTTCTTTCTTCTTCTTCCTGGAAATTATCCCAACTTTAAATAACCATGTCTGGACATATAGTTAAACGTATTGACCAAGAAAACAACATTAGTACAATCAATAAGGCAAAACAAAATGAAAATAATGAAAACATCAATCTTCCAACAAAAGACTCAAGACCGCTATCTTCAGCGTCTAAAATAACTAGAATACCACTTGGTGGGAAAAGTCAGAACGGTCTACTTCAATTAAAGAGATCCAAGTCATCGTTGACAAATAAGTTACCAATAGCATCTAGACAAACTAATGCCCCTTATCCCCCGCCAACTTTAACAAAAGCAAATTCATCATTGGGATTTGCACAATCAAAACCAATTGTACACAATGACATCCAACAACAGCAAAAACAAGAGATCCAGACGGAATTGCAACAGCAACAACAACAAGAAGAAGAGCATTTCCAAGTCCAACAAGAAGTATTTGAAACTAAACATGTGAGCAATTCACCCAATAAGAGAATCGTGATAGAACCACTTCAAGAAGAGTCGTATTTAAGAGCCAAAAGAATGAAAGTGGAGGACGATTCCAGCATTTCCGACTCTTTGGTTAAACGAGATATGGATCCTTTCCCTCCTATCTCGGATTTACCCCTGACAGTTTCCGAATACACCTCTCAACTTCACCTGTCCAACCGAATAGAAATAGACGACATAAACAGAAACAATGTTGATCCAATTAAGAGGAGAATTTATAATAAAGCTGTGTTAACTGATGAGCAATTGGATAGAGAAATTGAATATACTCCCTCCTTTAGAAAAACTGCTCCGAGTTATCCTATGGAGCCATTGAATGAGGAGGATTTACTCTTCTTTTCCACACCAAACAAAACAAGAGCTACTAAGCAACCCTACTATCCGTTCCCTGATGTTGAAAAAAGTGATCCAATCCTCGATGAGAGTATGTGCGATCTTTCCATTGATACCGATTTTGATGAAGGCATTAATAATAATTCAGAAACAACAAATAACGAAATGGTAACTTCTACGGCTGTTGCACTTGAAAATGAAGAATTAGGGTTAACTATTGATGACCTCAAAGATTTGTTAGACTAGATTTTATAAATAAGTTTACACTAATATTTATAGCTATCATATTCGTAATTATATACAGTTTGTTTTTTGCATTATTTCTATTGTGGAGAGCATTCTGGAACTTGCTCTGGTCCATGACCATCATTTCTAAATGCGCCTTCTTCGCCATTTTGGTCCGATCTACTTTCTTTTTCATATGAAGGTAAATCTTCTTCATTCACAATTTTGAAGTCGGCGTATATTTCAACACTGGCATCAGGCACGGAGTAAGTTTTCAAATTTTGTTGTTCCATATCTGCTTTATTCTTGAGTTCAGTAGGAAGAATATTCTTAATTTTTGTGATATCATTCTTTTCGACATACCAGTTATCAGTTGGGAATTCGATGTCAATTTCAACATACAAATCACCTCTTCCAAAGGTCGAAGAATTACTTCCGAACCAAGATTCGGATTTCTTATCTAGTTTTGGCATACCCTCTCCTTCCAACTTTATAAAATCCCCTGGTCTAATAACTTTTCCCTTTGGTGTTGCAATTTGAATACCTCTTCCATCTAAATGTACAGCCACAAGCTTGGAAAAGCCACATAATGCATCAACTAATGGAACTTTAAATTTGGTATAGAGATCACTACCCCTTCTTCTAAAGTATGGATGTTCTTTACAAGTATATGAAAGTATTATATCACCTGTTTCCTTCCCTGGTTCTTGATCAGATTCACCCTTTTTAAAAATTTTTCCGGAATTTGGCGAACCTTTTTCAATTTCAAACTCCAAGATCTTTGTTTCTTCTATAATTCTCTTTTCACGACATGTCTTACACTTATCTTTTGGACGATGGATTTTTCCACTACCATGACAAGTAGTACATTCAACGACTTGTTGAGTGACCAATCCCGGCCCAACTCTTCTTATCTTATTCACGCTTCCTTCACCTTTACAACCTGTACATGTTTTCAATACAGCTGAAGGTTTAGCACCTGTTCCTTTACAACTGGTACATATAATATTACGAGTAGATGCCGTTCTGATCGTTTTCCCCTTGTACAAATCCTCTAATGTAACTTCGATTTCAATATTGGCATCATCTGTTCTGTTCTTCCGTGCACGTTGGTAACCGTTAGATTGTTGGTTCATATTGTTAAAAAAGTCATAAAAGTCATTTCCACCATATTCATTAAAATCGCCTCCATAGAATTGTTCAAATGGATTGCTAGAATACTCGTGACCATGATGTCCATTACCAAATCCATTTCCACCAGTAGATCCATATCTATCATATTCATCTCTTTTATTATCGTCAATCAATATCTCATAAGCAAATGATATTTCTTTGAATTTAGCTTCATTCAATTCTCGTTCATGTTCATTTGCCTTATCGGGATGATATTTTAATGCAAGTTTTCTATATGCCTTTTTGATTTCAGCACTGGTAGCACTACTATCAACACCTAGTATTTCATACAAATCTTCCATTTTCTTACTTTTGTATGATTATTGGTAATAGAAATGTACAATAAATTAGATAATAAAATATCAAGTAAACTGATCAAAAAATCCTTTTACCGCAATGTCAAAGTCGATGGAAAAGAAAAAAAAAATAAAAATAAAAACAAAGAGAAACACATTAACGAAGCTAATCACTTGAAATGGGTTATTTTTTGCAGCCGCTTCAAATACGTATGCGTACACCACCTACTAGTTGGAAGACTCGATATTACCAATGTAGATAGTCTCACTGCTCACTGTGTTATATTAATCTCCAAAATTGTTTTAATATTTTCCCCTGATAAAATTTCGAGCTCAACGGCTTTTGGTTTTTGCTGTCTTCCCGTTTCTTACACCAAAAATTTAAAAATTCAACAAGGCACCAATAAAACAAAAACATTCTAACATTTTGCAAGCTCACAAAGCTAACTTTCGAGTATGTAATCATTTGGACTTTTTCATGAAGTATAGAAAACCATTGATTCGAATAAATAAAAAAATAACGACACGAGCAGGGTTCGAACCTGCGCGGGCAGAGCCCAAAGGAACCTGCATCCTCCGCCTTAACCACTCGGCCATCGTATCTTAATTTCCAAAAAATATTCTATTCAGAATTATTTATTGTCTAGATAAAAAAAGATTTTATGAATTACTGCCCTTACATTCAATTAAATTGACCCTGAAGTACTATATACTTATTATACTAGTTAAAAGCAATGCTCATGAGCTTGAAATTTCAACATATCTATATTTTTGGTGCAATAAATGGTGTCAAAATTGCGGACGTCAATTGCTTAAACACTCTTAAGTAAAGTCCATACTTTGCATCAAAATCACATAATGTTTATAAATTCCATAGTTAAAAACATTTTTAGCTTGTTTTTGTTTCTCCTGGGGATGAGTTGTTGTGATTTAGACGAGATATTCTCATAACATAACCTTTTGAAATTTTTTGGTTTGAATTTTGCTAAACGTTTTTGCAATTACCTAACTTCAATGTTTGTTTTAACACAATTGCATTTTCCAATAGCCATCAAATGAAACAATAAAGGTAGTATATTACACCAATTACAGCAGATGGGTAGTGAGGCATTATTTTTACATGTTGGTTGTTTTTCTAGCTCTTAAAACTTGATAATGCTTTTGCTATCATTTCTAATTAGGCGTTGTAAGTATTGGCTGTTTTTCAGCCAAGCAAGACAATGTTTCACATTCTTGCTTATATAATCATTAATATCACCGCTTTCAAGGGTTAGTGCTAAGTTTAATTCAGTTGAAGACCATCTTCCCTTTAATCTTTGTTTAGGAAGCAAAACAATTGTCCTTTGGAACAGTTTGCAGCCAACATCGATGTTTCTAATCCGACTGTCTACTTAGCATCTCCATAGGTTTTTAATCTTAAGCTATTTTATAATGGCACACTTTTGAAGTGGTTCTACTATTTCTTTATACCCATCAGGAGGATTTAGTTTTCAGAGTTCCTAGAAAATCAGTACAATAGTCTTGTCAATAAGTTCCTAAGTGGTATCTGCTCCTTTACTGTGGTTTTGATATTGATACCTAGGTTTCATCAATAGTTAATTGACCTTGGTTGTGGGCTATCTATTAGGTAACTATTTACCAGTTAAAGATATCTAAAGAGTATACACTTTATTTGGTAATACCCCATTTATTTACATTTTAGAGCAGAGGACTAGGCTAAGGAGTGCTCATGAACCCGTTTTGTGTTTTCATAGATTAAAAAACTTGATAAATTTATTTCTTTCAGAGGTTTATTTCCAAAATTAGCGATCCTTTACACAAGTTTGATCTTACCTCCCAGAATACAATAATATGGGTTAATCAACTTGTCTTACTCAAAAAGCAAGAGAATCGAATGCGTTTTAGAGGTCATGGTAGTTCAGTTTTTGGGGCCGAATGTGATGCCGTATCTTGAAACAACTCCCCCTGAAGGGGTTCTTGTTTTCTTTATTCTATGCAATCATTAAATGGTATTTTTAACAAGCAATTGCTGAAGCTATCATACTAGCATAAAGTTGCAGACGCCAATTTGAAAGACATGTACTCAACCATTATTACATGTAGTGGGAACAATATTTCCTTGATAATTACAAACACTTACAAACAATCATTAATTCCTATATAAAAAATGCATTCATATATTATGACACAAAACACGTGATTGTATTTATTCCTGTATATAGCCATATTCTTTCACAGTTTATTTTTGTGCGCTGCCATAAAAATAAACTCGAGAGACAAAAAACAACAAAAGGGAACTTAACGAACGAACGAACGAAAACCAACAACGAGTAACCACGAAACACACAGGACCACACAAAATTTTTTTTTATTCCTTCACCCCTTTTCTTTTACACGTCAATATACAACCTTAATTATATTAGAAAGCATTTATATTTACTAACAAAATGGTATGTGACGAATCGACTCAAATTCAATTGATGTATTACAAAGCCAATTGAATAATTTTTTCAATTACCCCATCAATCAAGAGCGAATTACTAACAATCATCTAATTATAGTCCAGATCAGGGTATGTTTTTTTGAACTCCATCTTTCTTGAGATTTTGAACTGTGATCCCCCACTCCAGATTTGTGTTTTAATTGGATAGTCCAAAGATATATATATACTAACAATGATTGTTATAGTGTTACTGTTGATGACGAATGTGTGAACGCTTTCAACGACTTAAAATTAGGAAAGAAGTACAAGTTCATTATCTTTGCCATGAATGATGACAACACCAAGATTGTTGTTTCTCAAACTTCTACTGAAACCAGTTATGATGAATTTGTAAGCCAATTACCAGAGACCGAATGTAGATATGCTATTTACGATTTCGAATATGAACTTGGTGGAGGTGAAGGTAAGAGATCCAAGATTACTTTCATTACTTGGTCTCCAGATAATGCTAAAATCAGATCCAAGATGATTTATTCTTCCTCCAGGGATGCTTTAAGAAGTGCTTTAAACGGTGTCGCATCTGACATCCAAGCTACTGACTTCTCCGAAATTGAATATGACACTGTTTTAGAAAAGGTCAGTAGAGGTGCTGGATTATAAGATATAGTTTAATGTTTTCTAAAGTAGTAGAATATACAGTTTAGTTATTGTCATTTTTTTAACTAGGGATACAGAGATGGTGCCAAAAAGGATGTAGAAACTTTTGCCCAGTCGATGTTTGGCAAACCCCATCAGTTGACAAATGGAAAAGCCACTTGATGTTCGGGGGAAAATGTCATAGACCAAATATTCTTCTCTCCCTCTCCCTGGAACCAAGAGAATCATCCTGACTAGCTAGTTTAAGGAGGGAGGGAAGTATGTTGTAGATTTTCATTTATATGGAGAGATCAGGCTCATATTGATTCCTCCTGCTCAGTTGCCCTACTATTCGAAATAATTATCTGGGACTATCAAGATATTAATTAACCACTCGGAAAAAAATAAAATCAGATTTCTTTATTGTTTGTAAGAAGAAAATCAAAATCACAAGAATTGTTGTAAAAATTAAAATTTACAACCTTTTTATATTAATACAATAATAGGATCAGGGCTATAGGCAAACACACACACACACACATAAACAAACAAACACACAGTTGACACCTCCTCAATACTTTAACAACCACCCAGGCCAGTTTTATTTTGGCTAGAATTTTCCCTAGTAGGCCGATATCACTTACTTTGTCAGTGGGTAACCATCATATATACATAGACATAAATGTCATCATCCAGACGACCTAGAGCCACGCTAGTCCAGAAGGTCCAAGTGCTAGATTATTTTCATCAATCAAATCGACCTCAACTGGAAACTGTAAATAAGTTCAAAAATGAGTTCTCAATATCTACGTCGTCTTTGAGTGAATGGATTAAGATGGAAAATGAACTACGAGAAAGATTGAATTCAAACGAAGCTTCGAATAATAAGAATAGTAGACGTAAAGGGCGTTTCAAGTATGAAAAAATCAATCATGCCATGGATTTGTTAGTCAAGAAAAGACGTGAAAGAAATGAACCCATAACAGAAAGAGTTTTACGTGAACATTGGATAGCGTGTGCTCATCAATATGGAGTAGACAATCCAAAGAGATTAGTTGGTTTCAGTCATGGTTGGTTGAGCCAGTTTAAAAAGAGACATGGTCTCAATACTAACAAAGTTGGAAGATCTCCAGGGAAAACGGTCACTATTTCTACAAACGGAGGTCCACGTATTACCACCGAAGCTGCCACTGCAGAATCAAATGTAGCATCTTTGCTCACTGCAGATGAACAACCATCACCAAGATTAGAAGAGAATTATGATTCCCGATACATGTCAGATTCAAATTCTGAAAGCCCAAATAATACAAGTAGCATTAATAAACCTCAGGAGGTACAAGCCACAAATAGGGAAAGGGAGATCCACATTGAGAACTCACGAGGACTGCTGTCGCGAGAAACAAGGTCTAACAATGAGTTTTCTTCTCGTGAAAATCAAAGGGAAGATAGTCCATTTTCAATGGTTGTGACATCACAACAAAAATCATCCAATAGGGATAATGGAACTGTGTCAAGAAACCAATTCCGTCCTCAGGAAGGATTGAGTTTTTCCAACACACCATCAATTGCTGGATTTGGTTCACATAGTGATGGTAGAAAATTACAAAAATCTCAAATGAATCCAGCTATTCAAAGTCAACAACATATCCAGCAGTTGCAACAAGTCCAACTGGCCTCAATCCAGACACAATTGCAACAATCACAACAACGGCGTATAAGTCCACCCATGAAATCTCACACTCTGAACCAACAACCATACATAACTCAGCATATACCTTCTCATGGTACACAACAACAGAATCAAAGAGATTTAGATATCTTGGGGTCCGCTAACCAAGGGTATCAACAGTCAGCAAGAGCTCAATACGACAAGGAACGCCAAAAACATGATCAATCTAGTTTACAGCAAAGATCCACAACACCAGCACATGGATCAGAAAGACCTCCAGCAGCAAGAAGCACACATTCAAACGAGAGTGTAAGTCAATCAAAGCGATCAGTCAGTGTCAATAGTGTGCCAGCAGCCGAAAGACCTTCATCAAGCCATTTTGAAGGCAACGGTGAAAGCTTGAGTGATTTGAATAGACCAATAAATGCCTACGATATTGAAAGATTTATTTATGTCTTTGCGGATAGATTCTTTCATGTTCATCAATATGACTACCCTCAGACTGTCAAGGTATTTCAAGAGTTTAAGGATTCATTTTTCAACGAGAGATTGATAAATATGAGATCAGAGAAGCAACAACAGGCGCAACAGCAGGATCAGAAACAGCTACACTCTGCTCAACAACATCAGGCTCAACAACACCAAGTTCAACAACAACCTGTGCAAATTCCTCATCAGCAACAAGTTCAATTACAACAACATCAGTCTCAGCTGAACGACCGTGGCCAACAATCCGTGAAACTGGAACAACAGTCACAGCAACTTCAACAGCACGAGAGAGTACAACAACACGAGCGAGTACAACAACATGAGAGAGTACAACAACACGAGCGAGTACAACATCATGAGCGGGTACAACAACATGAGCGAGTACAACAACACGAGCGAGCACAACAACATGAGCGAGCACAGCATGAGCGAGTACAACACGAGCGAGCACAACAACATGAGCGAGTACAGCAACATGAGCGAGTACAACAACATGAGCGAGTACAACAGCAGCACCAATCAGACCGGTACCAGAAACTGTCTCAACATAGCGTACAACAACAACAACAATATGAACAACAGCGCCGTCAGCATCATTATCAACAACAAGGTAACGGTTGTTTAACGCCTCTGCAAATATCATCCTTTGACACATCAACCAGCAAGCCACCACAACCTTCCCCCATTGGGACTACTCCATTAATGATTCCAACTCCATTGGCTCAACATAATAGCTTGCATAGACACCATAATCAGCAGCAGCAAAGACAACCACCAACACTACCTGCTCCTGGGCTCTCCCATGCTCAAACCCAATCGCGAAATGAACAAGAATTAAGGCAGACGTCAATGGATACGCTAGCACAACTACAATTTCGTCAATCTGCACATATCCGACAATCACAACATCAACAAAGTAATTATCGTCAATCACAATCCCAGAGAAACTCGCACCAGCAACATCAGATGCAGCAAATCCAACAGCAACAACAACAACAATTCGATGAGTTCCTTCTTCGATCAATAAATCCACCAAATTCAAATTCGCTGACGCAGTCATCAAACCAAATTCAGCCATTAACTGAGGCAATGTTAACTAGAAATACGCAACAACTACAACGACAACAACCAACGCAGCTGCAACAACAGCAACAGCAATTGGCATCCCTTTCTGTGAGAGGAACTAATACTAGAGTTAATATAGATAACATCAACAACCGATGGAATGAGAAAGCATGAAAAAAAATGTTTGGTATTTGTACTATTTATTACTTGTATATTTATGTAGCTATTTATTGTTGAATTGCATTTAGAATCATATCAATTCATACATTGATGTAGTTGTCGTTCACTGCTAAAGTAAAACAGGAAACAGACATAGATGCAAAGCACTCAGTCTAGATTCTAACCAGGATGTGCACTGATACGATTAACGGATCTATTTGTCAATAAGAGCAACAATAATATTGTTTCGTAAATGAAAAATCGTTCAAAAAGGGTTGGGCGCTAATCTTGCATATTTATATTTCAAATGAAAAAAAAGAAAAACTATAAAGCTCTAATGAACTTTCATTCGAGCTTTAATCAGTGATGATATACAGAACCTCGCATATTTATAAGGTTTCGTAAAGATGGAGCACATGGAGTATTTCTGGAAATATAGGCAGCTGGGAAAGAAATGTGAATGCCGATACTATCATCAAATTAATTATGATACACAATAAATACTAATACTAAAACATCATACATAAAGTATTATGGTTACCAAGAAACGAAGAACCAGTTCTCGTTTAGGTAACACCACCAAAAAAAGAGGCAAAGTCGAAAGAAAAAGGTTAAAAATCCGTCCAAGCAATCCATTATTGTAACACACCAAAATATACCAATCCCAAATCCAAAGCTTTCTGTATCATTAAATCTTGTCCGTAAAATCAATTTCAACTTCTATCAAAGGAGCATCATTATTATTATCACTTGGTGTACCATTGTCGGTACTATCTTCCCTTTTACACTGACAACTTTCGCACTGCTTTTTGCAATCATCATGACTCTTCTTTTCTTTGTTTGTATCTATTTCAAGTAGTTCCACATACTTAGCTAAAGTATCAACAACCTCAGGTCTTTTATTGTGCACTTTTATCCGATTCGCTCTATTAATATACCTCGGTGGCTGCTTAGCTTCCTTATCTATAGTGGTTTGTCCTGTTGTCATATTGATAGGTCCGTTACCGTTTGGGATATCCTGGGCTTTATTGATTCGGATAGTGATTTCAGAATCGTTTTGATGTTTGGCGTATAAATAATTTCGAAGTGCCATGGTTTCTTTTATTTATATTTGAAGATATTTTGTTGCTTTATGAGCACAATAGACTTAGACCGAACTATGGAGTAGTAGAACGAAACTGGCCTATCAGAGCTGGGGAGGACGTTAACACAAAAAGAACAATAGGGAACAACAATAAATCGATAGTTAAAAAAATGAGACTCGCTGAAGGAATCTTGATGTTATTTTATATACCAATTAAAAATGTGTTCAATCTGTTACGATAAAAATCGTATACTTGTAAGGAAAATTGTGTATTGTTACATTTTTATTGATAGAAGTCTCCCCAGGGTCTCTCTGTTGCTATTGCTTGATTACAAAAAAAGTGGAACCACTTATTTTTTACTATTGTCTTATTTTTTAACAATATAATTTAATTTATACACAAGCCCAACGGATGAGGATAAATTAAAAAATAATAAAAAAGATTGCAAACTAAATATAATCAGAAACACGTCGGCAGGTGCCGTCTATTCCCAAAGACCTGAATAAACTATTCACGCTTTCCTGCAAATGCATTAATTACCATTTTGATATAGTAATATATAGGCGCTATCCATAATCGTATATTTGCTAAATTATCAAAAAGTATAATCTAGCCTGCTAACTCAGCTTTTCCCGCTGTCTATATAAAGGTCCGTGTAAAGAAAAAAAAAAGGTCCAGATTTCCCCTTTCCCTATTTTGTATATATATCTTATTCGTTCGCCTCTAGAAGTATAGTTATACAAGTTACTTGATTGTAAGATTTATGATGGTAATCGAAGTATTCTCAGGAGAAATTGTTCCTTGAGATATGACTCGATCAACTCAAGTAATACGAGGAACTGCAAATACCGACTTCTCGAGATTGATCTTGAAATTATTATCATAGATAAGCTGAAGTTCCAACTTATCAAGTCTGAAATGAGATTCAACATTCTTTGAGATCAAATTATAGTTGAGATAAAAGCGGTAAAAATTAGAAAATTCCCCTAGAATATTCAAGAGTGTTCTTTGGAAAATTTCTGGACTAATGGATAAACCAAAAGGAAGCGGTATTGGTAGTAACCCCAAGGAGTACAAATGGTAGTAAGTCTCCTTAGGTTTGGATGAAGTAAAACGTGATGAAAGACGGCAGTTAAATCAAGAGAGGTAAAAATGACAGCATGTCCCATACTTGATATTAAATGCTGTGGATGAATCACTTGGAGGTTGTCCAATAGATTTATTGGGTAAACGATAATCTAATACCATTCGTAACCAAGGAGCGTATTCTTTGAAACAAGGAATGCAAGGCAATATGGATCATATGGGGCAATACACTCAAGTTTACCGGTAGTGAGTGAATCATTGGTTAGGTTGTGAAGAAATTCAAGTTGAGCATAATCGTATCGAAGTAAAGGACGAGATCAACATACAGGAGTGGCATTAAGTTGTATTTCATACGGTTCAGATAGAACATAATTAGGTTGAGATGATGCGCGGGACTGATGGACAAAATCAAACAATTCATTTCAAGGGGCGAACTAACGAAAGATACAGGAAAATCAACCTCTGGAGATGAAATCTGAGAAGGTTCCAAAGTAAAATTGTAGACAAGAATAAAATCATGACCAAAAAATAAGAGTGTGGAATATTAGCGACATAAACAAAAGTGGGCCCAGTCTAATAAATGCTGATAGAAAGTTGAGTTATGGTATAAGGGACGTGTCTTCAGTAACTAGTATGGATTATACGAACATGACGTTGAGGTTCGAAATGAAAGTAGCGTCTGCAAAAGTTTTCTAAACAATGGAGACTTCATCGCCGGAATTCCAAAAGGCATCGTACTCATCAAAGAGGATTCTCGTTCTGTCTGGTGAAGAAGGAGAACTATCTGGAAGACAAGTACGGTGTATTTTAAAAAAATTCGACGGTAGTTGATTTATCAGGAGAGAATGCAGCAGTGGAAGCAAAAATGGAAGTAATATCTTTAGCTGTAACTGTTGAAGTAACTTGGGTAGCTTTGGTACTGGTTTTCTTGTGGTTAGAATTGTTATTTTTGTTGTTAGGGGTTTTAGGAGAATGAGAACAAACCAACAATAACGTACTTTAGCAAAGGAAACAATTATTAAGAAGTGTTACGTTGTGAGGTGATGAAAGATTCATTGCCTTACGAACATCAGCGGGGATCCAAAGATTGATGTTGGGGAACTGTACCCTTTCTTGGTAAGGAAGATTTTAACAACCAGCGCTTAAATTCCATACGGTTAGAAAATTGGAGTGTACAATTGCTTAAAGGACAATAGCATGGCGCTTTGATGCTGCAGCATCGAATAAAGCCAGTTTTACAAGTGTAGAATTACAGGGGATGTTGGACAAGGATGGTCTTATTTCGGAGAAAATCTCAGGGATATTCTGGAAAGCAAATTGGTTTAAATTAATACTGTGCACAATTATCTACAAAAGCAGCCTTAGTCAAAAGGAATCCTGAATTGATATATTAAAGAAAGTTAGTGTACCAGGCCAAAATAACAGAGCAGCCTTTACTGATAAGTACACTTTAAATTTGAACATATATTCTTTTCAAACTTTGTATTTACACATGTTTGAGTTGTTTTCCAGCACATATTCCAAATGGAGCGCCTCTAAAGATCAAACCAAAGTTTTTGTAGAGGACTAGTACTTGCAAACATATGGGAACTAAAATCTCTACTACAAAATCTTTAACTTCAGCCTTTCTTGCTTTCCAGAAATTTGGCTAATATACGATCTGAAAATCTCTTTTTGGGGATATAAATAGATAAATTGAAAGTTACATTTACGTATAAACAAAGAAAACTAATACAATATTGAATGAACGTTAGTAGAAATATGGATAACCCTTATTGAAAAGACCATCCAGATCTTTGGTTTTTTTCCTCTCACCGTTAACAATAGCAGAAGTGTAGTCTCCATTTTTCAAACAGAAGGATAGCTGTCATGCTTACTTGGGGTCAATTTCAAGCCAATAATTAGTATACCCAAGGCAATTGTCAAGAATTTGAATTTCAAACCATCATCCACCAAATGTTGGTCATTCTTCCCCTTGTTCTTACCTTTAGTTCTTTTATTAGTATTGCCCATCACTAAATATTGTATCTGTTTAAACATACCAATTTCTTCGTCAGAGGATGACGAATAATGTTCAGTAGAAGATTCATCTGGCCAGCTAGCTACATCAACATCTGGTGTATCGCAATCATCATGATCACCGTCCTTTATACCACCAGCATCTACATCCTCTTCACTATCGGGTTCACTCTCGCTTAAAGAATATAAGCCTCCTCTGGAAAAAACTTCTGAAGCGAACTTCCTGATATTCTTCGGTATTTGGTCAGGCAGATATATTCCAAGTCCTGAATCAGCATCATATGCTTCTTCCTCATCGTCTTCATCATCAAAATCTTCCACGTCATCTATATCTTCCAAGTCACTAGGTACAATATCAGCTGGACTGCTATGCAAACTTCTTTGTACGTGTATTCCCAATTTGTTAAAATCAGAAACTGATTCGCGTTGAGCTGAATCAGGATCGTTTTTCAATCTAGAATAGTCGTGGCTGAGAATTGCGTTTATCGACACCGACCTTAGCACTCTCTTTTTCTTTATTAATTCGTCCCGTGACGACTCAATAAGTTTTGCATCTGAGTACTCCATATCTATAATTCTTGGAAGACTCTGGAGCTGTGACTGTTGTTTCGCGGTGACTAGCAATGATTGCTGGGATTGTTTTTTGGATATCCGTTTGATATTTTTGTTTTGCTTTTGTAATTCAAACCCAATATATGATAATAGTTTTTCGTTATGTAATTTTAATGACTGCAATTCAAATTTTAGCTTTGTAATTTCTTGTCTTGTCTTATCATCATCAATATAACTCGAACGTTTTGATGTTGAAACACTACTTGGACGAACATCAGGACTGAACCCATTTAATGCATCTAAAGCTTCACGACGATGATCTTCCTTCGTTTCCTCATTACTATGCTTCACTACATTATTCAATAATGAAAAGGGAGATTGTCGCTTTTCTGTCACAGACGTCCTAGTCCTTGGCGCACCTGCCTGCTCAAATTCAACCATTATGGGTAAAATATCATGACTGTTATATCTTGTATGTGTGCGTTTTCGAGTTTCCCGCCTATCATCACCAATATCAGACATGGGCGGTGTTAATTTAAATGGCGACAATACAAACTCTTCAGTTTCACTTATTTGCCTCATATGATGAAGAGGCAAGGAACTCCTTTTTGGATTCTTGGATGTGGGATCAGGCGAAGGTGGGAAACGCTGCAAATGTTGTTGGTCAGGGGTTTTGTAGTGCTGTAGTATATTACTTGAAATATCACATTGAGGAAATTGATATTCATCAGCAACATGTAGTGACTCAGATGAAATATCCTGTGCATTCTTAAGTGGGGACAAATGATCAACATCTTCAAAATCAGGGGGCATTTCTTGAGAATCATCAGTTAAATTATTCATGGTATGATTAGTATGATGATGTAATTCATTCATTAAGTCTTGAGTGCTTGTCTTTTGTAAAGATAACTCGTCCAAACCCAGGATTCCGAAACGTTTTATAAGATCATCATTTTCGTGAGATAGAAACTCGATCTGTTCTATTAATACCAGCTTTGAATTTCTTTCCAATTCAAAATTACTTTCCAATACTTTATATGCATGCATCAATTGTTCATATTTATTCTTGATCTCATCATCATTGTTAGTATTTATGGAATTTTGTATTTCTTTTCGACTGGCTTCTATTTTTGATCGATTGATTTCCAATTCATCTGTCAATCTATTAATCTTTCTTTGTAAGTCATCAATGGTATCCTTATACATAGCAATTTGTTTCTGTAGTAACTCTTGATTCTTGATACTCTCATATTGAGTTTCTTTCAAGCATTGTTCATAAAATAGGATTCTATTATGTTGTGTTTCTATTTGAGACCTCTTTTCACTTAGTTCAATATCTAATCGTTGATTTTCAAGCTTTAAATCATTGTGTTTCAAGAGGGAGTCAGCAAATTGGCGTTCAAGCAATCTCGAGTTTCCATTTGAAGTGTCATCAGGCAGCAGAAAACTTCTATCGTGCTGTCGACTTCGTGATACTGAATTTAATGATCTCATAGTTGCTTTTGGAGAACGTGGTATAAAGTCAATATTATTATCCTGCAATGGTCTTATTATCTTCTTTGAAGTGTTGCTGTTAATATCTGGTATGAGGTGTTGTTGTTGTTGAGATAAATAAGCTTGGTTTTCTTTGTCTTTATCTTCTTCCATTGTTAAATCCAAACGGAAGAAAGTGTTATTATTAGATGGAATTTTGGCAAACGAAAACACACAATTTAAGAAATCAAGCAACCATCAATTGAAAAACGATCTTGAGAATCACGGAAAACCTTTAGTTACACTTGGGGAATGACGTAAACAGGATACTTTAAACAACCAGGGTTTGGAGTTGAGTTGATTAAAAAAAATTTTTAAGGTGTTTGGCAGTGAATTCTATTTCGTGAAACAACAAGCTTTTAATAAAATCGAACGATGTTTACTCTTTTTTTCTCTTCCTTTATACTGTACAGTCGATTCTCTCGTGTTCTTCTGATTTTCGTATTAAGTTTCAGACCTTCTGCCGCCTAAGTCTAAAAAAGGGAAGCTAGTTAAAACTGATTATCACCAGAATTTGTATAAAGGAAAAAATTGGAATCAATCAATCAATTAATCAATCAATCAATTGTAAAACTATTTGCCCAAAAAAAAAAATAATAAATGAGAAAATACCCTGACGAATTTGTTTTGATTATTTTGAACAAAAATAAAACTTTTTCTTTTTGGGGGAAGGAAAACACACTTTAAAAAAGAAAAGGCCAGTTGCAATTATAAATTATTCACAATTTTCAACTGATCGCTAAGTTTAAATAAGAAAGTAAAAGTTTAGAAATTAATTAATAAAGCTAAACAATTGTTCTCAGTAGTTAAGTGAACCATCAATAATATAGAATACTTAAATTGACAGTTTAAGAACATGTAACGAACAAAAGCCACCCCAACCAAAAATTTGTCAATTTTTTTTCTTCTTTTTTTGTTTTGATTTCCTAATTGGGAACTGATTGATACAAATTGGGTTCATTTAAATCTTACAAATATGAAGGTAATTGAAATCAACTTTCACTTCTCCTCTTCGTTGCCCTTGCTCATCTTGAATAATACACTACTTGACAACGTTACATGGCTTTAAATGTAGAAAAGTTAAGTCACAACAGCGAGAGGTTTCCTAAATGTGCCCATCGTCTGGTCGTTTCTCATAACATAAAGAGAGTATATCATCAAAAACTATTAGCAGGAAAGAGTAAAGTAAGAAGCGATATTCCCAATAACTTCATTCCAATTTGAATCCGTTTTATTACTTCTGTTAAGTTGTATATACAAGTATTACCATTCAAAAAAAACTATGCCGTCTATGCGTTAGATATTCAATATATTCCACAACAAAAAATCATACTCAAAACCAACATCTTCCATCCCACATCATTATTATTTAGGAAGAGCATTTAATGCTTGTTGAACAGAATTCTGTGGATTCAATGACTTGGTTAAATCATGTTTCTTAATGTTTGCTCTCAACACTCTTGGATCACTTCTTAATGTTCTTAAAAGTTGTGCTTGAACATTGGCAGATGTATCAAATCCCATAAGGAAATGATACCCTTGGAAATGTCTTTCTTGATCTTTTCTAATAATATTTGGTAATGGTTTAGCTCCAAGACTAACTATTTCTCTTATAACACCTCTATTGTTAAGGATCAACTTACCAACAGTACCAGCAATTCTGGTCGCCTCTTTAGTAACTTGGGCTGGATCCGATATACGAGCAATAGCAAATAATTCGTAGTACATGTTTTTCTCAACGACTTCTGTATATGTCCTTTTTCGATATTACCCGTTAATGAAAAATTTTTATTGTGAATAGAAGTAAAATGGAGATAGAAAAATGTCGTTTATGGAATAAAAAGAGGTACGACATTATTAACCCAAAATGTCTCCCAAATCACGTGATCTTTGATTAAGTCACGTGCGATTGCTCAAGTCAACAAGTTTTTGCAATTTTTCATTATCAGTCAATTGTCATCCATTGACTGGTGCCCCATTCAAGATTACAAAATCACCCACATTAAAATTATCAAATTAAACCTTTCTTTCTCTCTCAAGATCTTTAGTTTCGTTTCTAAATAAACTGTGGCACTTCCGAATTTATATAAACAATGGCTACTAACATTACCTGGCACGAACATTTGACCCACGAAGAACGTGCTGCTTTCAGAAAACAAAAGGGTCTTACCGTATGGTTAACCGGTTTATCCGCCAGTGGTAAGTCTACCATTGCATGTGCTTTGGAGCAAACTCTCTTATCCAGAGGTTTAAATGCATACAGATTAGATGGTGATAACATTAGATTCGGATTAAACAAGGATTTAGGTTTTAGTGAAGCTGATAGAAATGAAAATATTAGAAGAATTTCTGAAGTTGCAAAATTATTCAGTGACTCATGTTGTGTTACTTTAACTTCATTCATTAGTCCTTACAGAGCAGACAGACAATTCGCTAGAGAAATTCACGAAAAAGATAACTTACCTTTTGTTGAAGTGTATGTTGATGTACCAATTGAAGTTGCTGAACAAAGAGATCCAAAGGGTTTATATAAAAAGGCCAGAGAAGGTATTATCAAAGAATTCACCGGTATAAGTGCTCCATATGAAGCTCCAGAAAACCCAGAAATTCACTTAAAGAATCATTCTGGTGTTTCAATTGAAGATGCTGCACAACAAATTGTTGATTATCTTGTTGAAAAGGGATACATTAATTAAAAAATGACAAATTCATAGATTAAATTTTCAATTAGGACTTCTTCAAACTATCTAAACGAGCTTGTAAGTCATCTTCAGTGCTACTAGTACCTCCAGCAGCGCCAGCACCGATCACCTCTGCAACTTTTCCATTTGTCTCGGTTTCAGCGCCAACATTTATTGTATTTGGGGTATCCTTTAAAGTAGTATTCAAATCAACTCCAATTTCATCTAACACCTTACTCAAGATCTCATCTATTTGCTCTTCTTCACCAAGTTCATCCTCATCCATTGCCATAGCATCATCAATGGCATCATCCATAAACTCTTGTTTTTGATCCATCAAATCATTCTCCTTAGCAAACTCTTGTGCAATTCTAGACAATTGCGGCAAGTTCATTGACTTATTCATACCTCCCAATAATCTTGTTGCATCTCTCATCGACATTGCCATTTGTTGATTAGATCTTACACTCTGGATTCTTAATGAAATTGCTTGTAATTGTGCCTTCATGGAATTAAACTTAGAAATGTAGGATTTCGTCCTAATCAAATCCTTAGCTTGAATCTTAGCACTTGATATTTGACCCAGCTTCGCTGATTTCTTGATTTCAGAAATTAGTTTCTTTTCTTGTTGTTGTAATTTGGTTACTTCTCGTGAGAGTTCTCGTTGAGTCTTTTCTAAAGCTCGTTGATTCTTTCGAAGTCTTTCTTGAGGTGTGAGTTTCTTTCCAAAAGCCCATTCGAATAACTGCGACATGATGGTAGATATGCTAGTGAAAATGTCTGATCTGCTTGGTTTAGCTCTATGAAAAAAAGTTGCTGATTTCAAACACCCCGAAATTTATCATATTGTTCGCCACATCCTTTTTTTGTGGGAGAATTGAATAATCATTTTTTGATCAATAGAGCGCGCTACCAAGATGCATCGTAATTGCAACACAGAGAGATATCAACAGTATACATTATGCCGAAGGTTACCACACTGCTAGTTTGATGACAAACGCAATACAAGGTCATAAAAGAATCATATTTGAAAATCTAAAAAGTTATACTTATATTATTTAATGGGTTACGTTTACAATTTACTTCCTTCAACAGCCAACTTTGCAGCTCTATGTGCCATACCAAACCCTGCTTGATATCCATATCCACTTGCACCATAATTGTGAATCAAAACCTTACCTTCGTCGAATCTTTCCTTTTCAATTCTAACCCCACCGTGTCTACTTGGTCTTAATCCAGCAGCAACTCTCACAATTTCCAAATCAGAAACCTTAGGTCCATGTGGATTTTCGGTCAAAATCTTAGGTAATAATTCAGTAGTTCTTTTAATAATATCTTCAGATTCTGATTTGAAAGTATCAGCAGTCCAATTATCCTTTTGAAAGAATCCTCCTAAGATCAATTGATCGTGAGAATATGGTCTTTTGATGATATAAGTGGCATAATCATCACCCCATCTCATCTTATTTTCCATGATATGAGGAGCTTTGATAACAACAACTTGTCCTCTTGCAGGATAGACATTCTTATCTTCAACACCACCAAGAGATCTTGCGCCAATACCACTGCAGTTAATAACAGTCTTGGTTGAACCAGAAATATAGGCTTGAACAATATGAGTTAATCTCTTTTTGATAAAAGTAACACCTTTATTTTCCAAGTATTTTTGAAAATTGAATAAGAATTTTGGACAATTGAAATTCCAGGATAAGAATCTAATTCCAAATTCAACACCAGAAGGTAATTCATGACTTGGAACAACTTCATAATCTTCCAAATAACTAGCTAAAGAATCTATTTTCTTTTGAGAAGGTTTCTTATCCCAACATTCCAAAGATGGATATCTATCTAATCCCATAGTCTTTCCACCGATGGCCTTTTGAATACGACCAACGTTAACATAGGTATATCTATCATATTCCAAAGTGTCAGGATCATCACCTGTAATACAAGAAAAGTTCCCACCAGCATAAGGGGATGTATAGTGTATAGACTCGTCTCCTGGTAAATATTCTGCAATAACGGTGATTTCCGTTGCATGAACCCCTTTTTCAATCAAACTGAAGGTGGTATATAAACCAATGATACCAGCTCTATTTTCACGGATATAGGTTAGTAATTTAGAAACTACAAAAGAAAGATTTGAAGATCAAAGCAACATACCCTACAACAACGTATTTAGTCATTTTTTCTGTAGTTCTTTTTATTGAATTTAAAAACTAACCCCCCACTAGAATGTGAAAAATTTGAAACAAAATTGATGGTATTTAAATACTTCGGTGAAGAGGTTTGTGTGAACCGGACCTAAAAAGATTTTCTATATCGCCGGAGGAGGAGGAGAAAAATTGATTCCCCCCACCAAATCGCCCGATTAATCTTAAGCGCGGATATCGTCTTCCTTCCCCGAACAATTCGCCAATTTAGGGAACTCGATAGCGAAGACGTTATATACAAGCGATACCCTTCACTAGACGAGGTTGTAAATACCCACTTACTATATATTGTTGCTATACACTCATTACATAATCATTATTACTGCTCGATACTATCGTGCTCTTCAAGAATACGATACAATCGTTCAATAACCACAATTGAATTATCTTTACTAACGTCTTCAATACCATATTTATAAATTGAACATAACCCATAAATTGCAAATAATGTACAAATAGCAAAAGCAATATATCCTTTCAATGTAAAACCTAATGGTAAATCTTCGAACTGTAAATTCTCTCCAGTCAAATCCAAAAAATCTTCAGAATTACCAGCTGCGTTACCCTTATGCGGCATACCTAATGAATTACATACATCAATATGATTCTGAGGAATTTCCAGCTGCGATTTCTGTAATTCAAGAGGGTCTTCAACAATAACCAATGCCAACCCTTGTTCTAAATGCCAATCCAAATGGCAATGCAAGAACCAAACACCTGGGTTGTCTGATATAAATCTAAGCACAACAAACCCATTAGGTTCAACTTGAACTGTATCTCTCATTAAAGGATATTTGGGATAATTAGTCATTGTCTTATTGTTGGGATCGAACGAAATTGGATTCTCTTCGTCATCAGTACCTAATAGAGAAATCACTTGGAATACATGTCCATGTAAATGGAATGGATGTTTTCCTGGATCGTGATTATTTATAATAATTTCAACCACTTCATTACCTTGAATTACAAATGAATTCGTATTGGATCCATATATGGCTTGATTAGTTGCAAGTTCTCCAGAAGATAAAGCAGTGTAGAGAAGTGGAACTTTTGGGGCAGTGAATGTCTTTCCATTGAAAAATGCATAGGTGATTCCATTCCCAAGAACTTCCATTGAGAAATTCACTTGGATCGTAATATCTGGCTCTGGTAATAACTTAATATTTCCTAATGGTTTCAAATGAAAATCGTTGAATGGGGATAAAGGATCCACTGCTTTTTCGAAATCATATGGCGGCAATGGTTCCAACAAAGGTTTGGTCTTATCATAGACAAGCCAATTGGTTGAGACTAATTCTAAATCAGAAGGGATAAAGTCTAACATGTCTTGATCTAATATATTGACAAATCGGTAGTTTGGTTTAGCTTTCAGCTTTTCCTTAGTATGTACCAAAACAACATATCTTTGGGCAACGGCAACATATAATGATTCAACAGTGTATGGCTCAACTTTAACCCCATCAGCTTCAATAATAGTAAATTCATGATCTTCAAGATACAAATATTGTGAAACAAAAAGTCCCATGTTCAAAATTCTTAATAAGTAGGTTTTATTTGGTTGAATTTCCCAAGTAACATTTCTAGTGCCATTAAACAAATTACTTTGAGGAATCGGTTCAGCCCCAGTTGGGTTATATCTTGTCATGAATTTTTTCATAATTTCCAAACTTTCCAAATGATAATGATCACCAATCGTTAATATGACATCTTCATCGTAATCTACACCATAATCATCTTCTATGATGAAAACACCTCTAAACCCATCTCCATATTGTGATCCAGTATGGGAATGATACCAGAATGTACCAGTTTGTTCACCAACATTGAAATCATGAATAAAGGTTTCACCAGGTGGAATAGGACATTGAGTAAGATATTCTGGTCCGTCATGGGCAACATATCCCTTCATAAATAACCCATGAAAATGTAATGAAGTGTTGACATGTCCCAATCCATTAGTTAAGTGGATTATAACCCTATCATTTTTCGACACTCTAATTGTAGGTAATGGCCATTGATTGTTAATACCTATCATACGTCGAGGATGCAATCCATCGGGATTAGCTTCAACCCAAGAAACATTCCAATGGAATTCATGAGTTTTTGATGCCAATGCTGTAAAAGCAAAGGACAAGAGAACGTATATCAATGAATACATTGCTCTCTTTATTTAATTTTAGGTACAAAGTAGTTTATCTAGTATACTATATCAAGTGAGATGTGATATCCTATTGGAAAGAGATGAAGGCTTTGAAAAAATCAGACAATTAAAAAAAATCAGAACAATGAAAAAGTTTAATTCTATAAATTCTTAAAATATTCGCAGTTAGTTATCAGTAGTCAAGTGCTACGAAGGAGGGTGCCAAGTATAGTAGTATAGAGTTTTCATTAGCATTTCTATATATTCATGGTAATTATAATAAAATTAATAAACTTCTAGAAGGATTATGTTAAATGGTCAACACATAACTATAATTTACAGTTGATAATCAAGTTGAACAAACATAGTAAGTTCTATACACTTTTTCAAATCTACACTATAAACAGGTATTCTCAAGGGAATTCTTTGGTTTATGAAATCCCGCCAAGGCCCAACTAGTTATTCTTGGATCATCATATGCCAACCTATGTGATTCGATATAATCATGTGTAGGATAATCTTGAGGATCACATGTCAATTGTATTGAATCTTGTGGTTGATATATTCTAATATAATCAATTTCGAATGTTGCTGGAAGTATTAATTTTGTTAAATCTACATCATTATTCCATTCTCTAGATAAACCCATATTTAGAATCATTGACATTGGTTCTTTTGAAATCTGTCTCCATCCGATATGTTCATTGGGATGAAAAGATTTCGAGCTGATTGTAAATGTAGGTTTATCATCAATTGAAAATTCAACATAACTATCTTCATTTCCCAAACTTCGATACTCCATGGTAAATTTTTGAAATCTATCCTTTCCAATCTCACTAGCTAAACTTACAGACTCTTGATAAAAAGTACCTACATCTTCTCTAACAAATGTCAAATTGTTATCATTGATATATACATAATCATAATCAGGTCTCCACCATTCATCAAATGGAGCAATTTGTAACGTCTGAACCCCCAACATTTTCCCATCCTTATGCAATCCTTCAATGATATCAATTTCAGGAGCACCTCGACCAACACCCACATTTGGATGATCCTCACCTTCACATACACATTTATTTAATCTTTGTCCTGGTAGATATGACATACCTTGATTTTGTGAAGATTGATTTGGGGTTATACCCATATCACATTCGTTATAAGTATATGGCCATATCCCATCACTAGTAGCTAAAAACCCCGGCCGGGCTAAATTCCCTAAACACCATACTGCTGGCCATAAACCATGTTTAACCTGTTCATGGGGGAGTTTTGCCGAGACTTCAATTTTGGCTTGTTTGTTGAAACATAATTTATTCCACGATTGAATCATACCGGAAATATAACCAGTATCATTACTACTACCTTGTAAAGATTTATTTAATTGTGCAAAAGTAATATGTAAGGATCCATTCTTAGTTGTTACCATTGTTGGGTTATATACTTCTAAATCCCGAGTTGCGGCATAATATAAATCCATGGCAGTAAAGAACTGATCGTCACCTTCATGAAATGTCCTTCCATCCTGATTGAACTCATCCGAGAATACTAACTTCCAGTCTCCTTGTTGATGAAACTCCTTAGGAGTTTCAGGGTCAATGAGAGGTTTTATTGCTTTTAGTGTTCCATATTTGACATCTGTCAATTTTTCAATCTTGTATCCATTTCGAACTGGATCATCTATAACCAGTGTACTTTGAATGATAAATACAAATGTAGTAATAAATATAATTAATACAAGGACTAGAGCAAGCAAGTTTTGCAACATAAAAGTGAAATCATCCCAGGTATATATTTCGGACTTGTTTTGATTTTCTTCGCCATTATCGTCATCAATTATATTTTTATCAAGATAATAGAATGGATTCTCAAGGAATTTAAACTGCGCCGTTGAAACTGGATAGTTAGATTTTCCTGTTAGCTTAAAATACCTTGAGTCTGATTTTATCACAAAGTTGTTATATTCATTACCAAACAGATCACAAGAGTCTTGAGAATTTGTGGCAGAAGCTGTTGAATCACGGTTGAATAGTGTGAATATGGATTTTGTTAACGAAATTGTTGATGATTCTTTATTAGTCGACATTTTTAATGACAAGTAAGTTTCTGTTTTGTTAAAATATAGAATCCCAGTGAAATTGAAAATAATTAAAACATGCAGTTTAGAATTTTCTTTTGAGACTTATCAGAAGGGTACCTTAAATTGGTATTCCATGAAACTTTTCTCGTTATAATTGCCGCAAAAAAAAGGAACTGGAGATTCCTAGTTGGGAAGAAAATTTTGCATCCGCATAATTAATCTCAATAACACCATAAAACCGTTGAAGATGGGATGTACGTGTAGAATAACTATCTGTACAAAACCCAAAGAGGTTGAAAAACAAAATAGCTGCGAGAACTACAGGCAACATAAAAAAAAGAAACTTAAACATCTTCTTGATCTTGCTTGCTCAAAATTTTAGGGGATAATCGAATGCCGCAATCAAAAAGTAGTTTCAGTAGACAAGTTACTAGCATTATTATTATAACTCAAGAAATAATTCTATACTTTACATTATTCAACCCAATTAAAACAAACATATAGATATTAGATAGGTCCTCTCTTCTTGTATTAGTCACATTTTCTCTCTCTCCTGTTAAACTCCTACTTTTTTCGCCTCTACCAAATTACATTTGGAATGATCTTGGAGCTTCACCTTCAGGACCGATGAATTTAGGATCTCTCCATGGACCAACGTCATTTAATAATAATTCTGAGTCAGTAACTTTTGATAAACCACCAAATTTAACGGGTAAGTTTTCTGCTGGAATTTGTTTTAATAATTCATTTTGATAAGATGAACCTAAAATAAAGATTTTTGAAACGGTTACTGGATCCAAGAATGGTTTAAATAATTTAAATGCAGTTGAAAAACCAAATGGAGCATTGATCAAATAAAACTTACCCATTCTTTCTGGATAGTAATCTTGACCAATTTTAGAAGCTTCTTTAACGTAACCAATGACATTATATGCACTTGTGATGGAGATACCTTTAAGGTCCAAGATGGTACATGAAGTTTCCACTAAATAACCAGCTTGTCTGGAACATGCAGGCAAACGGAATTCAACCATTGATTCATATTCCCAAACCAAGTTCTTTAACATTCTTTCTTGAGTAGTAATCTTCAACATGGCATTTAAATCAACTTTGCCCAATTCTTCATAATATACTGGACGACCATCTTTATCAGTCTTGTGATAATATTGTGGGTACATACTAGCAACAATTGGTTTTTCTTCATAATGGAAATCTTGTAAAATAGTGTTGACACCAAATTCTTTTCTCCAGTTTTCGCAGTTTATGAACATTTCTTTAGCTAAGTCCAATACAAACTTTCTAGCTCTAAGGAAACGTAATAAAGAAGGGTCATCTAATCTATCAGTATAACCTAATTCTTTTAATTGTTTACGGAATTCTTCCAAAATATTCTTTTGTTCTTGGGTTAAATTGGAAGTGTAACCGGTTTGTTGAGATGGAGCATTAACTTGTGGGTATGAAGCTAATATTTCTTCCTTTGATACAGTAGTCATGATGATATGTGATGATGTGTCTATGTTCTATTAAAAAAGATCTGGTCGTTTATAAAGCAAAAAAAAATGTGTTGACGGTTTTCTTTTTTCTTAAATTGATTGATGGGATTGAAAAAAAAAGATTGTTGTTGATTGTTGATTGATTTGCGACTTAAAAGAATGAAAGTGTGATCTGTGTATAGTATGGGGCAAATCAGAAAAAGTTGTATTACTTTAGTGAAAATAGAGAAAAACAAAAAGAACAAGAAACAAATCTATCTTTATATATCATCAATGACATTGATAGGGACTTTTATTGATTGTAGTCAATGTACATACCATGTGTGTGATGTGTGTGATGTGTGTGTAATGTTTTAACAGTGTGTGTAAAACCTAGAAATTTTACTCTGGTGAATTTCTTTTTTTTTTTTCGTGTATTAATCAGTTCTTTTTTCTTTTCTTTTTTTATATCTCAGCACAGAATTGGAACAGAAAACAAAAATAAAAGGCAAATCAATAAAATCCGCCTGCGACTTTTCTTAGCCAATATCCCATCCGATACTCCACCTCATCATTAGAATCTATTAGCTTTTCCAGCTACTACTCAATTGAACTTTTATAATCCACACGAATTACCATATACAGACGTTTGTGCACTCATTAATTATACAATGCTACTCATTTATATAATAAACAGTTCCTTTAATTCTAAAATTGGAGCAAGTGATTATAAAGTTGCTGATTGTCTGGTGACCCAAATCCCAAATCGGTTATCTGACGACATTAAATATTTTCTTTATTTTTTCTGTACACTCTTTGTTGGTTTGTCATACAACATTGAGTCCAAAATTGTTGTTCACCACTTCAGCCAAATGCGACATTTGACGTTTTAATGCCGATACAACCGATTCAATTGATGATCATTTATGACGTAATCACATTAGATTGCTTCACTTCAGTAAATACCCATTGGGTAGTTCCATATTAAGCACCATGTTACACGAATTCTTCTATTCTATATACTAGAAGTATGGTATTTTGTTGCTTGTTTACTATGATTTATTTTTACGAAAATGCTAAATCTTACTAGACACAAACACGCCCCTCCGCACATGTACTGAATCTAAATAAAGAGTCTTCACAATAACCCCATCACAAATCAACGTGCTGTTTTGTTTTGTTTGGTTTGTTCCGCCATGGGGAGCTCAAAGAGGCGCAATACATAATTATATCAAAAGGATATTGAACCTATTTCTTATTTTTTTGAACAATTGATTCAATATCATTTTGATCTTCTATAATTATCGCAACCGTTTTCCACAAGTTGCTGCAATTTTTCATCCAATTCTAATAACACATTGTCTAATTAAAAATACATAACGTACTAAACTTTATATAACACACACACAGATAGACACATAACATCAATACTACATAATATCTAATTCTTTCTTAACCATTTCTTAAATGGATTCTTCGAACTAGTTTGTTTAGGAAAACTTCCTCCTAAACTATGAGAACTAAAGCTTACACTCATCCTATTTCCAACTTCATTTCCAAATCCATTTCCTACATTTTCAACATTTTCATGATTTTGTATTGGTGGAAATTTCAATTTTAAATGACTTAAAGCATGTTGTTCAATCAATTTCTTATATTGAGTTGTATGATTCATTGATGGATCAAGTGAAACCAAACAATTTCTTGTAGTATCCAAATAACATCTATTCAAAATATCATAAGTAAATGCTTCCCATAATTTTTCCAGTTTAAAATTCTTAGAATATTCAGGTGAATCCAAATATGTTTCAAGTTGATTGATCTTTATCATTAATTTCATACTTTGTTTTTGAATATCTTTAAGTGTTATATTTGCCTTTATAAATGAAAAAATATCTTCAGTTGATCCATTTCCACATAATGATTTTATAAATCCTTCAGTTTCTGCATCACCTGTCAATTCTAAAAATTCTGATTTTTCAAACTCTAATGATCCAATCTTATACTTCAGTTCATTGATTAAAATATCATTTTTGGGTGATTGAACCGTTCCACCACCACCAATACTAATTCGATTTAAATCAAGTGATGAGGATATACTGGCAGATTTTCTTTCCGTATGTGATGGTGATGATGGTGATGATGATGATTGATATTTGCTATAATCCGATGATTGATACTTGCTATAATCCAATAAATGAATAATCTCAGTCAATCGTAAACATTTATCTATCAAATATGGAGTTGTTGGTAATTCATTTGATTTCGATAAATCTAATCCTAAATCAAATCTTTTCATTTCATGAGATAATTCAAGTACTTTGGGGTTGAAATCGTTCTTTCTACCAGTAATTTTATCAAAATAATCATAAATTTCAGCTTGATGTTTTGTTAAGAAAGTATTCATTTTAGTCATATAAGGTTCCTTATGAACACTGAATTCGGTTCTATTGGCAAGATTAAGCAACACTTTAGCCAATAACGTTAAAGTACGCTGGGTACTTCCTGTTTGATGACTTTCAGTTAGATAAAACAATTTAGGATTTAAAATTGCTGGACAAAAGAATCTAAGGAATATAAATGCACTTAAACAATTCAATGCGGTAGTCTTATCATCAGGTTCACAATTCAATTCAACCTTGTTTCTAAAATTTGCTAACTGAGTCTTGATTTGTCGTGGCAAATCATTGGAAGTTGTATAAATTTTCTGCCAAATCTCTTCAGAATACTGATACAAATTTTGATAATTTGATTCAATCATTTGTTGAATTCTACCTTCACGAGCAACAGCAGCATCCTCATCCAATTCTGATTCAGAATCGCTTGTCTCGTCATTTTCATTGTCGTTCTCACTCCCATGTGATGACTTGCCTAATCTTTCAGCTCGTTCTTGTAATCGAACATATCTTGGATCAACTTCACAATTCTTCTTCTCGCGATTCAATTTGGCAAAGAAATCACCAAATACTTTTTCTAAATATTCTTGACCAATTCTAAGATTATACTTCTCCAACGATTTTGAAAAGATCGAACTTCCTCTAAATAAAGTATTAAATACATTATTATGAGTAGCAAGTACCTTTGGTTTATCATCACTATTCACTGAAAGATGGTAATAACTTCTTCTAGTTATTTTATCAACATTAACCAATTCAACCTCCATTAAACTCTTGAACCATTTTTCTTCGACACCTAGACATTGAAATATATCCAATAATATTACGCTATACCTCTCTAATTCATGCGGCGGTATTTTATCATTACAGAACTTGATTAAACTCTTCATTGGTGCATTTACCAACATGTTTTCTAATGGTTTGAAATGTACTGGGGGTAATATATGACACTCTTTTAATCGTGCCTCTACTAATAATTTCCCAATTGGTAGATTATTTGTGTCATATATCGTTAGTCTGACTATATCACTGGTTGAAGTTGAATCTACAGTACTAGTAGCCATTACAGTTGAATTTGATCCAATTTCTTTAGTCAAGACATCAGGAGTAACATAAACAGTTCCAATCATCTTATCACTATTGGAATAAACACCACTCAGAGAAGCACATTTCTTAATTAAAATATGAATCATTTGGGTTGAAATAGGTAAATCAGTCAGAAATTCCTCTTTCCAGAAAGGGTTCAACGTATGATTTACAGCAACAGTTCTTGCCCAAGGATATCCCCACATTCTAACTTCTGCATAAATTTTCCCCTTGAAATTTTGAAAATGTGATAATGGAATATCACGGTCAAATTTAGCTTCGATTATATCGATTGACATTTTTTTCGAAACTCGAAAATACTCCTTGGTGAATTCTTCAAGTTTGGGAGTTGGAGGAGCCATAACTGATAATAAAGGAGATACCGATGCCGACGATGCCTCTGAATTACTACCAGTATCGGTAGTAGAATCTTTACCGGTATGTTTAGCTTCAGGACCAAAGGAACCAATGTACTCTCGTTTAGCGAAATAATTCAATCCAACAAACCAATCTTCTAAATCAATATGTAGAGGGAACTCGATTAAGATTCTTTGAGTATTTGGAACAATTTTCCCCTCTCTAGTTAAGAAATTATATTGAATATCATTCAATCTGAGCATATTATTAACATTATTATGTCTTAAATCACGCAAGATTCCAATAAACAAAACATTGGAATTATTGAAAATTGAATGATGAACTTCTCTAATTTCACTAGCCATCAACGTTTTGACATCAATTGAATATAATAAAGTACCATCCAATTCACTAATGAAATTTAAGATCCCATTCGAATTTAATGCACCCATAGCGTAAAACCATCCTTCATTAATTGAATCACTATTTGTCATTTGTGCTTGACTAGTACTATCCAAAATATTTTTATCATCGATTTTTGGTTGATATATTGGTGCCTTTGGGCCATCAACAATATTCAAATTCTTATGTTTTATTGGGATAGGGCCAAATACTTTAAATCGACAAACTAATAATTCCGATTGATTACTTCTTACTTCGTATTTATTTTCACAATACCATTTCTTTCCTAATCCTTGAGGTTGCAAGTTCTGCCATACAATCAACGTGCTTAGTAAACAACCAAAATTAGATTGGGATGGGACTTTGATAAATAGCTTGTCATTTTCAAATGTTTTAATGAATATAACTGGAGGAGAATTTTCATCTAAGGTTTCAATTTGTCTAACTGTATTATTTGAAGATTTCAGTCTGAGTAATTTCCTTCTACCTTGTTGTTCCAGTGACTGCAGAAGAAGAAGCAGCAGCAGCAGATGTTGTTGAGATGTTGGTGGTGTTGGATAAATTTGAATATAACAAGATTGTAAATTTTTTAATAATACATAATGTGTTTGATTAGTGTCTACTGATATTAATTGTCCTTCATTAGATATGACCAATGTTAATATAGGGATCCAATTGATTGAATCTGATGATATTATAAAGTTATGACCAATGAATGTACCTTTATCACGTATAATGATTTTATGATAGGGTGAAGGGTATTTCATTGTAGATATGCAACTTAATGAACAAATACCTTCTAGTGAGTGAATATTACTTAGTTAAAAAAGTAATGATGATTTTTAGTTTAAATAAAAATAAAGGGAAAGTGTATAAGTGATAATCTTATCTATAGTAAGGTTGAGTGTTTTGCAAATAAATACCAAATGAAACAAGGGGGTGTGTGTTGTACATAAAGGGTATTTTATTAAATGAATATTCAGTTTATAAGTTAATATATATAAAATGTTTTTACAACACGGTTAAGATTTTATTTTGTTTTTCTTTTTTTTTTTTTTTTTTTTTTTTTTTTTTTTTTTTTTTTTTTTTTTTTTTTTTTATTTATTATATTTTTATTTATTAAATAAATAATTTTTTTTTTTTTTTTTTTTTTTTTTTTTTTTTTTTTTTATTTTTTTTATTTTTATTTTTTCTTTTTATTTTTATTTAATAGAAATTTCTCGTTTAAATAAATAAATCTTTTTTTTTGATTGTGATTGTGATTAAAAGAATTTTTAAAATTAATTAACTATACAGGGTTTAAATGTAAGGACTATTATATGAATTTGGTATTTACCTAAATATGACATTACTACTCAATCTCAATCCCCATGTGATAGGGTATGGTTGTTATCTTAAACAATAAATATAGAAAGATAGTCTCTTACTTACTTCTTCACACACTTGATTATAACACATTATTTCATAGTAAAAAAAATCACATTTAATCTGACACCTTTTTAATAAATAAATAAAGACAAGTAAATTAAATTCCGCGACATTTCCTAATTGAGAAAAAATATTTTAAATTACTTTAAGAGACGAGTCTTTGTGAACTTCACAACTTTTATCACACTTAAATATAAATCTTTTACTTATCAACATATAAATATTTACCCAACAACATTTTAAATCAAATACCCCCCCGCCCCACCCCCATCACCACGACCCATGACAAGTATAGATAATATCAAAAACTACAAACTTAAGATTAGCTAATACACACAGTAATTGAAAAAAGAAAAGCTAAATGTTATTGATCTAATATGTTGGTTTTGTTTAGAAGCTTTAGTATTTATGAATAGCGCTACCACATAGAGAAAACTGAGGGAATATACATACAATACATAGTAGACTTCACAAATTTTTTTTTGAGAATTCTGCGAGATTACCCATGTTCAAAGCATTCTTATACTTGCGCAGGTGCAAATCGTTCCCTATTGAAAATTGGATGACAAAACTGCAATCTTGTTGATACTGTAGATATGGTTTTAGTCAACAGTAGACATTCTTTTCATTGGTTAAACTACTTGCCCTCAAAGAATATGTGAAAATATTGGAATTTATTGTTGCCAAACCTTTCCCTAAAGTACGTTTGAAATTTCATACACCAAACATTTAGTACAAGACCCCTAAACCAAATAATATTAGGTTTTAATGGAAGCAGCTTTGCTTGTGTGTCTGTTTCCAATATATTCACCCATGAAAGCACAAATGGCAAAAAACAGAAGAAAAATCAAAGAACGTGTATTTACCAAAAACATTTTCTAAGACAAAAGAATAAAAGAAAAATTTGCTTTTGGTATTTGGCTTTTGTTAATTAAATAAAAAATTGATATGAATGAAAAAGTTTTCCTTTCCTAATTCATTTTAATATACTTCGATAATCAAAAACCTTTGAACTGATTGATATCTTAACCTTACTAAAAAAAGGGAATACAAATATTACATTCAACTGCACATACCCCCGCCCCCCCCAGTTTACAAATGTGCTAATTTACATTAAACAGGAATATAAATTTTACCCATATTAAAAAGAAAAAAAAGAAAGCACGTTTTATTTGCAAGACTACCAAAAAAGTTATAGATAACCTTAACCAAAAGAGATAAAGGAAAGAAAGACATTTTTTATATAAAAGAAAGAAAGAAGAAGAAGAAGATCCAATGAGTAATTTGCTTTATCAAAATTTTAATGGCAATGAGATTGATGAATTATCATCTACTACTACTTTTTCCAATGTTTCCGTAAATGGATTGGACGATGATTCAGATAACGCTACTATAAACCAAGACATAGACCATGTTCAGGTTGATTCCGACAATGAATCGCTCAAGGTTGATGAGGAGTTTGATGATGAGCCTCATTATGAGCATGAATGTTCTTACTGTCGAGTCCATAACCCCAGTTCACTTATAAAATGTAACACCTGTAACAAATGGTTCTGTAATGCCAAAACAAATACTTCAAGTTCCCACATTGTTACCCATTTAATTATGTCAAGACATAATCAAGTTAGTTTACATGAAGAATCAGATTTAGGTGATACAACATTAGAATGTTATAATTGTGGGAATAAAAATGCATTTATTCTAGGATTTGTAAGTGCAAAGCAAGAATCAGTGGTTGTTATATTATGTCGTTTACCATGTGCAAGATCAAAAGATATTAATTGGGATACTACTCATTGGCAAGCATTAATCGAAGATCGTCAATTTTTATCATGGCTTGCGCCTTCTCCACCTGAAGATGATCTCATCAATGCCAAATTAATCACTCCTCAACAAATATCAAAGTTGGAAGCACAATGGAGATTAAATCGTGATGCAACAATCAATGATCTTGAGAGTAATGATCAAGAAGAGGAAGAAGTTTTGCCGATATTAATGAGATATAATGATGCATTCCAATACCAAAGATCTTTTGGTCCTTTAGTTAAATTAGAAGCCGATTATGATAAAAATTTAAAAGAATCACAAGCTTTGGAACATATTCAAGTTACTTGGGCCCTTGGGTTGAATAATCGTCATTTAGCAAGTTTTACTTTATCTACATTTGAAACTAGTGATTTGAAGGTTGCAGTAGGAGATGAAATTATCTTAAGATATAGTGGGAATCAAGGTGAACCTTGGGAAGGTAATGGATATATTTTAAGATTACCGAATGCATATCAAGAAGAATTCACATTGGAATTAAACCCTTCCAAAATCCCTCCTCCAACCAAGTTAACTACTGATTTTACAGCTGAGTTCGTATGGAAGGGAACCTCTTATGAACGTATGCAACAAGCAATGAAAGATTTTGCAACTGAAGAAGAATCCGTATCCTCATATATATATCATAAATTATTAGGACACGAAGTAGCACCCGTTGAATTTGATATTGAATTACCAAAGAAATTTTCACATCCAAAATTAACTGAATTAAATGCATCACAAACAAATGCTGTTAGAGCAGTTTTACAAAGACCGTTATCGCTCATCCAAGGTCCTCCAGGTACCGGTAAGACAGTGACTTCAGCAACCATTATTTACCATTTATCAAGATTAAATAAACAAAAGATTTTAGTTTGTGCACCTTCAAATATTGCTGTTGATCATTTAGCAGCAAAATTAGATTTGTTGGGATTGAAAGTTGTTAGATTGACTGCAAAATCGAGAGAAGATGTTGAAAGTTCAGTAAGTCACTTGGCATTACATAATATTGTTAATACTACAGCTAAAGGTGAATTCAAGAAGTTGATTAAATTAAAAAATGAAATTGGTGAATTATCAATTGAAGATTCTAAAATTTATATGAAAAATTTACGTGCAAGTGAAGTTAAAATTTTAAATAAATGTGAAATTGTTTGTTGTACATGTGTTGGTGCTGCCGACAAGAGATTATCTCAATTTGATTTTAGAACTGTTTTGATTGATGAAAGTACTCAAGCTTCTGAACCAGAAGTCTTGATTCCAATAGTTAAAGGTGCAAAACAAGTGATTTTAGTTGGTGATCATCAACAATTAGGTCCAGTCATTTTGGACAGAAAAGCTGCCGATGCAGGATTGAAACAATCGTTATTTGAAAGATTAGTATTCTTGGGTCATGTCCCCATAAGATTGGAAGTACAATATAGAATGCATCCATGTTTATCTGAATTCCCAAGTAATATGTTTTACGAAGGGTCTTTACAAAATGGTGTTACTAGTGATGATAGATTATTAGAAGATTCAACTTTCCCCTGGCCAGTCATTGATACTCCAATGATGTTTTGGGCCAATTATGGTCGTGAAGAATTGAGTTCTAGTGGTAATTCTTATTTGAATAGAGTTGAAGCCATGAATGTTGAAAAGATCATTACTAGGTTATTCAAGGATGGAGTTTCAGCGCTGCAAATTGGGGTTATTACACCTTATGAAGGACAACGGGCATACTTGGTTCAATTTATGTCGATGAATAGTACTTTATTAGATAAACGTGATGAATATCTTGAAGTTGAGATTACCAGTGTTGATGCTTTCCAAGGTCGTGAAAAGGATTTTATTATTTTAAGTTGTGTTCGTGCCAATGAAGCCCAAAGTATTGGGTTCTTAAGTGATCCAAGAAGATTAAATGTCGCTTTAACTAGAGCTAAGTATGGGTTAATTGTATTGGGTAACCCAAGAGCATTATGTCGTAATAGATTATGGAATCATTTATTAGTTCATTTCCGAGAAAAGGGGTGTCTTGTTGATGGACCTTTGGATAATTTACAATTATCAATGGTTCAATTAAATAATACCAAGACTAAATATCGTCCTGGAACAAAACCACCTAAACTTGGAGCACCTTCAACAAATTATTCATTTACCGACTTTGATAGTGCCAGTATTATCTCATATGATAATAGTGCCATAAATGGACATAAAACAAATAAGATTCGAGAAGAAATGTGGCCAAGTTTGAATAAATCAGTTGGGGATTCTTATGATTCTAGTAATACATTATCGGCTAATTTTTATAGTAAATTGAATGCATTGAATGGGAATTATGAAGGAGGAAGATATAATGTTAATAATATTGAAGAGGATATTAGGAGTATTACCGGGTCATTTGCTGCTGGTCTTAATTTTTAATTCCACTTGATATTCATGATGGGGGGTTTTATTTCAAGAACACTTTTTTTTGTATTTGTTTTGTATTAAATGTTTGTTTATGTTTTTTGGGAAGATTTTCCAAATAGAATGTATAGTGTTTTGTTTTATAGCGATTGTAAAATTGTAAATAAAATGTATTCATGTGTTCATATTCTGAGCAATATCTAACCGAAAATCCTCCCTATCTTTGTACCACGTTGAATTTCTTTACGATAGGGTAGATCAAGCGAGTGCCGCACTATTGTATACTAACATATGTATAATAGCGATGCACGAATTTAAACGCAATGTGCCGTAGCATAACATATATATATTGCTGGCGCAGGAGTGAAAAAAAAGAAAGAAAATTAGTCTCTTTTGTTCTTGACACTTCTTTCAATTCGATACCTTGATTCATATTTATTATCAAACTTTTCAAAATTGTACAAAACCACACGACAGACAGCCAGCTTGATTTACGGGTACTTTGTTTCTTATAAAATCGAGAATCACAATTGTATTATTGTATTTAAACGATGAAGAATGAAGTAAATTTATAATTCGGAGAACAACATGCATACTCCGGCTTGTGACAAGTTTCAATTGTTGATAAGCAAAAATACATTGTTATCTCTTTTTGGGGATTTTCCATTTTTCCCTTAATATTTTTAATTTTTTTTAAGATCTCATCTGGTAGAAGAACAATTAACTAGAACAATTAACTAACCCCATGTTAATTATCAATCAACCAATCCATCTATACCAAAAAGGAATAAGAGAAACCCTCATTTCCCCCACCCCCCATTATTGATTGTTTATTTAATCCAAAACTGTATTCAACAAACACTCTTATAGAGCAAATTAATATTTCCTATATACGGGTGAAGATGAAACGAGGTTGTTTATTACATAAAAAAATAATCAAAAATATAATTCCGACAATTGAATCATTTTGTAATTATATATACAATTCTAGATTTTTACACAACAAATACAATTAAATACAATAAAATACAATAGAATACAATAATCAATCTGCTTTTGCTCAACAAAACATTTTAACAATTGGTGATGTCAACTAATAAAAATATATTTGTGTATATATGTAGGGGTATAGAGAGTATGTGGGTGTATGTGGTGTATGTGTGTAAGTATTGAAACAAAAAAAAATATTCTGTTAATGTGTACAGATATCTGTATAGAGGGTATATGGGTTACGTTTGCAACTAGGAATGAGTTTCCTTTGCGGAAATACAAAATAGTTATAACAATCAGGTTTAATTTGTAGTATAGTGAACATTTAAAAGGGTTGTTAATTGTAATTACAATCTCTTTTCTTTTTATTTGTTCCTATTGGCTCATTGAAATAAAGATATAATAATTGTAATAACAATATTGTTATTATTATTCTGATTCTTATTGTTATTGTATAAAATGTTTAATTAATTATAGCTGTTTATATGATTGTTGCACATAGAATAGAATTCCACATGCAGGCTAATTGATTCGTTATTGTTTGAATCGGTATTTGGATTACCCTCCTGGGGGCCAATTGGGCATTAAGCACAAAACTAATATAAGACATGGTGGATAGAATATTACAATTAATAATTAGGTTTTATGCATTTATATGTAGTTTTGTTTGAGATGTGAGTTATACAATTTTGTAATCACCAATCCCTTATTTTAGATTCTATATCTGTATAGTAATATATATATATTAGGGGGGAGGTGCCTTATTAAAGGAATTAAAATAAATAAAATGTTAAACAAAAATAGAACGAAAACCAAAAACCAAAAAAAAAACTTTCTTCTTTAATGTGTTTAAACACTTAACCAAAAAAGATTTTTTTTTCCGTCGTTCGCGCATTAAACTTTGAGAACAAATAATAATAATAATAGTAATACCTACAATATATTAATATAAACACTGTTAACCTTAATCCTCCTTTTTTTGTTTAAAACCTCTTCTTTTTCTACTAATACAACCAAAAAGAAAAATAACTAACCCAGTTTTATTTATTATAATTTCTATTTCTAGAAATTGTTTTCCCTTTTTGCATTAGAAGTATATAAGCGAAACAAAGATATATCATTTCATATCATATCATATCATTAAAAAGGCACATACATTTATATACATACAGTATAGATATATATATATTTTTCACCATTTAGAGGCAATTGGTACTACAGTTATAAATTGTTGTCTTGCTAGGTTTGAACAAAAAGATTAGATCACGTTATCCCAAAGGAAAAAAAAAAACAAAAAACAACCCACTTTAGTTGAAAAAGAGATTGAATTGAATAAAGTACAATGTCCATGGAGAAACATCAGAAGCTGAGATCGTTATCAATCAACACAGAAGAAGTTAGTGAAAGTAGTAGCAATGACAGCAATAATGCTTCAAAGGCCGAATCTCCTTCCAGAGATGACAATGAAAATCATAATGTTAACACTAGTATCCTTGACTATAATCTGTCTCAATTGATCACAGATGCTCCAATAAGTCCAACTTCTACGGCGTCCCAAGCAGTAGCAAATGCATCAGGTACACCGATAAGGAATCCAAACAGGTCAAAGTTGTCAATGAAAGATATAAGATTAATCATGTATCTTATTATTCATATCAAACCATTTAAATATATAGGAAATCGTTCATTTAGTCAAACAAAAAAATGGGAATTGTTACAAGATAAATACTTTGAAATTAGAAGTCAAGAAACAAACAGTGAGAATTTTTCAGTACCAACAATTAGAACCTTACAACGTCAATTGGCAGGCGCAATCAAAAAGGCTCATGCGAGACGCAAAAAGGAAGAAGAAGCAGGTGTCATTCGGTCTCATGTTATACCTTCTACTTTAGAAGAAATTGAAAAGGACGAATACTACGACTATTCAAAAATTGAACCAGAAACCTCATTGGCTGTAATGGAAGATGCTGTATATGATTTACATGAAGTCAGTGAAAAGATTAAGATAATCAAAGTTCAAAATTCACAAAATGTCAAAAATGAAGAAGAGAATCAACAAGTTTCTTTCCTTCCTACAGGTTCATCAACCAATTTAGCTAGCATAATTTCATCTTCATTAACAACAGCAAGTGTACCTATTATTGCTTCTTCTATGACTCCATTATTGAATACCGAACAAGATTATAAGAAATCGCAAACGAGACAAGATACAATCTTGAAGCATATCAACAAGCTAAAAGAAAATTTACAAATTATTGACAGTGAACAAAAATTTTCCAACGTTGTTGAAATGTTTGAACAAATTATCAAATTATCAACTGAACATCAATCACTAATATTCAATCAATGTTCAGCATTCAAATCGCAAATTGAAAAGCTAACTTTTGATTATTATAAAAAAATTAATCAATTGAATGAAGAGCATTTGTCGAAACAACGTGAATTGAATAAACAGTTGGTGGAGTTAATCAAGAATAAATTGTGCGAAGATGGTGAAAAATTTCAACTGCTCATTGGTGATGTCATTGCCCTCAAGGATTTAATCTAAACCTTTATTGAAACCGAGAAAAAGAATATAATTATATATATTTCTGTACTATTATTACTATAAGGATAAAACTTTAGTGTATTTTATTGTAATTAATAAACAATAGTCATCCTTTTACATAAGTGATGACAGATAAAGAATCAGACACTTTTGATGATGATGATGATCTATCTATGTGACCAACTTCGGGTTTTTTAGTAATCCCTTTCGGAATTTCGATTCCGCTGGTTTTTGTTTTGTTTTGGTTAGTTTTTTTTCGGATGGTTCCGTAGTAAATTTAATTCAGGTTTTACCGCTCTAAATTTTGCAACTAATTATCTTGTAGCAATATAAGTACAACTCAATAGAACTTCACATCATGTTAATAAAATTGATAACTCTCCTTACATTAATTCAAATAGTTATACCCCATAAAGAACAACATTTACCTTATTATCCTCCTACTGAATTGGCATTAAGTGACGAAGAGCTCATTGTTCGCGCTGTTGACGAATTACACAACATAGACGCCGCAACCGATCTCAACGAATGTACGGCGTGTAAAACAAGATTACAAGTTGCTAAATTCCTCGCCTTAACCAGACCCGATTTAGTTCCTCAGGTCTTCTCAACTTGGTGCATCGATTCAGGGTTCGATGAAGTCCAATGTGAGATGAATTATGGTTATCCTAGTGAACAATATTGTTCCACTGGAAACGATTTTGCAAAATTAGTTGCTTTAATGAATCCAAGTGGTTCAGATGGTGATTTATTCTGCTATTATCATGACAAGAAATGTCAAACATTCCCTGAATTGCCAATTCTTGATTTGAATAATTTATGGCCACCAAAACCAAAGAGTTATGTTGCCCCAGAGAATAGCGGGACGGTATTTCACGTTTTACACATTAGTGATATCAATCTACAACCTGACTATAAAATGTTTTCAGAAGCTAATTGTTCCCAAAGTTTATGCTGTGCTCCTCATTGCAAGAATTTAAATGATCCTCCAATTCTAAGGGAAAATGTAGAAGGTGGATATTACGATAGTAGCTATAGTAGAAATCATTTCGAGAAAGGTCCATATCGCGATATTAGCAAAATCAAACCTAACACTTGGTCTCCAGCTAGGCAATTTGGTGAATATAAATGTGACACTCCCGCTTTATTATTAAATAGTACTATGCAAGGTATTAGGGATCTCCATCAAAACCATTTATCCTTTGAGTTTGCACTTTTCACTGGTGGAACAGTTGACCATTCTGATAGGTCATATATTACCAAGAACAGGATTTTGTCTTCTCAAGAGACAAGCTACAGGATATTAAAGCATTACTTAGATGCAGTACCTATCATACCTACTTTTGGAACTAGGGACATATTCCCCATTAACCAACTACCCCAAAAAAATCTTACAGATAATCTGCATAATTACCAATGGCAATTTGATTTCATCGCTGACTTATGGTCAGAATTAGGTTGGATTGACTTTGATACTGCCAAGCAAATTAGATATTCGAAAATTGGATTTTCTACCGTGACAAAACGAGGTCTTAAAATTATTTCGTTAAATTCCAATGTCTGGAATGTAAAGAATTTATATGCGTTCTGGAATACTCTTTCAATTGATGCATTCGGAATATGGAAATTCTTAATTGATGAACTTATCCAATCAGAAAGAAATCACCAAAGAGTATGGATTTTGGCTCATCTACCAACTAACCACCAAGCCCTCCCTATTCCTGCTAATGTTTTTTCCAAAATTGTCGAAAGGTTCTCTCCGCGAGTAATTGCTGCCATATTCTTTGGAAACATTCAATCAGATACATTCATGGTACAGTATGGTGGTGAAGGAACGGACCCAAAACATTTAGCAAGTGCGATAAATCATGCTCTAGTAGGACCTTCAATAAGTCCTTATTCTGGTTTGAATCCTGCCTGGAGGTATTATGCTGTAGATTCTAATAGTTTCAGCATCATGAATTCATTCACCTATTACGCGGATCTTGAAACTACTTTTCATAATGATGGAGCAGAACCAATATGGAATTTTGGATATTCAGCTCGAGATGCTTATGATCCAGATCAATTATGGAAACAGGATCGAGCCTTGAATACAGAATGGTGGCATCAAGTGGCCGAAAAGTTGAACCAACTGTCAGAATTGCGGGAAATGTTCCAAAAGAATGAAAAACGGCGCATTAGAGGAGAATTGAAGGAATCGGATCGTGATATTTATTGTAAAGTAACAAGTTTCACTGTTCCTGCTAAGAAAAGATGTATGCTTACTGAAGATCAAGATGATCATATTCAACCAGTGGAACCTAATGATTATATCCCACTAATTAGACCAGGTGATGATGTTAAATATTTACCAAAAACACGACCCGAACCACCTAGCTGGGATGACGGCCCTGGCAAACAAATTAATTTAAATGAAACCATTAATTTAAATGAAACCTTCACTTCTACGGCGACAATAGATCTGAAGAAAACCACAGCACCCCCAATAATTGGGAAAAAACGTGGAGGAAAAGCCTTGTCATTGAAAGATAGAATTAGAAATCAGAATGCGTTTTATCTTGCATAGGTCGAAAGAGTAAATTGGTGCTGTAATGAACTTGGTCTGCTACTAGTATAGAATTTTGGCAAATAGTAATATAATATATGAGAATAACTGGTATTGGTTATTGATATCTCTTGTTCAATATGTCGATACAGTACTTTTGGCATCGGCCATTTGGCGCTCCAATAAAGAAGACTCATGTTCATATGCTCAGCCTGTATCTAGATTGTCTTCCTAATTGGGAAACTGTCATTTTTATTTTATATCTGAGCAAAGAAGAATTTCTTTATTGTTCACAAAAAGATGCAAAATAATATATCTTGATGGTGGGGCAAAAATGATGGCGGAGGGTTTTCGTTAAAGCCGTGACTGTGAGGGAAAAAAATAATTATTTGAATATTTTCTGTTCCATAATTTTCCACAAAATAATTTTAGTCAAAACAGAAAATATTTGAATATTTTCCGACTTAATTTCCGATTGTTACTGTAATTTTTGTGCCCCAGTCTTTGAAAACAACCGAGGTTTTAAACGAAACCAGTCTACGGCTTCCCGTTTCAACAATAGGATTGTTGACTATTTTCCTACTCTTCTATTAGAGAGTTAAAAAGTGAATGTGAAAATGATGGCTGCAGAAAATAATGTTTTGCACTTCCTATTTAGGAAACAACTTGAGAGCTTATTGTTTGAGATACTTTTGAATCTTGTGCCTGATGCTTTTGAATCTGGGGAAAAACTAAGCATGTTTGACACTTTCAACTAAACTCCAGAAGAATACCAAGGTGACTTACACACATGTGCTCAAACTAAATGTATGCCAAACTAAAAATTCAAATTATTAACTTAAATTTTTTCACAGAAGTTCCAACAAATTTAGACTAAAGAAATGTTGATTCAATTTTGTTTTACAAGGATGTAAAGTGTCTTAAACATGCAATTTAACGAAATATAAACCTTACCCTAAAGAACTAAATAATAATAAATACGAATACACACAGAAATCTAGAAGACCTGTAAGCTATTCTAGCTAGTGTTCCAAACTTCTTTGAAAGCATTAGACGAAATATATTTTTCCAAACCCATTATAAGAATAATTAAGCGACTGTAAAATTTTTTAATATCTTACTCCACCTAATCCGAAATCACCTTGCTTCTCAAGTAGTGATTGATCAATTGCACATGTCTGCAATAAGGAATCATCAAGATCAATTTCTGTAAATGGATCGAAAAAAGGAAACTCAAATTGCCGTGGTTGACCAATCGTAATGCTATCAAGACAGTTTGAAGAAAATAAAGTTGCTGATTGGTCCAGGGTAAGGAGTGATGTAATGTCTGGTGTAATTTCTGGTGTATTGTCTTTTGTAGTTAACAGCAGTGGAAGTGCACCAACACTGGAAGATCTTTGTTGCTTTTTGCGTTGAGGTTTCTTAATTGAGGCTTCAGAGCCCATTCGACTATGTTTCTTTGGACCAGTATATTGTTTAAATTGGAACTGTCCAGCAGTTCTCTTTTTGTCAGTATTCCTCTTGGGTATTCTAATATCTTGGTTAAACATATATTGTGCATTGACTGGTGATAACAAAGATAACTCAATTTCCTTTTGGAGTTTTTGTGCTTGTAATTCAAATTGTTTTCTTTGTTGTTCTTGTAATTGTTGTTGCAAGAATTGTATTTGTAAGTATTGTTGAAGCATTGCTCTTTGATAACCAAACAATTGTTGAGAAATATGGGCATCAAAATTGGTAGCTTTCTGTAAATCAACTTCTGGCGGAGGTTGCTGCGACTGAGTATGAGTAGGGAATTGGAACTGTGGCACAAGAAAACCTGGCTGGTTCCAATCTAGATTATTGATTCCTAATCCATGACATCCAGGACTTGTCAGGGAAGTATGGGTTGGGAAGATATCTTCAAATAACCCTGTATCTACACCGGAGAACAAGGAATCATTGTCGCTTGAACCTGTGGCATCACTTAAATTCGGAGAATCAAAGAGATTTGCCGATTCATCAACACTAACTGGAGGTGATGAAAAATGAATGGTTGAGTTATCTACAGAAGTGATACCTTCTTCGCTGTCTGTATTTTCTGTTTTTACTGGTGATAAGTCAACAAAGACGAAATCCTTGGGCATTCCTGGCTTGTTCTTCGGTCTCTTTAATGAAGGTCTCTTGGCTGAAAATGATCCGTTAGCAGCTGTTGCAGCAGCTATTTTTAAAGAATTTTTCAAACATTCTAAAGATGACTGGGAAGCAAGTGACTCTTGGGACGAAGTTGAAGAGTTTCTTTTAACCCTCCATAATTTCTTCCCATTAGCTGGTGGTAAAACAGTGCTACACATTTGTTAGTATATTTCCGAGGTACCTTACGATTTGAACTGCTTCTTTGTTAACAACATACATCTTCGATTGCATTTTCTATTGGATATCGTGGCGATCTTGATAAAATCTAGATATAAAAGATACAAAAGAAAAGTAACCCTTTGGCATGAACTAAAATTTGGGAAACTACACCGAGTTATATATAGTTGTTACTGCTGTTCGCGAATCCGACAAAGCTACTGCAAATCAGTTCTTTGCTTCGTAAACAATAAAGGCTCTAAAATCGTATTAGAGTCTTAAGATTCTAACCTAATTTGGCAACTGGTACAAAATTAGGACATAAATTACATGTCTGACACTGAATTAATTTTAAGAAGCTGCAGGATATGAATATTTTTTATCATGGAAATATTTTTTAATGTGGAGCTGCTTAATTATTTTCTATTTTCAACCAGACTATAAAATATTTATCGGGTATAACTTTCGCTTTGAATAGCACTTTGAATATCCAACGATGATTGTTTGTCCTTCCTATTAATTATTAGAAAAGTTCCTCCCAAAATATACTCCTCCTAATAAGACACATTCTTACTGTAGTGTCTTGACAAGATCGTTGTGGATTTGTGGTGTTAAACAAACTTGCGTCAATTTGCAACACTTGACTGTCCTCTTTTGAAAGGGTGAAAAAAGTCATTACATAATTAAGTAACCATAAGATGTAGAAAACTATCACGTAGAAGAGTTTATTATTTGTATTTTGAATCTGGCCGGGTACTTCTACAATTTGATAAGCGTTACTCAACGCTCGGTTGAACGGGGAGGAAGGCAAATTTTGTAGCCCATAACTTGAGAAAGAAGATTCCTGGACGCATAATTCTAATATCAACACATATTGAAAGAGAATTCTACAAGAGAAGAAGGAATATATTGTGTATGGCTTAAACAATTAACATTGACAACCTACTCACCACCTTCCCAATTAGGAATTGAGTATCCGTTTACAACAGTGAGTTGCAAAATATTATTTTCTTAAAAACTATCAGAATTATTTTAAAAGCTCTGATGCGTCGATGCAACAGATTACAATAAGTTTGTGAAATAAAATATGGCAATACAGAATAGTTTCTGGAATTTTTCCTCACTCGCCAATACTTGCAGGACCCTTTGCAATTGCCAATTCATTGTAAAGAAGAGCAAATGGCAACTCCTCCTATAGTGTCTATAGTAATTTATAAAGCGTTTGGAGTCTACCGGGAAAATTGAAAGACAAGATGTCTTCCCCACTTGAAGAGTTTCCTGACCAGATATTTCAACTACTGTTCAGCTAACGTTTCGAAAAGTCCGCGAGTTACTTTGTTGCTCCTCTTATTTACTCCACCAAAAATAAACAATAGACTGACGTAGTTCCTAGTCCCTTTTGTTCTCCACATATTCAGGCTTGTGATTTTCAATTTTAACAATCAACCAAATAATACCTGGAAAAAAGCAATCATTCTGAAATACTAATATTCTTTGTCATCGCTATAGAGGGGTATGGGGTAGAGATGCATCCTAAAGGATGCAGGAAATTTCATTAACTTGGCAGTTGAGTGAAGTATACGTGCAATTTTGAGGCCAAACAAAGCAAATACAGAACCTATAATACGAAGTCTTATTTCAAGAGGTAGAATTTAATTCAGAATTGAAAAACTAAGCATGCCAAAATCCAATGCCATTTGACCATATTACGGTCACGCAACTAATACTGATATGGCAACCATTGTAAATAGACACAAAATCATGTAGTTCAGCTTTTTGTTCTCTTCGTTTTAGGGCACAAATACTCCAGACATTGGACAGGTGGACGCAGTCAGGGGTGTGTGTGTCGCGGCACAATCACCAACATCAACTGGAATCAGAAGAGGCTTATTCAATTTCAGCAAAATTATCTGAAGGGATCTTGTTATTGTTAATGAGTCTCGAAAAAGACCCGAATCTTTCAAATCTTGCAAAAATAAACGACTAAGTGATGATAAACATCTCTGGCCACAAAAGAAATATTTAGCTCTACTATATTTTAAAAGGACCTAATAATTAATTCTTTCTTTGTGTACATATACAAATGGCTATTCAGGTAGAGACAATAGAGATAGAAATTAAGATACTAACTAATTTTAACCCTTAATAACGTTAATTCCTGGTAAGGCAGATCTCAGAACGCTTCGCAAGGGCTATTGGGTTACCACGAACTAAGCAACTGGTTGGTCTCCTAATCCTATATTGAATGGATTCGATAGTTATAAGTTATTTAATTTCTGAGGGGGGAGATTATCCCATGATTTGCATTCGTTTCATAACGGAGAATCAAATTAATCCGTAATCGTATATTTTTTGTGCCTGTTGTCGCTAATTGCTTCCCAATTGTTAGAATCTCAAATTATTTTACTTGGCCTCAGTAGTCTAAGTCTTCTGATTGTTTTTTATACCACGGCTTTTTTGCGGCAATTATTTTCCTGATTTTATTTTACAATCCACCGTATTGTTCGGGGGGATATCGGAACCAAACATAACCGCAGGTAAGCTTTGTTTGCGGAGTTTGTGTCTAATTCATGCTTATTATAAAATATTATCTAACATTAAATTATTTTGTATGGTGGATCATCGGAGTTTTCCACAATAGTCAACTACTACCTTTATGAGAAACAATTGACCATTTGGGATTACAGTTGCCAAGTGTGCACATGTTGTATTAGCGAAAGCAATCAAGCTAACAATAGTGATTTTATCACATGCTCCAACTGTGGCTTGGAGGGGTTGTTGCATATACGTTCCAGGTTTTCGCAGCCAGAACCTGCCAAATCTTCATCCAATGAATGACGGGCAGTCTTATTGTTAGACTTATTGGAAATGTGTGCTATCTAATTAAGTATTGTGGGAGTTTTACTTCAAGTTATGTTGATGGTTCAGAAAGCGCAAACTGTGTTGCGCAAAGTATGCATTCAACCGCCTTGCTTGAAACAATGTGGAGTTAAATACCACATGAGAAAAAGTGCTGGACTGAAAACTAGAGAATATCAGATACTTTACAACAAGGTTGCTTCCCGTGACAAGACAATGCCCTTTAGGGAGTTTAAAATAGCTCAATTCCTCAAACAAGATCTGTTCCGAAAGTAGCAAACCAAATTGAACTTGCTAAAGTGTGCATAGAAAGTATACAATTCAAATACTTACCGTTTTGCCGAATACAAAGACCGTATAATATATATGATTAAGGTGGAACGCATAAGAATATACTGCCACTATAAAGTAACTAGCACCGCCTTACTTATTGAAACAAGAGGAAAATGCAATTGCGTACGTAGTGGAACATCATATTATAACCTTTGCCTTTTCTTTTCACCTAGACCATTAACTATATCCAAACAGTGTGGGAAGCCCTGGAGCTCGACCCTTTGAAAGCTCCAGGTGGGAAAACTCTGCCCCTTGGCAGTCAATATTGATGATCAGATGATCCTTACCCTGTGGAATTACCGATTCTGTCATTCTATCGGCATCGCCATATTCTTAATTAGCAACACCAGACAGCGTAGAAAGAGGGTTGTGGGTGCATTTTTACGTCCAGGGACGATCTTTAGATCACTTTATTCAGAACTCCGCGCATTTTGGAGCAGTCTATCCAATAATGAAGGAAATCGGAAAAAGAGTGCGAGGTTCATTTTGATGGCAGCAAAACTTATGTTACACTCGTCGAACTTTAAGACAATTCTTGTTTCAGTCAAAAAAAGCATTCATTGATGCAAATCCATTGTAAATAATTCCTCCTTGTAAACTCTTGTTTGCGATTTATGCTCTATACAAATACATATTTATGTTTACTGTTAAATTTGTGAGTATGCTATACCGACTTCCTTAATGGTGTTTCTCACTGGTCCAGAAACTCCGGTCGTGCAGTCAGAACTTCTGCGTTTTGGAGCATCGTTTTCTTTAAGACCACCACCAGCACCAAACGAACCCACGTCATCAAAAACAAGGTATATTATTTATTATTGTTGAATTATATTACATTTGTACTGCCTTAAACTACGATCTATTCTATATACATGAACATGGTAATGGGAACGATAATTACTACTTGGCAGAAAATGAAATATCATTCACCTTAATTTTCTCCATTTGCAGGCATTCTTTTCACCACACCAAAAAGATTGCGACATTATATTAATTCATAAAACGGTTGTTTATTCTCTAGAATCGTTCAGTTGAGTTTCTTTGATTACTTTGTCCTTTTCCTTTTCTTCTTCGGCTTTTTTAAGGGCCGTCCTTCTTTCCAATTCCTTCCTTATCTTCTCTTTTGCTTCAGGGGTATAATCCAAGGTCATAGTTGGGAGAACAGTCATTTTGAAACCTATATTTTCCCTTTTCCTTCGTTCAATTTCTTCAGGACTATGAGGAGTAAACTTGACAAACTCCAAATCCTTTCCGGTCTCCTTGATGACCCAAGCACCTGCCATTAACGCAAAAACAGCGACAACGGCTCTATGGAACATGGATGGTTCTGGTATAGGCGGTGGCATTTATTGTGCTTCTTTTCTATGGGGACTGTGGTATTCTGCTGATGAGTTTGTCTTGACTTCTTGCGATTAGTTAAAAAAAGCATCCCGCCTGGTCAGTGTAAATCTCAAATTTGCTCTCACACGACTCCTCCTTTTTTGTTTGTCATTTTTTTCCTTTTTGAGGGAAAAGATTGATTTCCTTCACCCAGCAACGGACGATTCCAGTATATTTGATAATATATAAATATCAAACCGTAATACTATATCATTAACCTAGAGGGTTTATCTTTAGACTGTTGTATAAAAGATAGATTGGTTTTCCTGCATATACACATAACATAATATGGCTGCCCTTCCCAAAAGAATTATCAAAGAAACTGAACGTCTTGTGAGTGATCCAGTTCCAGGTATCACTGCCATTCCGTCTGAGGATAACCTTCGGTATTTTGAAGTCACGATTGATGGACCAAATCAATCTCCATATGCTGATGGTATTTTTCAATTAGAATTATATTTACCTGATGATTATCCTATGTGCGCCCCAAAAGTTCGTTTTTTGACCAAGATCTATCATCCAAACATCGATAAGTTAGGAAGAATTTGTTTAGACGTTTTGAAAGATAACTGGTCCCCTGCATTACAAATTAGGACGATATTGTTGAGCATTCAAGCATTATTGGGAGCTCCTAACCCCGATGATCCATTAGCAAATGACGTAGCTGATGATTGGAAGAAGGATGAAAAACAAGCTATAGAAGTTGCCAAGGAATGGACAGCCAAGTATGCTAAAAAGAAGGAGTAAATGGGGTTTGCAGATTTTTCCATAGGAACACATGAATAAATAGATGTTCTGGCAGATGAAATCGGATTTGTTTAAGAGAAAGTCAAGGAGATAGTGAATGTGTGTGAATTCGACAAGGTGAATCAGAGGATGAGAAGCTTTTGGCACTTTTCAGCATGTATTGGAGGTGCTATTGGTATTAACTAAATGTTGAAGTTCACTACTTCTGATGCGTGGAGGTTGTAAATGCGAAGCTTTTTTGTGTAACGAATTTTAGGATTATCAATTTATGTGGTGAACCTAAGAAGTATTCAGTCTCCGATAATACCTTTAGGAAGTTCACATTTATTTCATTGATCTCCTTGTTTAATTATTTATGTTTCGTGATATTCAGCAAATGTTATAGATCTATTGTGAGTTTTGGTTACTCTTTTGTTACATGTATAAGAAATGCTCAAACTACTACTACCATTGGACTGCGTATCCCTTGCTTACTTCCTCTCATATTTTCTTGCCTTTCTTGTGTGCTTTGTGCAATTATTCTAGTAACTAATTAAGACTAATCTAGGAAGTAAATACTAATTTGGTGACACTAAACATAAACTGCCTCTTGATGACATGGTAACGTCGGCTTAAACGTTCATTAAAGCCGATCCGTCCAATATGAACCGCTCAGCGGAATAGATTGATTTTTCTCGGATATTATCTTAATGATAGATTCAATTGGGATGTATCAGGATAAAAGTTTAGATACAGGGGTTGATCAAGTAACGAGTTCAATTGTTCAAATTCGTCAAGTTCCAGTAGTGTGACGCGTAGTCAAGCTCTAAATTTTATCATCATCGGAAATTGTTGCGTTTTAGGAAAAATACCCGATGCCGTGGATGTGCCAACTAGCATAAGATAGTGCTATGATTGCTTCGTTGTTCTGGTTGGCAAAGTGCTGTTGGGTAAGTTGGCTAAGCACCGCTTAGTAGGTAGGCCGTGCACAACAACCATTATATGCAGCCGTGCTTATGCAGCTTAGCCAGTTAGTTTGAAGCAAAGTCCCTTCCGGTCCGAATTTTAGCCAAGAAAAACTTTTTTTTGTTTTTTGCAGATTGCAAAATCAAAAAAAAAATCGGACAGGAATGAAGTGTGAGTATTACTAAGAAAAAATATTCAAAATCTTTCATAGCGTGTAATTAAACTATTACCAGATTATTAGTCGATTCTAACAAGTTTACATTCGTTGATCTGTAGTTAATGAAAGAGAAAAGAAGAGAAGAGAGTGAATACTGAATGAGTAAACACAAACTGGCTGAGCTTCTGCTTGCATTATCCGCACCTTCTTTGCACAATTAAACAGGTGTAAAATTTTGAAACAATAGGGAAAATGTAATTTTTTTGTTGTAAAGTGTCTGTCTGTTTGTTTCATTTTTCACTTTAAAAGGAAAACGTTCCTTCCCTATTTGAATGGATTTCAAAATTTTACATCTTACTATTCTAACTTGCTATTCATTCCATCAGATATTCAGACACCCAGACAGACAGACAGACAGACATAAGTAGCAGAATATAACATACAAAGATACATTCAGACAGTCATTGATTTATTATTTTATATTACTAATTGATAACACTTTTTTCTACGGTTTACAGCCCGTCCTACTTGATTCGTCACACTCAACTTTTTTACAACCATCGTAATTATTCATCAAGGTTAACATATTGAATCATGACAAATGAAGATATTGGAAGACCTCCTAAGAGTCCATTTAGGGACATTGATGATGCTTCATTTAGCGATCAAATCACATCAGGATTGCCATCTCCAATGACTCAAGATTTCGCGTCTCCAATAAGACCAATACATCCAAACAGCCACACCCAACATCATATAGATGACGTGTTTTCCGACGATGATTATGATTCAATACCTCCCACTCCTGTGTTGGACCGAACTATCTTTGATACTACTAAGAGACCCCATTCATTAAGGTTTCAAACAAACACTGAACCAACCCCTCCTTCTACTAGCACGTCACAGGGACATGAAAAGATACAATCCCCATTTCTAGATCAGCATAACTCCGCCTTTAATGATATGTTTTTACAAAAGCCCAAGTCACCTTTTACGAAAGAGGCATTTGGTATTGGAGATAGCGTGGAAGAAACTGAAGAGGTATCGCACGACCAAGATTCTGAATTTGAAGCCTCACCTTCATCAACTAAAAGATTAAGATGGGGCACGACTCGTAATAAGCATGGTAGACCTAAGAAAGAAAGTGTTAGTAGGTCATTGACACTTAGGCGAATACTTGACCCTCATAGACGAAGGAATGGAGGTAGTTCGTTGAGATTAAATTCCTTTAGAAAACCAAATACACATTCAGTTAATTTTCCTGAGAGGCACCACCATGAAGAATCAGACATTGAAGACTCTGCTGATAACCTTGAAAATGCAGATCCAAAGAATAGACGGGAAGAGAAAAGAACAATTGTTTTCAATAGAGAACTACCTTCGGAATTTATTGACCCTGAAACTGGGAAACCAGACACTGATTATCCAAGAAATAAAATCAGAACAACCAAGTATACGCCTTTGTCATTCTTGCCCAAAAATATTTGGAATCAATTTTATCATAATATTGCTAATGTTTATTTCCTTTTCTTGATTATATTAGGAGCTTTCGAAATCTTTGGGGTTCCTTCTCCATTTTTTGCGGCTGTTCCATTGATTACTATTGTTATCATCACTGCCATTAAAGATGCTATTGAGGATTCAAGAAGAACTACTACCGATTTGGAAGTCAACAACCAATACACTCATATATTGGGTCAAATAAATCATGATAGTTCAAGCTACCAATATATCAATCGGAATGTTAATGATGAAAAGATTTCCACATGGAGGAGGACTAAGAAATTTTGTTCGAGATTATTCGTACGATTTTGGGGTGCCTCAAAGCGTAACTTGACCAAAGAAGGTAGAGCTCAAAAGATCAGAGAAAGATATAATCGCGAAAATGGTACTGACGACAATCAAGCAGCTAGAAAATCATTTGATAGTGATATCATGGGAGGTACAACACCAAGACCTTCAACTGATGGAAATCCATTTAGTGATGCTTTGAGAAAATCATTCCAACAAAATCGCCGTGAATCAAATATGTATCATCGTCGTGACAAAACCCTCAAGTTCGTAAGAAAGTATTGGAAAGATGTCAAAGTTGGGGATGTTTTACGTATATACAACAATGATGAAATCCCAGCTGATTTAGTGATCTTAGCAACTAGTGATGATGATAATTGTTGTTTTGTTGAAACCAAAAATCTCGATGGTGAAACTAATTTAAAGGTCAAGCAAGCTTTGAAGTATTCTTCAATTGAACAGAAGGTCAAGAAGGCTGATGATTTGATCGATCATTCTTTTCAAATAGATTCTGAAGGTCCTCATCCAAATTTATACACTTATCAAGGGAATTTGAAATATACAAGTGCTGATGGAAAAGAATTACAAGAACCAATTACAATCAATAACTTGCTTTTACGTGGTTGTTCATTGAGAAATACTAAATGGGTAATTGGGGTTGTTGCATTTACTGGTACTGATACTAAGATTATGCTTAATGCTGGTGTTACTCCTTCTAAGCAGTCAAGAATTTCAAGAGAATTGAATTATTATGTTTTACTCAACTTTTTGCTTTTATTCCTCATGTGTCTCGTATCAGGCTTACTTAATGGGATATATTATGGCACGACTGGTACATCAAGAGATTTTTTTGAATACGGTTCCATTGCTCAAACTCCATTTTTAAACGGTTTTGTTGGATTTTTTGTGTCTTTGATTTTGTACCAATCATTAGTTCCTATCTCACTTTATATTACCATTGAAATCATCAAGACAGCTCAAGCATTTTTTATTTATTCTGATGTCGGATTATATTATCCCAAATTGGATTTTCCATGTACGCCTAAATCTTGGTCAATTTCTGATGATTTAGGCCAGATTGAGTATATTTTCAGTGATAAAACTGGGACACTAACACAAAATTTGATGGAATTTAAGAAATGTACAATTAATGGTATTTCATATGGTCTTGCGTATACAGAAGCACTCGCTGGGTTAAGAAAAAGATTAGGCATTGATGTTGAAACTGAAGCTGCAGAACAACGTGAAATGATCACCAAGGATAAGGCAAAGATGGTTAACAAATTACGTGAACTTAGCAAGAATAGAACCTACGATGATGAAATAACATTCGTGTCGTCCGCCTTCGTTGATGATTTGACTGGAGCAAAAGGTGCTGAACAGCGTGCATGCAATGAACACTTCATGTTAGCATTGGCACTCTGTCATTCGGTGATCACTGAACAAGACCCAAAAGATCCTCGTAAGATGTTGTTAAAGGCTCAGTCACCGGATGAAGCAGCTTTGGTAGGTACAGCCAGATCATTGGGTTTTGCATTCAAGGGAGCTACTAAAAAGGGTGTAATAGTTGATGTGCATGGGGTTAGCAAAGAATATCAAGTATTGAATACATTGGAGTTCAACTCGACAAGAAAGAGGATGAGTTCAATTATCAAGGTACCGCCAGCAACACCATCAGGAGAACCTAAAGCACTTTTAATTTGTAAAGGTGCTGATTCGGTTATTTATTCCAGATTAAGTAAGACTGTCAATGATCCAGATTTGTTGGAAGCAACTTCGAAACATTTAGAAGAATATGCTACCGAAGGTTTACGTACTCTTTGTATCGCTATCAGAGAATTAAGTTGGGACCAGTATACTGCCTGGAACAAACGACACCAAATTGCTGCTTCTTCCTTGGACAATCGTGAAAGTGAAATGGAAGCTGTTGCTGATTCTATTGAACGTGAATTAACTTTATTGGGTGGTACTGCCATTGAAGATAGATTGCAAGACGGTGTTCCTGATGCGATATCGATTTTGGTTGAAGCTGGCATTAAATTGTGGGTCTTAACTGGTGATAAAGTTGAAACTGCAATTAATATCGGGTTCTCTTGTAACTTATTAGGAAATGAAATGGAATTATTGGTAATCAAAACAGCATATAATGAAGAAGATATGGCTAGTATGAAGGGTCTTTCAATTGCTCCTGGTGCTAGTGAATATTCGATTATCAATAGTGTTTTGAGTTATTATTTAGATCAGCATTTCCAAATGGTTGGATCCTTAGAAGAACAAGATGCGGCTGCGTTGGATCATAGTCCACCGGATGAGAGATTTGCGGTAGTCATTGATGGTGACGCTTTGAAGGTTGCATTATTGGATCCTGAAACCAAGAGAAAATTCTTGTTATTGTGTAAAAAGTGTCGAGCTGTATTATGTTGTCGTGTTTCTCCAGCACAAAAGGCTGCCGTGGTCAAATTAGTCAAGGATACTTTAGATGTTATGACATTGGCAATTGGTGATGGTTCGAATGATGTAGCTATGATTCAAGCTGCTGATGTTGGTGTTGGTATTGCTGGTGAAGAAGGTAGACAAGCGGTGATGTCTTCTGATTATGCAATTGGTCAATTTAGATTTTTGGCAAGGTTGTTACTTACACATGGGCGTTGGTCATATAAAAGATTTAGTGAAATGATTCCAACTTTCTTTTATAAGAATATTATTTTTAATATTGCTTTGTTTTGGTATGGGATCTACAATGATTTCGATGGTACCTATCTATTTGAATTCACATATTTGCTGTTTTATAATTTAGCATTCACTTCATTGCCAATTATATTTTTGGGTGTTTTTGATCAAGATGTTGAAGCCAAAGTTTCATTACTAGTTCCTCAAATATATCGTAGTGGTATATTACGGACTGAATTTACCCAATTGAAGTTCTGGATGTATTGTTTGGATGGTGTTTATCAATCCTTGATTTCATTTTATTTCCCTTTCTTGATGTATTATATCTCATTTCCTAACGAAAATGGTAAACCTTTGGATCATAGATTCTGGGTGGGTGTTGTTGTGACTTGCATTGCCTGTATTTCATGTAATTTATTCATTTTATTACATCAATATAGATGGGATATTATCAGTTCAATAGTTGTTGCTCTTTCAATTGTGATTATTTTTATTTGGACTGGATTATGGACAGTTTCAACATACTCTACAGAGTTCTACAAGGCAGCTCCACAAGTTTTTGGTACTACGGCATTCTGGGCATGTACTTTAATTGGTGTTTTATGTTGTTTAATTCCTCGATTCTTTTATGACTTTGTTCAAAAGATCTTCTGGCCTAGAGATATTGATATTATACGTGAATGTGTTGCCCGTGGTGATTTCGATTCGTATCCATTTGATTATGACCCAACTGATCCTGATCGAGTTAAAGTTAGTGCTTATTCCAGTCGTGGTGTTAGTCGTATAAGCACGAGCTCGTTCAGACCAAACAATAATGATAGTAAAGAGCTTAGTACACCAACAGAAACAAAAAATGGAAGTGAGATTTCATTAATTGGCGCAACAACTACACCAATTCCAACCCCACCACCAGGAGAAGATGGAGGATCACCCACCAAAAGAAAGAATATGGTTTATAAGATGCTTAAGAAAGGAAGTGAGAGTACCACTCATAGCATGGAGATTTCAGATTCTACTGTTTTTACTGAGGAGATACCAATGCAAGAGTTCAATGATAACCAAAGAAGAGCGACTAGAATAAGTGAAGAGACTAGGAGACTTTCGTTACAGTTTGGTAGTAATCGACCATCACCAACTTGAAACTAAGAACATTATAGCATTGTAATAGAGACATGAGTTTGATCTTGAGGTTTTTTTGTATTTTTAGAGTTGTGTTTATGTTTCATTTTTGTATCTTATAGATTTTAATGTATTATTTTTGCAATTTAATTTGCAGGTTTATTTTTGCAGCAGCAGCAGCAACAGTAACAATAGTGATGAAGCTAAATCACGCAGTTACAAAAATGTCGCATATTTTAGATGTCGTGCGTAATGATGTTTCATTGATCTCGGGTCAATTCGGAATCAAAGAAATTATGAAGTACTTTAGTTGGATACACATTTTATTTTACGACTAGGAAACTTTCCAAATCAGATCACCCGGGCAACAGACAGACATTTGCAAAGTGAAAAACAAAACAAAAGAAACGTCTGACTACATGAGCATTCCTTCGCAGAAACCACTGACATGGTCATCGTCATCGTCATCGTCATATCGTCACCTCCAAAATGAAAAAAATATTGTGATTGATTTCTACTGGGGAATGACCCAGTAAATTTGTTTCACAAAACCTTCAGAAATGGTTCCTCTTTGATCGTTAGAACGGGTGTAGTTAAGGAAGTATTAAAGATAACATGAGAATAAAGTGTGGCGATCTTGCGTTAATCTCTCCGAGGTTTATAGTATGGGGTCTTTTCACCGTGTTGCATCTCGAGAAATGTAACACTTAGACACACACATTCACACATATTAAAGAAAAATGTTTCACGATCACAGTCTGGGGTAATAAATCACCAATTATATTATTGATTCACCAGACATTTAATTTTCATGGTCACTGGTGTCGGATGTATTTTATGACTGCCTGACTGGGTGTCTGTGTACAAACTATTTATCTTCTTTTTGATAGGTATATTAATAAATAATTACAGATTACAATGTGGTAATGTGTGAAAAATTAATTTTTAGTTGCAATTAAATTCGCGATGTCTCTGTGTCTAAAAAAAATAAGAAATCAAAAAATACTTTCACAGAAAATTTTTATGTGCCGAATGAACACACATTCGAAACAGTACGGATAAATTCCTTCAGGGGCTTCAAAACGTATATCTAATTGTAGATCCTCTATAATGGTCCTACTAGAGCATTATAAACAGAGGTTTATTAACATGAATCAATGTGTCTTTGATTTATGTAAAGCGAAGACCTAAGCGAAAATGCGAAAGGGGAAAACTCAGTAAAGCTAATCTGAACATGTATTGAATTTTGTTACCCGCACCATATTGTTCAAGTTAAAAAGAAATGTCTGAGTGAAGTTTTCCAAAAAAGAAAAATGTCAGAATTGGACAAATCAAAATTGAGTATTTTGTATTTTTGTGTCAATTGTTTCACAGTTAATATACTAGAAAAAAAAAAATGTCCGATTGTTTTCCGTGTCGTGCATCCAAACATCAATAGAATAATTAACCGTTGCTAATAATATAATAATTTCTTTTTTCAACGAACGTACTAATTAGCAAGACATAAATAAAAAAAAAATTTTCATGTCTGCATTTGAAAAGTTGTATAAATAATGATTGAAATCCCGATATTTTGAAAAACAAATTTTTGTCTGTCTTTCCTCTTTTTTTCTTCTTTTCTTTCCTTAAGTTTCTAGTCCAACAACATACAATTAAAAGATGGATTCTCAATTCTTAGTTGATTTCTTGATGGGTGGTGTTTCCGCTGCCGTCTCCAAGACCGCTGCTGCTCCAATTGAAAGAGTTAAGTTGTTAATTCAAAACCAAGATGAAATGATCAAGCAAGGTAGATTAGCTAAGAGATACGACGGTATTGTTGAATGTTTCAAGAGAACCGCCGCTGAAGAAGGTGTCGTTTCCTTCTGGAGAGGTAACACTGCTAACGTTATCAGATACTTCCCAACCCAAGCTTTAAACTTTGCTTTCAAGGATAAGTTCAAGGCTATGTTCGGTTTCAAGAAGAGTGAAGGTTACTGGCCATGGTTCGCTGGTAACTTAGCTTCTGGTGGTTTAGCCGGTGCTACCTCTTTAGCTTTCGTCTACTCCTTAGATTACGCCAGAACCAGATTAGCCAACGATGCTAAGTCTGCTAAGGGTGACGGTAAGAGAGAATTCAACGGTTTAATTGATGTTTACAAGAAGACTTTAGCTTCTGATGGTATTGCTGGTTTATACAGAGGTTTCGGTCCATCTGTTATTGGTATTGTTGTTTACAGAGGTTTATACTTCGGTTTATATGATTCCTTAAAGCCTGTTGTCTTAGTTGGTCCATTAGAAGGTTCTTTCTTAGCCTCTTTCTTATTAGGTTGGACTGTTACTACCGGTGCTTCTACTGCTTCTTACCCATTAGATACTGTTAGAAGAAGAATGATGATGACTTCTGGTCAAAAGGTTAAGTACGACGGTGCTTTCGACTGTTTCAAGAAGGTTGTTGCTGCTGAAGGTGTTGCTTCCTTATTCAAGGGTTGTGGTGCTAACATCTTAAGAGGTGTTGCCGGTGCCGGTGTTATCTCCTTGTACGATCAATTACAAGTTATTGTCTTCGGTAAGAAGTTCAAGTAAACTAATTAATCCCTAAATTTTTTTAAGAGATAGATTTTTGTTTACTAGTTTACTTCTTGAATACTTTTCCTAGTAGTATGTACATAATTTGGATAGTATATTTATTTACAAATAAACCTTTGTAGGTAGCATTTAAATTGTTTTGAAAACTTTTATAGTGTAATAGGTTAGGTTTTGCTAATTGACCACCAAGCTTACTTTTATTTTCGTTGAATGAAAATTTGTTTTCCGATTGTGTCGAACTTTTGGGGGGATGATTCAAACGTTTTTTTTTTCTTTTCAATTAAACTTTTGTGTTACATTTCGGACATTTACGGGGAAATTCATTGGTTCAACAAAATGTTTACATGCAGGAACTCTACTTCAAAAAAATTAACTAAGAACAAAATTTGCAGCCAAACAAGCCACAGCGCAATCATTTGCTAAAAAACAACTGCAAAACCTCCTTCAACTGGTATTGAATATGCGGAATTAATTTACATCGATTTCCCCATTTTTTTAGGATTGAATAGGATTTTGCTGCAGTTCTCTTGTTTTCTACCGCCTAGAAGAGATATTTAGTGGGCTTTTTGTTTGATCTTTAATCTAGATATTCCGGGGTTTTCAAATTATCTGTAATAATTTTACCAAATTGTATACAACCATACTTTTATGCATAAGCTCTCTCAGATGGCCGATAACATGCGTTCCTGAAACAAGAACATACTTCAAAAGCAGGGTCATATTCAATTAAATGTTGATTTAGTAGGAAATAATTAGCGGTAAGCATAGCGGAGAGGAATGCTAATCTGATTATAACAAGATACTTGTGACTACAAATTTTACAATTTAGTTAATTATAATAAAACTAAAAATGTCTTAAACATATACAAATAAGAAAGAAAAGCAATTTACATATGCAAAAAGTGTTAATAAAAGCAAAAAAAACACTTTCAATAACCAACAACATCAACCAAAAGAACCAATTTGAAAAAAAACAGATGTTGCTTGTTTCTGTAAAAAATGCCTTCTAACTCTAAATCTTTTCAAAATTTAAATACAACAAGTTATATTCATTCTTCAAATCATACAAAGCTTTTTCTTGCTTCTTATAACCCAATTCTCTCAAAGTTAATTCACCATCCAGTTTCAACATGGAAAAATTCTTTTCATCTTCAATTTCATTAATTAATGTCATTGAGAATTTACGAGGTTCGAAAATCTTCAAGATTTTAATCAAGACAGTCATGATATCAACTGGAGACAGGGTTGAAAATGGATAGTTAGTCTCAAACGAGGCATAACTCCATCCTGATTCAGGAGTGATGTGAAGAGTATAGTAATATCCACCAGGAATGTTTGAACAAATGGAATTGGATGAAAAACCACATGGAGAAAACGAAAAAGCATCGTGAATGAATTCATAATCACCTGCACCAGCATTATTTTGAAGATGAGAATGGTCCAACGAATCTACAAGTGAATCGACATCGGAATGTTCATGGTCAGAAGAATCCGATAAGGAAGGAGAAGGTAAATGAGTTGAAGACTTGTTTCTTATAGGTTCAAAAATTGAATCTAAACCTGATTCAGCCATCGTTTCAAGACCAACATCATGACCTAAATCACTTTCATCAACACCACTTTTGATTAAGGATTCAACCCCTGGTTTTCTTGAAGTATGGAATTGATGTGCCTTTTCTGGAGAAAGTTCAGTCATCAAAATTTCAAAAGTTTGATCTTGATCATGATGTAAATGACGACGAGTATTATCGACAATTGGACAAGAAGGTTCTTCACCACCAACGAAAAGATACCAATGATCATCACTATCAAAGTTACCAACAACATAAGATTTACCATTGTTGAAATGTTGCTTCAATAATGAAACTTCACTCTTCCAATCACGATGAACATGAATTTGTTTATCTGGAAACATAAATGATCTTCTTGAGTAAAACATCTTGTAGATTTCTTTACTTGAAAAACTAATGGATAATTTGTCACGGACTGTATCAAACAATTCTTGTAAACAAGCCAATGTAGTTGTTGTACCACAAGTCTTTAAGATCAATTTATGAGAAAAAACAAATAATGAACTTTCACTCAACAAATAAGCATCCATATACTTGGAAGATTTCATGGATAAAACTTTACAATTGACCAAATCCAATAACTTAATCCAAGATTCTAATGGAATACTTCTAAGCCCGTCTTTTGGAACATTTGCTGGTAATTCACCTTCAGACGACCAAAACCAAATTTCAAGTAATTTTTCTGGACCTTCAAATGCAAATGTTGAATCTAAATTGGCTGATAGTTCATGGTCAACATATGAGTCTTGATAATATGCAGGAGCTACCATAACTTTTTTTTAATCTTTTGAATATGGGGTATTAACTTTTTTATTCTTTTTGGGATATTGTTTTCTTCAATAATATACACCGATTTTTAGGTTCTTTTAGGTGTAGCTTTTTTGGAGGTGCAAATTTTTTTAAAGGATTTTTCTATTTTAAATAATTGGAACTTACTCTTGTCTTTTATGAAACAGGGGAAAGGTTCTTAAATTAATAATGCAAATGAAACGAAGAGAGAAGTAGCAAGAAACGTTTCAAAAGTGTTATTAATTGGAGGATATTTGTGTGGATTGGATGAAGTTTGTTCTTTTTTTTAATATAATGTTCTTTTCTTGAATTGACTTTTGTGAATTAGCGATGTCAGCAACCGATTAATGAGCTAAGTGTGGATACTATTGATCTGGAAGTCACGATAGGCTTTATTTGTTGTTGGTTGTAGTTTAATTGGAAAATATTTAAAAGGACTTTTGAAACTAGTTGCAATGTGTGTGTCTAACTTTGTCTCAAAAGGTATATATCAAGGGGACTAAATGTTATCCAGGTTCGATTAGTCTATTAATTGAATAAATGTACAGTCGTGGCTCTTTCTTACGCATAAAATGCTTAATTGTGGGAGTCAGCTAAATTAATAGGATTAATCAACGTAAAGTTTGAATAGGAAACCGTTTGATTAATTAAGTAGTCCTGGTGTAGTTATAACAAATCTAAATTATTGCTTTCTTTTTAACGAGATGAACAATGTTTAAAAAGAAACAGATTTGAAAAAACAAAAAAAAAGAAATAGTAATATCAGCTAAGTTAAAGTGAGTATATTATGAGTATATGGAATGATACTTTTGCTTAGTAGCAAGTGGGTTTATAACTATGGGGGAGGTGGTTATACTTATAACTATAAAAGATCCAAGAAAGAAGAAAGAAAAAAGTGAAAAATTTATAATCAATTGTTTTATATTATTAAAGAAAATTTTTTTTCCTGATTGTACGTGTACTGCATATTGTCTTTCACTTTAGAGGCTTTTTATTTTATATTTTTATTTTTAATTTTTTTTTTTTGGTCTCGCCTGAGTGAATTCTAAAGTTTTTTTCTTCTCACCTTATTAATTAACACTAGTAAACTTTTTCACTTTTAGCACCTCTATAACATTCTATTAGAGTCATCATCATGGGGGGTAACTCTCAACACAACATCAAAACAACACAACACAACACAACACAACACAACAGAATACACCACAACACAGCACAACACAACACAACACAACACAACACAACATAGAACAACGCAAAACAATCGTTCTTTTCTTACTGTTAAAAATATCCCCTTACATTGAAAGGAGTCAAATGTTCTTGAGTATATACTGTTGTAATTACAATATTCGCCTTCACCCCTTGAGGATAATGCCCTCCCCTATATTTTAATCTCTCAGACTATTTTATGGCTTCGGTTTATCATCCACTAAAAATACCAAGAACATAAATGGTAACTTAATACTTCGTTCTAATATTATAATTTACTGAAAATTTTAAAAATAACTTACTAAACAGTAACCAAGTAAAGCAAATGCTATAAACCAAAATTTCTACAAGCCAAATCTTAAATTAAACACTAGAAACAATTTCACTAGCATTCTTCAACACCTCAACCATTCTCAAACATTCCTTTCTCTTTTGAACTGTCATTTCATTTTCTTTAACTAAATCAGCTAAATCAGGCGCATTATACATCTTTTCCAATAATTCCTTTTGAATTTCTTCCTTTGATCTAATAATTAATTTCAACATAATTGCCTTAGGAACAACATCAGCTACAGTTCTCTTAACAATATTATAATAAGAAGAAATTAATAACTTAATAACTTCAGTCTCCATAGTTTCTCTTTCAGTCATAGTACCAGTAGCTCTCAACACTGGAGGTGGAGCTTCCATAGCTTGTAACCTCTTTTTATTCTTTGATGAAAAGAACCCACCAAAGAAACCATTAGAAGATTCATCCTTGGCTGCTTGTTGTTGTTGTTGTTGCAGTTGTTGTACTTGTTGACTTGGTGGTAATGGTTTACCAGTCTTTGGATCAACTTGAATTTGTGGTTTTGGATGGAACTTTTCTTCAACAATAGCCATAGCTTGTGAACCCTTCAATAAATCAGGATGTGCAGTATTCACATATGTTTCTTCAGCTTGAATGATATCACACACAAATTCATTTGTTGGAATTAATGCATCTCTCAAAAATTGAATAAATTGTTGTGATAATAATTCCTTCAAGGCTGGATAACGATTATATATAGGTTGACTAATAATTTGTGACAAAATTCTAACCAATTCATCAAAGATTAAATTAATACATCTAACAGATGGTTCTTCCATTCTACGAATTTGTTGCTTAACTAAAACCTCAAAGGCTTGGGTACCAACAAATAATGATGGTGCAGAACCAGAAGTATTGTGCATAATAGTTCTAATATCAGCGTCTCTAATTTGATCAAATGGATCTAAAGCATTAATACCATTCTTGAAAATTTCATGGAAAACAAAAGAAATACGAGCACCACCACTTAATTCTTGTGAACTTAATTCTCGAGATTCACCATCTAAAATTCCAGTATAATCTTTGGTGAATTGAGTAATCATATTTAAAGCAATAGATGCTGGTGATTCAGCCAATTCTGGACCCAACAAACTTAATTCTTGTTGATACTTCTTTAAAGAATGTTCAATTCTCATTTTGATATCAGGTAAAGTACCTTTAATATGATGTAACAAGATACCATTCAATTTCTTAGCCAAGTATGGAGTACCACAGAATTGTGCTTTAGCTCTATAAGAAGGATGATTTTCAAAAAATACACTTTCATCTTTTAATGCATCTCTAATAGTCTTTTTGGTTTCAATATCCTTTTGACCTCTATTTATAACGGGAACATAACCAAATCTTAATGGAATGACTCTACCAGCTAAAATATCAATAACATCAGTACCCTCATCCATTAAATCAACTTTAGTCAAAACACCAATAGTTCTGGCACCTTCTGGATCAACTTCTCTTGCTAATTTTAACCCATCAGAATTGGCCAAATCAGTATTGGCGGCATTAACAGATAAAATAATGGCATTTGGTTTAGAAATAAACTTCATAATCATGTCCTTGATTTGTCTTTCAATATCTTTAGGTTGATCACCAACCGGAACTTTAGTTAAACCAGGTAAATCAACTAAAGTTAAGGTTAAAACATGAGGTGAATAAATTCTTAAATTAATAGGAACTGGAGAAATACCTAAATTCTTACCAGTTTTAGCATCAGTTTCTCTCACAATTTCTGCTCTAATCTCTTCAAAATTATAAAATCTCTTATTTGGTAAATGTAAGAATTCCCCCCATTCATCAGTATTATTTTCAGAAGCTTCACCATTTTCTTTGGTAGCATTAATTTCAATCAATTCATCCTTTTGAGTCTTTGGAGTAGCTCTTCTATTGATCAATTGTAAAACCAATGGTCTTCTAGTGACAATACCAGTACCTCTAGGTAAGAAATCTCTACCAACAATATTTTCCAATACTGACGATTTACCACTTGATTGAGATCCAACAACTGTGATTTGTGGTAAATCAACAGGAGAAGTTGAACCTCCACCCAAGGGAGCTAAGGCATCTTGTAATTTGTTAATGGTTGCGATTAATGTCTCATCCATCTTGCGAATAATTTCTCTATGATTCGATGAATTTGCAATATGCTTATTTATGTGTATGTAGTGCTAATCAGTTGGAAATCAAATATTTACAAATTTGGCGGTGCGTTGGCGGAAATTTTTTTTTCTTTTGGCTGTGGACTGTTATGTTATTTTTGCACGACTAATTTAGTGTGTGGTGGCAAAATATTGAATTGCGCCTCCCCAAACATCACAATAGTATTACTATTACTACTACTACTTGTTAGGGCAATTGTTAGTATACAACAGTAATTGACCTCTTGAAAGGATTGTTAGAAATTTCAGTGCAACTCCTTTGAGGGATGATGGAGCGCAACATTTCTGAAAATTCATAGTTTCTTAATAATATAAACAATCTCTTGGGATCTCTTGGGATCGGAGCAAATTTGTCTTAGAAATAGAGGGATGTTTTCTTGTTCAACTTTAGAAGAGATTACTCTATTATTTTAACCGTGAAGATCTGGTTAGCAAGTGATTTACGAGCAAAAGGAGCCAATCCAAATCTGTCTTTCAGTTTTTCCAACGACCTCAAATGGCAACATCGATCTTCTCGACATACTAAAACCATTTCATTATGATAACTCTACTTCACGAGTAACTAACTAATCTAATTCAACCCTCTTGTATTTGATTAAATTACGTAAACATTATAACTTAAATCAGAATGTTTCTTAAGAACATCCTCTGTCATTTCCCAAGGTACACCAAATATACCTGCATTAATCTTAGGCATATTCACAACGTACTTTGCATCTACATCAACTTCAATATCAACCTCATTACTCAACTCTTTTATCTGTTTTGTTAAATCCGATAATGCACCATCGGTAAATTGAGCAATTTCTTCAGGTGATTGGGAAAAGTCACTAGTAAACAAACAGCCAATATATATCTTGGTATTCTTCTTCCCATCTGCAGTTGCAGGAATTAATATTGACTTTCCTAGGAGATTAGAATGTTTCATACAATATTCGGAGTATTGCGTATTGGCAAAAGGGAAATTATGACGAAAGACAGCTGCAACTCCACCACCCCAAACACCTGCTGTGTTACATGCATGGGCTAATATAATCGCCTTGGTTGCATCAACTGCTTTATGAGTGAATAAGTCTCCTTTAATATATTTAATCATTGAAGGGAAGAGCCTTTGTATGTTACAAATGAAAGAGAAATTTTCAATGTGCGCGCACTATTTAGTACTTTTTATACAGAGATTCTTATATATTCACCAGGTGAATTATGTTTGATACCATTGAAGAAGAACCCAGCCTCTGCTCCACATCCAAATATATTTTCAAACACTTGTTCTGGTTGACCAACACTTTCATTATAACTCTTTTCCTCATACGTACTCTGTAGCGTGATTGCATTGACATAGTTTTCAATTTCATCATTCTTGACCTGATATCTATCTTGTGGAGTAACCATAAAGAATTGTATTGAGCTTTCGGGGACTAGTTTGGCTTCCGGAGACAATACAATAGTATTTGCCTTTGCTCCCCATCCACCACCACCAGCAGTAACTTTATATCTTTCAATCGCTTGTGAGTTTGGTTTTTGAATCTTAACATAGACTTCAGTTTCTTTGGATCCTATAGACATAAGACGATCATTCTTTTCTAAATAATGAGCAGCAGGGTTATTATCGACTGTCTTTAACAAATTGCCAATACATTTTGTAATCTTAAATGATTGATCTTCTGGATATAATGGAGTCCAATTGTCTTCTACAATAGCTTTTGACTCTTTTAAAACCACACCCTGAGGTAGCTTAACCTCCAATTCACACAAATGTTGTCCTGAATTCCCAGTCACATCTTCTAATCCCTTTGGTTGGAAGTAATACAAGGTAATTAATGACCCTGTTGAAAATACAGTATTGGCAAGTTTTAAATCAGCATTTATATTGTGATTCAAATGTAGTTTCAAATTTGAATCTATATTCTTCCAATTCTTTCTTGCAGTCACAATATTTATACCATCGCTTTCTCTAGGTGGAGTATTTAAATCATCTCGAGAATCTAAAGTTACGCAAGATTGTATATCCATTGGATCGGTCATCCACATTTCTGAAACTCCATCTCGTTGGGAATTAGGAACAACACTGTCAACACCGGCAATGACTAATTGTAGGTTGTCATTTTGATAGAGGTCAATCGAGTTTTGTATGACTTGAGGTAAATTTGATGGAGTTGAAAGTACAAGTACTGATTTGGGTTTTAACTGAGTAGGAACTTTCAATTGAAAATTTGTTGGATTTATTGTTGTACGGGTGTAGAATTGAAGTTGAAGCTTACTGCTGCTACTATGAAGTAACCTTCTGATAAACAATGGTCTTGCCATCATTTAAAGTATTTACACAATTGTATTTTTGATTTGTTAAATTACAGTTAAAGGTCTATACAAAATAAAAATTTGTTGATAATTTTTCAATTTGCGCTCATTGTTCAACTTCATCGATGCTTCTCTTCTTTGAGTGTTCCTCATTATTAACTTCAAGCACTTGCTTTTCTTTCTCAAATAATGGAGCAAGTTTTTCTTCTATATCTTTAAATAATTTCTCTAATTCAATATTTTCACCTTTACTGTCCAATACTTTCTTAAGAACTGGACCCCAAACTCTTTCATCCTTATTAAAATCTTCTAAATTGAATACATTCTTGCCCAACTGCCATTCCGATTGATCTGTTCTGATTAATTCCACCATATATGCCGAAGATTCTACAGCACGTCCAATATCACTAATTAAACTTCTGATATAAGTCCCAGAAGAAACATCTGCTTTGAAACTAAAAATTGGGAGTTTTTCTGGTAAGGTTTCATCATCTTTTAAAATTCTTGGTTTTGCAACTTCTTTAGGAAGCCCTTCCTTTTCCGCTCTTTCGAGATATTGTGATGAAAAGTATAATGGTGAATCGTTCAATGTTGGGTTATTCATTAATGCATGTTCTTTAGGTTCTCCATTTTCATCTAATTGACTTTCTAATTTCTTAAATTCATGATCAGTACTTAATAAATCTTTGTCAAATACTTCAATCGAATGTATCGTCACTTCTCTAACTTTAATATCCTTAGGTAATGGTATTCCTTCCCTCGCATATTCATAAAGTGGTTTCCCGTTGAGTTTTAAAGCCGAGTAAATAGATGGTGTTTGTTTGATATCACCCACAAACATTTCTGCTGCCTTTTTAATCATATCTTTAGAAACGTGATTAATTTCATTTTGAGTAATTATTTCACCTTCTGAATCACCAGTAGTTGTAGAAAGTCCCAAAAGTGCCTTTGCTTCATATGTTTTTCTACATTTCCCCAAATAATATTGTAATTTTTTAGTACCCGAACCAACCCCAATCACCAACACACCGCTTGCTAATGGATCCAAGGTTCCTCCATGACCAATCTTGACCTTCACTTTATTTGCTCTTTGTTGGGCTTTTTCCTTAGAGAACTTTTTATCTCTGGATAAATCATGAAGAGTCTTTGCTCTAGCTGCATCTAAATCGCGCAGAAATACACCAGAATTGGTGAATATCGTTTGAAGGTCACTCACCATCTTGGTGGAATTCATGCCCGAGGGCTTGTAGATTGCAAAGACACCATTCATCGTTTTTGGCCTGAATCTGAACATATGCTAAATGATAACGAAAGTATTTGGCAGTAAACCTTTTCAATGAGAGTCAATTTTTTCTTGCGATGGCTATGATATAGTTCGAGGTAAAGAAAAATGAGATAAGGAGCTACGAATTATAATGTATAGAATGAATCAGGTATCATAGTTTAGTTGATTCTATTAATAGTCTATATATATTGCTATATTTGGGTTCCCTTGGGTTTGGGGATTTGAATATCAAGCTAGAATTAGTGTTAGTACATATACTTATCAGGGAAACATTGACCAGGAATATATATAATACATACCGATAAATATCCAGACAATCTTGGAGAAATGATCTTCAAATCAATTCCCACACTTTCAAATTTCTTATTTGTATCATTTATAAACTGTTGCAATTCATCTAGCTTTTTCTTGGTATATGACTTAGATCCAACTGCTTTCAATATTTGCGAGAACATTGCACCTGACAAGAATTCCAACATATTTTCGATCAAAGTAGTTGTAGAATATGGATTGAACGCTTGATACAACAAATCGTTCACCGTTCTTATAATTTTCTTAAACTGATCTTCTCTTAAAACACTAGTCAAGGTGGGAACAGCAGAAGAAGTTCCAAAAAAGTTTTCATCATATACATCTAAGGTATCGTCCGATGTATGACTTTCTTTATGGATTGCACCTGGTTCCAGACCAGGAAAGTATTCCGAAAATTGTGGTATTAGGTCTGAATACTTGATGGAATAATAACATCTAGGTATTCGGATTATTCTAGTTTCTGTGTATGTCAGTGATTGTTTATCTACGTAGATATTTGGGAAATGATTTATGACAAGTGTTGCAGATGTTGAAGGCAATTTGGTAGAAGAAGTAGTCAGTGTAGTAGATGGAGATTCGAGAAATTCATGATAATTGAAGAAAATTAAGTCGGGTATGGAGCTTGAATGTCGTGATTCTATCTTATCAAGTACATTATAGTTCCCACTATTATCTTCCGGAACCAGAGTCATCGTTTTTATATTGTCTATTTATGATTTAGATCAAACTTAGTGTATGGGGGTATATTTGGGTAAATTAGGTCACAAGCACTTTTTCTTTGATCAAATCAAATCATACATGAGTGGTTACCCGGATGTGGTGTTTATATATAAATTTTTTTTTTCATCATCACTTCTTAATTGTTTAAATGTCTTTCTTTCTAAGCATGTAACTTCAACTCATCCCAATGGCTATACTTTAAATGGTATGTAACTTGTATGATAATCACCCCGATGAATAATCTGTAAAGTGAATCGTATTTTCTTTTTATAGTGATGAGACCGAGTCAAGGACTCTTAATGCTATTAAACCCAGCTCAGTTGATATTTTGTTTATGATAAGAATTCTTTAGATATCTGAACCATTAAGAAATAAGATTCACTTCTATTCATCAAGAAAGGAAGCCAGCTGTAAAGATACTAACCAATTGTCTTTCTAGCTTTACATATATCAGTAGATACTTGTATACTTTAACCAATTGGTCCTTAATTGGAAACGATTTGGGATTAATATTGTAATAACATTTAACTTATATAGTCATATATTTCAATAAATTATCATCAACAATAACAAAAGAAAAACCGCTTCATTCCCTTGTAGAACTTTTGTAGATCCCTATTGTCCATATTTAACTCTTCTTTAATGCTTCAGCTGTTGTTCCTACTTTGTCATTAAAATTGTTCTATCCAAAATCGAATTTTTTTAGGTAACCCGCACGACCAGCCAATTGGGAACCTGAAAAATTTTTTGTTGTTCACTTTACAAGCACCAATCAATACTCTTAAGCGTTAACCAGTCTTGGAAAGTATAAATGTTACTGTTAGGGCAAACTGTGTCGAGGACTCTTGCAAGACGTGTCGCGGTCCAATTATCTAGACCAGTGGTATGTTCAATCAATCGTTTCCAATCAACTTTGGCTACTACAAACACCTTGCAACCACCAGCAACCTCCCAAAATGCTAGCAATGATACTTTAACCAAACCCTTCAATGAACAAAATGTGGAATCAGACACTGCCAATTCTGACAAAAAGCACCCAATGCGTGGAAAAAGGCTCCCCGAGCATCCAGTTGTGAAAGAAATTGGAGAACAGATCGCTGAAACCATCAAATCCTCTGGTAAAGACTTGCAAGAAGCTTATGATATTTTTGAGGAAGGTATAACTTATGTTCGTGAACTCGAAGCTACTGAATTTGTCAGTAGGATCCAAATTTCAAAGACATTTGCTACATTATCAATCGAACTTTTGAAGAAATCACTTGAACCTCAAGCTAATTTAGGTAATAGAACTCCAGAAGATTTGTTGGCTCTTTATCAAAGATACAAGTTGCTCCAGCTCTCTCACTATTCTATTCTTGCTGCTCATTACCTTAGGGAACACACTTTGGAAGCTTACAATAAAGTGATAGAGTTATATGTAGCTTATATTGAAAACAAGGATGTCAATACTATGTTTGTCCGTGGATTGCATGAAGATAAGGATACAGATTTCTCTGCATTGAATGCCTTCTTCGAATATGCATATTGTCAATCGTGTCTCGCTCAAGGTTCTAAATTCACTTTTGCAGATGTTTTGAAATTAAGTCTTGCCAAGAACCTTATGCCAGTGCCCGTCGTTGCAAACATTTTCCAAAGGCTTGGTCTTTACAATCGTGCTGAATTTGAAAAGTTTAGAAAGGCATATGCTGAACAACAACGAGCCACTTTTGATCCAAATTCCAATAAAGTTCAAGAAGGAATTAGAAACGCTATTAAAAACAGCAATCCACAATCTATGGATCGTATATATCAATCTGTTGTTGAAGCATGTACGGAACACAAGAAGCCAATTAATCCAGCTACTGCAACTCATTTAATGGAAGGCTTCTTTACCTTTGATGATCACGAAAAGGTTTTCCAAATTTTCCAAAGTGTATTAGCAAGCGGTCAAAAACCTCCATTAGAAGCATGGAATGTGTTATTGAAATCGTTCTCCACTCCAAAACAAATCGCAAAAGCAGTTGATAAAGATCAAAAGGGAGAATTTTACAAGAAATTTGAACGATTAGTGCAAACCATTAAGATCCAATACAAGGACATTACTCCTGCTACTTATGCGCTGATAATCTCTGGTTATTCTAACTTTGGAGAATTTGAAAAGGCTGAAAAGTACATTGAGCAATGCAACAAAGCATCCAAAGATCCACTTCCTAATGCCGCTAAAGATGGGTACTTACTTGGGTTAATCACTAATAACAAAATTGAACTTGCGGAAAAGAAATTACGTGAATACACCACTGATGGGAGTAAATATGCCCCAACTGTTTTAGTCATGAATTCTTTCCTTGGCCATTATTCCAAGACTAAGAACTACAATGCAGTTGATGGTATTCTTTCCTTTATGAAACAAAAGGGTATCAAGGAAAATGCTCACACTTTGACAACTATCATTGATAGATACTTCAAACAACTGTACGATAGAGGTACTTCTCCAGACATGCAACAAGTCATTTCTTTAATCAAGTCTGTTGAACATATAGGCTTAACAGCTGCTACTTACACCACTTTGATCAAAGGTTTAGTTGACGATGATAACATGACTGCTGCCAGAGAATTATATAATTACTTGGAAGACAAGTTCCCAGGTGATCCTGGTTTGACTACTGCTATGCTTGCAGCTGAATTAGAAAAGGGAGATCTTAGAGTTGCCGATAAGATCCTAAAGACATCTACCAAGAAAGTCAACGATATGGCTAGAGTCTATAATTTGATGATCAGGGGTCTTTTAGAAAAAGATGAAGACTTGGCCTTTGAATACTATGAAAAATTCAAGCATGACAAGAAGAGCAAACCAAACAAGTACACTTATTACTTCATACTTAATCATCTTGTGCGTACTGATAATAGTGCTAGAGGTCGTCAAATTGTTGCCGATTTAGCTGCTAAACCATTGATTGAATACGGGAATCAGATTGAAAAACTTTTGGACAGATTAGCAAGAAAGGGTGTTGAAATCCCACCGGAACTTCTAGTTGATATTAAGAACAAGAGAGCCGTGTAAATTTAACTTTATAAATAATCATTTTTACTGTATATACAATTTCAATAAAAACACATCAATTAATAAAACCGGAATCAAGAATCAAAAATAAGCTTATGCATTTCTTCTATGTACAAGTGCATGTCTTTCTTTCTACTTAATATCATCAAACTCGCCCATAGCTCTTTTCCATAAAGGATAAGCCCAATGAGTGAATCTATCAGATGCATTTCCAAAATTATCCAAAGCTGGACGGGTATCTAATGAGAAGGCGGGCTGACCAGTTTCTTCATCATCTGGAGCGGAGTAATAATCAATAACATATCTAACTTCTTCCCAACCCTCATTTCTTCCTTGTGATCTCAACACAGTCCAATCATGTCTATCAAAAGGTGGTTGAGTATTAAATGTTTCTGGGAAAAAGTTTCCTAACCATAAGTACATTCTTGCTCTAGGTGACAAATCATTTGGTCTACCAGTAAATTTCTTCAATCTTGGTTCAATCTTTGTTGATCTGGTATATTTTTCTTCCCATTCCAAAATTTGTTGCCATGCAGCTTCATTCAAGAAATTGTGGATGTCAACCATCGATTCAACCGCATCTTCAGGAATACCATCCCCTTTTCCCTTTCTCAACATCGCATTTAACATTTGTTGTGGAGATGGATATTCCCATAAACCATGATCGTCAGATTCTCCCTTAGGAATACTAGAAATGGTTCTTTCTGTTGATAAAGTGATCTTTTGGCCTGGTGCCCTTTCAGAAGAAATATCCATAGGCATGTTATTTAAGGGGTTTAAGACTTCGCCACTGCCTCCATTTCCTTTGATGGGACATGAAGAGGAGCCAGAACTGAATTTGGAATGATCTATAGGACATCCTCCAGAAGATGAGGAGGATACAGCTTGAACTTGCTCCTTAGCCTTTGGTGAATCTGTCCAGAACCAACCCATAATGAGATTTTAATTTATCTAGTAGTTATACCTTTGCTGTTAACCAGACTTTTTACTAATCTGGTGAAGTGTATTGGTTGTATCATTTCTTGAAAAATTTCTTTTTTCTTATGGTTGCGCCGATATCAGCAGTGATTTTCTTGTGATTTCCACGACCAATTTCAAAAAATGAAAAAAAAGTAAAATCTGTCTTGTCGCAAAAAAGGGTCGTGTCGCAGAGTTAGCGACTTGTCTAAAATTTTCGTCGCGAATTGATGAACTAAATCTGCAGTTTTTTTTTGTTTTTTTGCTTGTTATTTGGGAAATATAATTCTTCAGATTTCAGATTTAAAAGTTTTAAATAATAAATTTACTTGTTTATTTTTAGATTTATTTTTTTTCCTTTTCATGGATTGCGACACACCACACTTAACAGAGGAGACACCTCCTATAGATAGAAATAGAATAGCTGTTTCTTTCTTGATCGAGATCTTTTAACTTAAGACTTTTTATTTCAGTTAAACTTCAATCTTTATTTACTAGAGATCTTGGATTAGAATCATGTTTAGCAGGTGGCATTTTTCCCGTTCAAGAAAAAAGTCTCACGAAAGATATCCGTGTTCTTTAATTAGTCTTTTCACGTTGTTTTCCCGAAATCGCATTTAACAACTTTTTAGAAAACGCCATTATTTCTGAATTTCTTCTGCATCTAAACTGTAAACTTTAATGGTTTTCTTTATCAAGTGAAAGTGCTTATTGATAAGAGACTATTATCCTCGATGACGCAAGTTCGTCACAAGGGATTGTAAGAATTTTGCAGTGAATTATAAAATGGGAAACAATCCACTTGGTCCCTTGCTAGTGGCTGGTCGAATCAATTTCTTTGAAATTTACTTTTCAAGAGACGGGTCAGGTTAGGTTGGGAAATTTACACTTCTCATAGCGGAGAATGGTGATTGGTTGGTGGTCCCAGAATAAAAGTTCTTGTCTGTGGCTAAAAATCTCCACTTCCCAATGGCCCTTGTAAAAATCCTACCTTGATCTCGCGAGGGCTGTCGACGAGCTTCTCCTAACCTCTAACAAACGAACTCGTACATTTAAGGGTTAAAGCTTTTTTTCTTTTTAACCATTTATACGCAATTGCCCCACTAGCTTTCTATGTTGGCTAGAAATCAGATTGTAACTAGGAACTGCCACGATGGCAAATATACTTCTTTAACGTTTGATTATAAAATGTTTCCTCCTTGCAGAAATTTATTAAGGTTTTGCTGTTCGAGATCCTTTCTTCAATAAATTTCAACAGTTTCGTTGCCAAATCAGGCATTCAATTCCTTTCGCACCAATAAATCTTGATACAGAAGAGGTTTGTAATTGCCTAGAAGGAGAGTATAATTACACTTTGTTAAGTAATAAAATGTTCTTTAAGCGACTTCGATATTGTTACTGATTAGTTGTTTTCTTGTTACCCCATATTTCATTTAACTGTTTCTTGAACATTTTTAACTTTCTATTTTCTTTTATGAATGATCATGGAAATGTCAAATATTGTACCAGTAGTTGACTACCACTTGGTAGAGATCAGGAAAATACTGCCAACAACGAACAAGGCTAATAGACAACCATTATGGCCAATTGGCAACAACCCTAATTAGACTTCCTCGCCCATAAATTAAAAGGTTAATAGCAAACTTCTCTTGGTTTTTTCATTGTTGCGATCTGAATCTTAGTACTTATTCCAAATCGGGAAAACACCTTTTTTTGAAATAGAAAAAAACCGGACAAAATGTCGCATTCTGAATCAGATCGGAAGGAGACAAAAAATAAAATATAATAATTAGAAAATAATCTAGCTGTTTACTTGTGAAAAACATACAATCAACGAGCATAGCTTAGCAGGTATCTGTGTATTGTCACTAGTGTGTACTTAAGCACCCCCTGTCTGATGATCATGACCTTCCAATATCGAAGTGAACAAGATTCTGGTTTCAGCTGTCAACAAATCGAAAGTTCATATGGATCTTGAGAAGCTTGAATCATGAACTTTTCATTAGCATCATCTTGCATATAGCTTTGTTAGAAAAGGTCTGTGAGTTGGCTTGGAACCTATTTATTAAGACAAGAGCAGGTCGAACCACCTATTATGATTGTTCTGATTGGATTTGCATATCCATACAAAGCCAAATTTTTCTTCTATTATGTGGGGTCAATAATTTCTAATTCACGTGGAGGAAACACACAAAATCTATGTGGGATTGTTTCTCAATCAGTACAAAAATGTTAACATGAATTATACGGCACCACATAATCCGCTCGTTTTCAATGTATAATTCAATGACATAATAAGACTACACTATATAACTTGGCGCTTTGTTCTTCTACAATTGATAAAACGAAGAATCTCGGAATAATAGTATTTCGGGAAAATTTCAATATTATTATTACACTTTTGAAACGGCTTCTGGTCAGATGGGCTTTCTATGCCATCTAATGTGGAATACAGAGTAAGCATCGTGGCAAGTATTCCCTTACTGGGCTATTTCCTTTTTAAGTTAGGATCCGCATAATTATAAACCTATTTCATGATCTTCCTTGTAGTAGGTAATTCCATTAATCTGTAATGGAACCTCCGCAATCATGAGTTACATCTCATTCACTGGCTTGATATAAAGCTTTCTAATAGAAAATATTTACGGGCTTTTCTTTTCCACACAAATTGATTGCTAAGAGATATCCAGTAAATAAGGCTTATCTTTCTGCCCGTAGCTGTTTGATTCTGCATCTAAGTGAAAAATCATCAGCATTTCTTAATTTGACCCTTTTGTTTAATTGGTCAATTATATATGCCTTACAATTAAGATCCAGAACGCCTTGCCATAAATAAGAATATATCAATGGCGAGAATCTTATTATAGGCGCTACAAAATATCCGCTGGAGAAATAGGTTTCATTGTGATAATATAATCACATCCACATAGTTTTCTTATTTCCTTCTAATCAGGACAGTGAACAATAGTGAAACGCATTTCAGTTTGAATTATTTTTGAATTCTGTTATTCATATTGTTCTTCGACAATAATTCGAAACTCAGACACTCAAAAACTACAATAGAAACATCTAAACAATACACACGTATATAGATATATTATTGGAGTATGGCATACAAGCTCTTTCTTTGTTCATTATTTATATACAGGAAAATGTGCTCATTTTCTTAAGTGTGTTATAGGTATTCTATGGGCGAAATTCCTGGGTACACGCAATTCCTGGGTACACGCAATTCCTGGGTACACGCAATTCCTACGCCTTAGAAGTAATTGTAAGTTTGAACTATAAAGTTTTAGGTAGTCCCAACTGCAGAGTTCTCCCAAGCAATCGACCCATAAATTGCAAATGTGAATTCCTCATTAATCGTTGGTTCCTCTAAGAAACTGAGAATTCCACTTACACAAAGACTGAGAGAAGATAATAAACAAAAGATCGAATAAATTTATCTTCTCGTTTCGTCCAAGAATCAATAACTTTGCGATTCCAATGTCAATTTTGTGGTGTAATCTTATCTTTGTTGGAAACTGTAGTATGTTCGAAATTCGTAAATAAGCAAACAGTATACAATGAAATATTCTTCTTTCGTGGAGAATTTATTCCACCTTGACACCAATAATTTCTCAACTTAAGAATTCTGTTTAGCTCAAAAGAGGAAAAATGATGATATTGTCATGCTCCTTTCTGATGATAGTTGTTAGAATAAGTTGACAACTTAGTTTCTCGGTATTGTATGGTATAACCATCAGAGCAACACCGTTCAACTAAAAGTGATATTGTTCGTTTTAAATTTACACCGTATATTTACTATTTACGTTGCATAAAGGTGGGTAACCAATAGCAATTTTAAAAAAATTCTATAACCTCGGTTGTTGTAAGTGGAGACCAGCAATTTCTTAAAGTTTATTCGTGTTTTTCTGCGCTAACACTATATTCAATTTTATCAAATCACATTTTAGCGAGGATAAAGTTTGTCCAGCGCAGGGAGAGGATAAACACGCGAAATTTGTAATCAAACCGCGTGCTTGGCAGGTTCTATAGTGACCGCATTTTCCAACTACCTGTTCCTCTCATTCACTAGTTCATCCTTGCGAGTTTCTCCTTTGCCAGATTCACCCTTTCCCAATGATTAGTGGTTTTTTTTGATGTATTTTTTGTAGCTAGGTCATTGTTCATATTAGCAATTGTTTTATATTGAAGATAGAAATGTGTGAATTATATGTTAAAATATTTTAGACTTAATATTTTTTTGAACGTTGATCTCTTAATAATAAAATATTTTTTACATTATTTAGCCAAAAAATTTTAGATAACACACACGCTCACAACCGTTCAACCTTGAAGGAGGAAAAGGGGGGAAGGGGAACAGTTATACCTCTTGCTGATAACGAACATTTGAGTTCATTTGTAGTGGTAGCATAATACATCTGTAAAGGAGTAAGAGCTAGAAGTACAGCAAATTGAAAAATTGTTCCCCCTCTCAAAAAAAGCATATTTCCGAATATAAAGTAATAGATAAGGAGATTTGTCGTAGAAATATACGAGCTGCGACTTTTTTATATAATATTTTTCGTCTATTCTTACCAAAAAAGAGAGATCTTAAATTTTCACGACATTTTTAAAGAAATTCACGTGATCTAACACGCCGGAAAAAGAAACTTCGCTTAATTTGAGATATAAAATATTTTTAAGCAAGCAGTAAAAAATAATTTTTTGAAAATAGGAGAGGTGAACAAAAAAAATAATCTTTCAATTACGCCAGTAAGACATTTTGGTAAAGAAAAAATGTCGCTAACGCAGTATGGATTGCATGTCGTCTTTAGTATCTTCTATGTCCCTATAAACTCTCTGAGTCTCTTAACGAGTTATAATGCTCGCCTAGACCGTATGAATGCTTATAGTAGCCCAACTTCAACTCTTTACCCGTGCCTTCAGGGTTAATTTTCAAGGTAGATGCACCAGCCATAAATACACTAATCGGACAATTGAAGGTCTTCGCCAAAGCCAATATTTCCATATCTGAACCCCACATTGCTGTAGTTGTAAGTTCTTTTAAATAATCATCTATGTTCCTTATCTCACATGTATTCTCATCAAAGAGAAACGGCACGAAATCGGCTCTGTTGTTACTAATATATTCACCAGCCAAGTATCTCAATTCTTGAATCGACTTGTTAATCTCGTGCCTTTGCAACAATTGATCCTGTATTGAAGCAAATAAACAGTGCCCATCTGGTTTGATATCAAACAGTTTGAGATTATTAATAGCAAGGAGCTGGTTCATTGAGTCGATTTCTATTTGACGATAATTAACTGAATTGGCAGCCTCTATTGTGGCTTCTTGTTTAATACGGTCTATTTCTGCTTGCCTTTTTGCAAGTCTTTCCTTCTGTCTATTTCTCTTCTTTGGTTGTTGCTGTGCTGGTGTGGAAACAACGCTTTCCTGTTGGTGTTTGCCATCTTCTGACTGTGATATCGTTAACTGTCCAAGCAAATCTTCAGGTGAAATTGTTTCTTCGGTCGTATCACCAGCTGGGAAATCTCCAGACTGCTCACCATTGAGTTTATCAAAGTTTTCGAGCTCTTCTCGGTGCTTTCTCTGCAAATTATCTTCTAATTCCTGACATTTCGACAAAACATTCTTTCTCGTTTTTTTAGTTGCTTGCTTCTTCAAACCAGTAATGGTAGCTATAAGGTCTTTGCTTTCTTTCTTGTGACGTTGAACGAGATCTTCTCTTGTTAGTTGTTGTTCTTCCATTGTGTTTTATTCTCCCGGATAATAAATACAAGCCCTGACTGATGACTGTTCAGTGGTGAATCTAGAATTTTCTTTGAATTTTTTTTTATTGCGCTCAGCTTTCTCGATGACTCGGCACTTTAGCGGTAATGGAAATTTCGAAGTGCCATTCAAGATGAGATCATTACATGTACAAAAACTATTTTAGTAAGCTTGAACAAAAAACGCACCTCATCGCATATATCGAAATTGGGACATCAACTAACCAATTAATGAACGTAGGAAACAATAATGTTTCACTAAGTACATAGTTAATTGACGATGACATTTTTCAATTACAAAATCAAGCGATGAGTTTCTGGTTACCGAGGCTACACCCAAATTTGTGATATCATACAGTCATTAAAGTTTCTATGCGGAAGAATGCCATTGGATCGGATGAAGACCAATTTTGGTATGTGACTACTACTAAGCCCAATTCCCGTAAACTGTATTTGAGGTGTCTTTGTGCTGATTTTTTCTATTTATAACAAAAATATAAGCTGATACTTCTAAATACATTTGGTCACTCAGTAAAAATAATAATATTTACTGTGGTTTTGATGCCCAAATACAACGTTGAGGCCCTTGCTGCAATTGATATCTCTTTAATAAAATCATATGTTATGATGGGGTGATATATAATCAGGCGTGAACTATGGTTTCTAATTATTGTATTACGTGTCTCATCTGCTCACGGGAAACCAATGACACCCTAAATTCCATTTTTGTTCCACCAAGTTAATTTTTTCCAAGTTATTTAAATTTTGTACAAGGTTAGCAAAGAGACTTTGTACTATAGTAGTTTCCCTTTTTTCCGTATAATATAGCCTACCGTTGTGTGTCTTATGAAGAATGCCAAGGGGTAATTAAAGGGACCAAACAATCGTCCGAGTTCACTTTGAATGTAACCTGTAATCTATAGGCTAGTCGAAAAATTCGTCTAAAGATGACCAATTGAATATTCTTATAACTTTACATATTTGAAAATGTCTAAACAGTACTAGAGCGCCTTTCCGTTTAACTTTCCTGATAATCAGAGATGGCTAGTAATGCTGGATGTAAAAGGTTGACATGGGAATAATCGACAGTAGATTTTATTTTTTTATACGTTTTGCGATAATCCGAAATAGTGTGTGTACCAGCAACAACCGATTTAAATAACTTTAGGGTTTAAACCGTTTTTAACCACCGACAAATTTCTGTGTACGATTCTTGCTGAATTTATTGTTATATGGTTTAAGATCATACTTTTATACCAACAATAAGAAGCATTTTGTGCGGTTCTAAACTTCCGAATTATAGCACTAATGTGTAACAAGACGTGAACACTCTAAGCCCGAGCTAAAAAAGTCGGTGGTGAGCTTTTACGGAGTACTGTTTTAAGATAGAAACACGCCATATGATGGGTTTAAATTAGTACTATCTTGTATTTAGGGAGGTAATGAATAAGTGAAAAGCTTTATATTCAAGGCGATGTAATGAATCAAAAAGGAATGTAGAGAGTGGTTTGATATCAATTCTCTTACCTTGTGACGCTTGTTCTTACTATTCGTCTAAATTAATTTATCTGCTAATTTATGATTAAATTAGGAATACTAATTAAATTTGCTAATGGATTATCCTAAAAGGGGAAAAACTGTAAGATTATCCTGCTTTTGCAACTTTACTTACTTAACCAAAAGAAAAAAAAAAGAAAAATCCCACTTCCAATCTGCAAAAATAAAGTGCAAAACATATTAACTGTAAAGTTACATATTAAATCGTATTATTAATAGCAGTACAAGGATCAAGCTGGGCCGCCAAATGAAATACTTAATACATTAAACTCTTTTTTAGATCTTAGAAAACAATATACAGAGAACATTCTGTATAATCCATTAGGGCCTAAGCAAAATCTATTTCATGCTATTATTATAGTTATAGCGCCCCTCTATTTCAGTCTTCTGTGGGGGACAGTTTCCTGGTACTTTCGTCAACTTTGCTGTATATTGTCAGCTCGTCTCTTTTTTTTTTAATATAAACTCGCTCTCTCTTGTGTCTGGAAAATCCGGAGAAAAATTATTCAACTGCAGAAAAAAAATATCGTCCACAAAACCAAACTAGAACAATAAGCAAAGAAACACTGCCATTAATACTGATTGAATGAAATTCTCAAAACTATATTAATGACAAAGAGCTATAAAAGGTGACGACATGTGTGGCCACGTACTGTGCATAATAATCCTTTCAAATGCTACAACTACGTAAGAAAACTAATAATGTGTATTCAATGATATCACACACACACATTTTACATTATAAGTATATTTTTAGTCATTTGAGAATAAGCTGCATCTGGACTCCTCATTGGAAGCTTAGTAAATATATGCATAGAGATTTATACTTTAAATTTCTTCTTTAAAAAAGAATAGTTTAAACGTATCACAATCAACTAACTTGTAAAAGCATAACCTGAAAACCCTAAGCCCGCGGAGGGCCACATCTCTAGTTGTGTATCCAATGATTTGTTCCTTGACGGTTTGTTGCTATATTCAGTATAGAAACGAGCGGTTGATAACCTGACCCATGTCAATTCCTAGCCGTGTTATATTAGTATTTAGTAATACTTACAAAAGGGCCCGCCATATTGTCAGGTTACTACAGTAAACAGTAACATAGTAAATCAAAATGCTGATTTTTTTAATGGTTATAATGTCGCAAGGTGTAGTAGGATCAATATTTTTCAAGAGGTTAATCTGCATAATAATCTTCAACACAGAATAAGTAAAATTCATGTTTTCATAGTCTTTTTACATTTTAGAGACAAAATATAAGACAATAAAGACAATACAGGAGTTCCGGATAGTAAAGGTGTATTGTGAATAACTGTAAATTTTTCTTTGAAGAATAATTTCTCTTTGGTTCAAAATATTTTTTTCTTTTCTTCTCAATCTATTCATTGAAAATTATAAAAATATTTTTTCCCTGAAAATTCAAGGTTGCGGGAGAGACATTTTTCATTTTACATTTTGAATTTTGAAATATGATTTTTGAAATTTTTTTTGAAAATTTTTTGTTTTGTGACTCGTTGATGTGGTAAATATTTTTTTCCAACTTCAAGAATATTTTTTAAGAAGTCCAATTCGAAAAAAATAATTCGAGTTATCCAAAAAAATATTAAAAAATAAATGTAAAATATCAAAGAAGAAAAAATGGAAATTTATATAAATACAATAGTCTGTCTTTTTCACCCTTATTCAGTGCTCTGTTGAAAAGTTTATAACACTCTCTTCTGGTCAGCTTTTGACATATCTATCATATTCACCTACTCCTCCCACATTACCATCCCATCAACAGGTTGGATAGACAGACACTAGCATATCCAATCATTCTCATCTCCCCCCGAACTGGTTACCCAAAAAGAAAAATTTTGTTCCACATCTTCCTCCACAGTTTAAGATCATTTTTCTCTTTTAACAAACCTCCCTATCAGAGATAATTATCACCAATTGCATATTCATATTTAGTTTGCATTCCCTCATCTTTAATTTCACATAACCCTTTCACCTCAGTATAAATTTATAAATTTCTTGCGTTGTTGAAAGTTTCAATCATTCACCCAAAAAAATTGGTATCAATCTTCCCGCTCTATTAGTTCATAAATCATCAAACATACAGAGTAACAGCTACATCAGCTACCGGTCATTCACATATACCATAATTGAATTGGACTATTAAGAAAGACATTCGTTTCTTCAAGTATCAGTGTTCAATTTCATATTTATTTTGCCTCATCACTTTAGATTATTGGTTTACCTTGTTTTAAAACACTAAAAGACATTTATTTACATTCTTATTTTAAGTTAGTACTGGCAACTAATTTATTATATCAACCCCTCCTTGATATCCTTTCCTTACTCCCCTTATTGCATTTATCAAGGTCCATTCCAAAGACATTAAGTGAACTTTCACAGAGACATTTTTCACTTTTTTTCCAATTGCTGCAATTTTGCGACATTTATTCTAGAGACATTTTTACAACAATTTTCTTTTTTTGTTGTTGCTGCTGCTCTTTATAATTTTACAACCATTTATTTTAAAATTGGCTGCTTTTTAACTTTAACTACTTTGTATTAATCATCATTATCAATCATGTTGTCCAATTCACCAGATATGTTCCACCAAGTTAGATTGCTTCAGTCACAGATGAAGTCTTCCAATATCAATTTACAAACTATGGAGTTTAAAGTTCATTCGTCGGCGGTATATGAATATCAAATGGAAATGTTACATCATTTATTAAGTGTTGAGTCAAAGACTTTACCAAACTTAACCTTGATTGAACAACAACCGGAAATTAAGTTGGGTATGAGGCCGTTGTTGTTGGATTTTTTAATGGAGGTTATCACGATACTTAACTTATCAAGATCAACCTTTCCTTTGACGGTAAATTTGATTGATAGATATTGCTCAACTAGAATAGTCAAGAAACAACATTATCAATTGTTGGGCTTAACTTCATTATGGATCAGTTGTAAAAACTTGGATTCTAAATATAAGATTCCTAGTTTGAATGATTTGAGAAAAATTTGTGTTGATAGTTATTATAAAGAATTATTTATTGAGATGGAAAAGCATATTTTAAAGAGTTTGGATTGGTTAGTTTCTGCTCCTACTTTTGATTCATTTATTGATTTATATTTAAATTTGTTGATGTCAAATAATGCTAATCCAAATGTTGTTGAATTAGTTAAAAAGAGTTCCCAAAAGATTAAGTTGTTGGCTAATTACATTGGAGAATTGTTTCAATTTTATCCAAACATTTATTTTGATTATACCTCATCACAAATTGGTTTGATTTGTATTCTTGTATCCATACTTACGTTAAGAATTCCAATCAATTTAATTAGTTTGCTTAATTTCTACAATGATTTATTAAAGACCGATGAATACAAATCCAACTGTAATGGTTTAGATGCTGCTGACAATTTCGATGAAATTCTTTCTGTTCAAGCATTCCAATCATTATTAAACAAAAACTTCCTTAAGAACCTTGTCAAGATTATTGACAATCCACCTAAATCAATTGAAGTTAAATATTTTGCTGAAGGTGGTAAATATTCTCAATTGATGAAAAATCTTGTTCATACTGTTATTGATTGTTTAACATCCTTAGTTACTCCTCCACCGTTAACTCCAAAGATCCCTGTTGGTCATATTAAAAAGACATCGATATCAGTTGATACTACAATGTTACCATTGACTCCAATATCCAATAGTACATCGCCAAAGAGAACCAACATGGAGTTGGATGGTACTGTTGTAAATTCAGCAACAGTGAGTAGTAAACCTGGTAATAATGATACATTTACTCCAATAGTTGGTATGGGTACAATTACTCCTGTGTCTAGAAGTTCACCAGGTAAGAAAAGAGGATATGATTCTATTGATGAATTGGAGATTAGTGAATCATCGATTCGTTCTTGTGAAGAGATAAAGAAGGTCAAGAGTAGTAATAATTGGCACATGTTCTATATTCCACATTAGCCGTGATTCTAGATGTGTACAAGGTTTTTTGTTTGATTTTTATTTGTTGCTGTTTTTTTGTTTTGCATTTTGCTTGTTTTGTTGGGGATGAATAATTAACTGGTTAATTATTCTAATGATTCTCCCTTGTGTATATTACTTTTTGCCCTATGACTCATTTTATTGCCTTTTTGCTATTATTAATGATATACTACTGAGAAATAATATACGATAGAGAAAGGAAAATGGTTTTCCAGTATTATTATGACTCGGTGTTTCACCATTAGTTTAATTGTTTGCTTTTACATTACCACACTACTTTTTAAATATCTTTATTTCATGTTTATATTCGTCACATAGAATTTTATTATTATTATTATTATTATTATTATTATTATTATTATACTGCTAATATAACGTTTATAAAAAATTAGTTTTCTTTCTATTCACATAAATGTACTGTAACATTAAACAAATGATTGCAAAATTTGAATAAATGTGTGTGTTGCCGTAAGAGGACGAGAGAGATAATTTTAAATTGGAAGATTTTGTGAATCATCCTTGATTGAATAGGTCTAACCAGCTTTTGCTTTGTCGTCTATCTCATTTAATTGTCTTTGTCACAACCGAACTTGTACCTTGAAAATACTTAAAACGGAACAATTTAATTTAAAAGAAGGACAAAAACTCCCTCCCCAATCTGTAATTATTCTTGATTTGTACTTGATAACTATGGCTTTCCTATTATGGGCTATGCAAGGTGAGGTTATATGAATAATGAAATCTCTCTTTTTCCAGAAATACAAAAACAAGAGAAAATCTTGGTGACGGATATGTTAATTCTCGTCAGTTGACAGGTAGATTTAAGTATTTTTACAGGTTAATTGTAAAGATTGATTGATTGAATGATTTGAACCCATTTGGTGGTCTACGGATAAATCCAACTATCCATTTCTTGCTCGCTAATCCCGAGGATATGATTAGGTGTTCATCCGATAAGGTTAAGATATAATAGTTTTTGTACCGTTTGAATATACGGCATCTATGATATGATATAGAATACATCAACCATCAATTGAGTTCTCGTTCTAGCTGATCAAACAAGGATATATCATATCCACTCTTTTTTTGCATAGCCTCTTACGGCAATATCCCATTGCTAGGGTTGCACCCCTGCAAAAAAATCCAGCCTGTCTACACGCAACTAAAGATTGTTCTACTGTACCCCCCCCCCACCAAATCAAGAAACAACCCTTCAACCTTGATATATTCTTTTCCGTCACAACTGTAAAATTTTTTCTTATATGTTGTATATTGCATATTTGACATATATGTGTTGACTTGACGAACACAAACCGCCCGTTGTCCAACCACAAGGGCCACGTCCAGGGGTGGTGGTGGTTATGCGAGGGGATATTTATTCTAAAATACGGAATACGGTAGTTAATTGATTGAGTTTGTGTGTGTTTGGTGTTGTAAACTCACTCAAATATTATATAATATTTAATTATTTTAACGACAAAGATAAGTAGGGTTACCCTTTATTGTTCGCTAAAATGTCTGGAAACTTCTAATAATGCATTGGAAGGTTGGTTTTTAATAAGTTTATATTAAATTAATTCTTCAATTTTGCACTCTCTTTTTTAATAAATTATTCATTAATTTCTCTCGACAAAAAGATAATTGGCAAAAAGGTACAGAATTGAATAATGAGTTTATTGATCTCTCTTTACTTTGTAAAGAGATGGGTTATTGTGTTTCCAGATGTGAAAAGGTATTTTTCAACAAGAAGGTGAAGAAGAGAAATGCGTATTTAAGGTTACTAATGTTCAATTTTTTATATTTATTTTTGTAATGTATAAATCGTATTGTTGGGTTACGATGAAAAGGTATGGAAGATAAGTTAACGACATTTCTGCCATGTTATTACTTCTTCTTCTAGACCACAGATAACTGGTAAAGAGGGAATATTTGTTCTTAGCCGAATTAACAACATATTACATCTTAAATGATGTACATGGCTACTTGACTTGTGATTTTACATTTTATATTCAAAAAAACTGTGAAAAAAAAAATTTCATCAAAACCCACACAACACAGACACACAAAAGCATTCTTTGCAAGTTAGAGGGGACCAATTACTCATCTCTAACTGTTATTCCACACTAATAACAGCTAATCATGTCAGACAATCACCAACCAAATCCAAAACGAAAAAAGACAATAAACGAATACAAGTCATTCACAATCGCCCCTGATTCTTCAATTTCAATAATTGAATCATTCCCTTTGGCAACTACTTTCTTTGAGGATTTTATTCAACCTCGAAAACCAGTCAAATTTACGTCATCTCCAATTATCAATCTTGATAAATTCACAATTGACAATCTTGAAGATACGTTAAATTATGACTCGGAAGTATTATTACAAGTTGAAAAGAAATTTGATGGCGGGTTTGGATCAGGACAAAAGAGGATTAAGATGAGTCTTGAGGATTTGATTGCCGAGATCAAGAGTGGAAATGATGGGTATTATTTGACTACGCAATATGATTTTGATGATCCTGATGCTGAAGCTGAAGCTGATGAAAGTGAAGATGACGATGAAGAAGAATTGACAAGTTTTGGACAAGTTTTGAATGATGATGACGACGAAGACAAAGGAAAAAACGGAGAAGTATTTGATAAATTTTCCGAAACCTCTTCTATGCCAGACATTTCCACCCTCCATGATGACTTTGACGACCTTGACGACGACGATGACGACAGCAACAACAACAACACCTCCGATTTATTCGATAACCTATCCCCACAAGAAATTCGCATACGAATTAAAGACCTCTATCAACCCCCACTCACAAACCTTGTCAATTCCCCCAACATCCTCCCCACAATCCCACAATTATTCTCATCCTTAATCCCCCAACAAATAAATATCTGGATGGGATCATCATCGACTTCTACAACTGATGAAAACACTTTCTCAATCTCCCCCGTAGAGCCAAATTTGGGATTAGGAAAACAACTACCAGGGAAACTTAAAGGCACGTCATCAGGTCTTCATCATGACCATGCTGATAATTTATATATACCAATCAGTGGCCGCAAGAGATTCACATTATATTCCCCAGTCGATGCTATGAAATTATATACCGTAGGACAGATTAGAAAGATTTATAATTCGGGAATTATAGATTATGAACCTGAAGATGGATGGAAGTCACTTCGTGATGATGGAGCGATGATGGAGGAGATAATCAGGTGGAAATTGGACCTGGAGGAGGATGTATCTGAAAGAAGGAAATTGTTGGAGGAATTACAGTGGATGATAAAGGCGCGTAAGAGTAGTAATAAGAGTGATGGGGACAAGAAGAAGACAAAGAAGGATCCACCTAGTTTTTCAAAAGTTCCTCCAGCATTGCTTCATTTGGATGAAATTGAAGATGAAGAAACCAGAGGAAAGATTATAGAGTTTGCCCAAGAACATTTCCCGGGGTTTTTGGAATTGAACAAATATGTGGTTTGGTTAGAACCTGGGGAGATGTTATATCTTCCTGCAGGTTGGTTTCATGAAGTATCTAGTTTTTCTGGCACTAGTGATGGTGATGCTCATATTGCTATTAATTATTGGTTTATTCCTCCAAATAGTGATGATTTTGAAAATTGTTATAGTGATAGTTATTGGGCTGAAGATTGGGAAAAGACACAAAAGGCAATTGAATTGGTTAGAAGCGGAGAAGTTGATTTAAATGGTAAGGAGGATGATGATGGTAGTGATGAAGATGATGGCGAAGGAGAAGAAGAAGGAGAGGAGGATGAGGAAGATGAAGAAAATGGTACAGAAGATGAAAATTGAAAATTGTAAACTAGTATAGATATTATTATAGTAGATAAACTCTCAGTTATGAAGAATTATTAGCAGTCATACTTGTAGATTCTAAGTTCCATTTCTTTACGATTTTGAACAATGAGATCGATTGAGTATTTCAAGGCGTTTCTGTTTTTTGCACCCAGCAATTAAAGGTATATTTCAAAGGTCATGAACATCGACAACCAGAAACAGGTCTTTTTCCGTATATTGAGAAAGATTTTAGTTAGTATGGGTCATTGTTGAAAGTTTGTATAACTTAACTTGTTAGAAGAATTTAGTTGAAGTTTTGGATTAATTACATTTCAAGCACAAATTTTCAAGAAACGACATGCTTCATAAGATATTCCCAAATGTCTACAAAAAAAACATTAAATTTACGATCTTGACAAGATTGACAAGGTTTAACGAATATCCACTACTAATCAGTTTAAGATTGTCCCTTCTTCTGAGTTATTCCCCATTTGCTACCTTAGACCTTTTGTTTTTTGGCCGTGCGATGGGCGGTGCACTGCTTAATCAAAAAAACCCACATTTTAATATGTGGTTGGTCAAACACTCACCCCTACGATAATTATCTTCTACCTATCTCATTTGGATGGTTAAAGAGTTAATAAGGGGGGTTCTAACTGCTAATGCCGTTTCATATGCAGAATTGCAAATCAATCAATTTATTTAATTAATATATATTAATGGTTAATATCAATTTAATCTAAGATAAAACTCCCACATGATTTTGTGGTTGCAAAAAAATACACATACAAATTGGGATAAAAAAGCGAAAGTGAGAAAAAAGCGCATCTCATCATCTGATCTCTCTCTGTTAAATTGGATGCAAATATTTTTTTCTAATAATTAGTAAAATACGGCACTTTCTTTTTTTTTTCTGTTTCTGTTTTAAGTAATACAGATAAGGGTTGCAACCCTAATCACGTGATTAGAAGTAATGAAAGAAGCTGTGCCATTTTGATTCGATTTAAGAAATCACAAATCAGAAAAGAAACAAGTTTTCCTGTCATTGACTTTTGTGTAATGCCGCTTAAAGCTCTCCACAAAAATAGAAACCAATAAAACTAACAACCCTAGCGGAAGTTGAGAATGCCTTAATGAATGTACGAAGAACAAGAAGAGAGATGATAAGGAGAGAGATGAGATGGCTAATCATGTCATTGTCAAAATGTTTAATTATATATTTAAGCCCTAAATAAAATATTAATTTACCTCGTAGTTAAGATTTAGTTTACTTAATTAAATGAAATTTTTTTGAAACAGTTGAAATCGTTTAAAAAGAAACAAACTGTTTGTGTTTAAGGAGATGGATGGAGGAGGAGGGGGGTATAAAGAGGGGTGCCCCAAATATTATTATTATTACTATTATGTTGTTTCTATATCGAACTTCTATTATGTCCAAGAGAAAGATGAGAAGGCTAATAATAATTTTAAAATAGAATATTACTGTGGTGGTGTAATAAACTATTGTGTAACTGTTAAATTACACTAATTAATTAATTAATTTTAATAATTAAATCAATTAATCAAGGGGAGGAGGGGGGAAGGTTAGGGGAATGGAGGTCGGAAGCTGGATCTCATTTGTATTTACTAAGTAAAGGTAAACAATTTATGCAAAAAACAAGAAATGAATATAATTAATACGTATAAATTGACAATTTTCTTCTAAGTCTTGACATATAATCTAGAGTATGTGTCTTGTCTCTATGTACTCCTCAGTTTGTGATAGAAGATTTAAAGTTTATTGGGCTTAATATACAGAGATAGAAGAGATAAACGGAAATATGAAAAACATCTATGGCTATCCTGCATATAAACCGAAAAATTTTCTTTCTTTTTTTTTAATTCTTATTTTTGCACTTTGTGATTTTTAATTTTACTTAATTAAAGTTATTATTATTATCACCACAAATAATTTACAGGTTAACAAACAGTTATATTTATATATAAACACACATCCCCATCTTACTCCTATTTCTTTTTACCTTGTCAATCAATCCATATACTTATATATATATAGTGTATTAACACTTACTATAACAACCGCTACCACCACCACCACTACTACTACCACTACTACTACCTAGCTAATACTTCAAACTATTAGAAAAAAAGTATGATACCATCTTTTCTAACACATCACAAATAGTTAAAGTGTATAAGATGAACACCATGTGGGGGACCCTCATTAATCTTAAACAGATGGAAAAAAGCAAACTAGAAAAGAAAGAAAGAAAGAAGTCAGATGGTAGTTTCTATAAATTGTATATTCCAACCTGTTTAAGTCTTCCCCCTATATGCTTCAATTATACAATACTTTAACTTAGCAATTTATTAAAAGTTCAATTATATTAATCAAGTTTTTCATATTAGGTAATCATTTATTTACTGTATTAGGTAATCAATTATTCATTGTATTAGGTAATCAAATAATTTTTTGAAAGAAAAAAGTTGCAAAAACAAACACAAAGAAAAAAGCAGTTTAGGAAAACGTTTTCTTTAATAGTTAATTACTACAGCAACAACATACTTTACTCCACATATAAAGAAGCTCATCGCATTTAATTTTTCACATATCCATATAGTATACTATATATATAATAGTCCATTCATTATACCCTATCCTACATATACCATATACTATCAAAAGGTAATATACCAATCATTCATTCATTAATTCATTTCACGCACTCACTCAGTCACTCACCCATTTAATTTACTCCAAAACCCTTTTTTAAGATCAAACTAATTATCATTGTTCTATGGACAACTAAAATTGCAAAACATATTATACATAACATAACTTCCATATCCCATCAAAGTTTACTTAACGACCCATTTTAACGATTTTTTTTATATCTATAGGTTTTTGTTTTTTAAATTGTTTTGTATTTTTATTATTAAAAGGGGGAACTATTACTACTACTACTATTATTATATCCAATTATTTTTATATCATTTATACCTATTATATCTACGAAGGTTCTTTTTGGGAAAATCAAGGAAATTAACATATATCTATCTATAACTCCATTCAGTTGATTTCCATTATATTTTATTTTTTACATTGTTCAATTGTTATATAACTATTACCTATTACTACTAATACCATTGCTACTACTATTACTACTACCATGGCTTTAACAGATAAAAGACCAATTGCTTTACCAGTTAATCACACTCCAGCTTCTCCTTCTTTCAACCCAAACACTTTCTCCAGTTTTGGTAACAACAAATCAAGAAAAGAAAGCTTTGTATTATCTCCAATTACTGAATTATCCATTAAAGACGATGATGAAGAACATGAACAATTTCGTCAAGATGCCAAAAGTTCCTTATTATCTCCAAACTCCAATAATGATGACATTGACGAAGATGTAGAAGAAGTTGCAGATAACGAAGAAGATCAAGATCTCGATATGGATGATGATGCTATCCATTCTATACTTTCAAGAAGCATTTCTCCAGACTCATTAATGAATGATGATGACGATAATGAACCAGGAAACGACTTAAAACACCAAGAAGATAACTATACCCGTGAATCTACCCCTCCAACATCAGTCCCAACTCCTACTTTAGCTTCGGAAGGAACCCCACCACCACCACAACAACAACCACCTTCACTCGCTTCCTCCATCATCACACCAAAACCAAAAAAGAACAAACCTGCTTCTCGTGCTCCAATTGCAACAGGTATCTCAACAACTATCCCAGTTACAGGAGAAAAACCAAAACCAGAACAAGCAAATGACCAAGCTTTAGAAGATGACGTTCTTTATGCAATCTTTGTTATCTTATACCTGCGTGATCCTCAAGGTAAAGGTATGACAGTTAAACAAATTTGTGATGTCTTAACTGAACAACATCCAGAGATGGCAAGTTTATCTACCAAAACTTCAAATCTTGTATCAGCAAAATTGAATGCTTATGTTAAAAGAGTCGAAAAGGGTGATGTTAGTTTGAAATATGCAATTTCGAGAGATTGGGCTGATGCCTCTCCAAAAAGAATGGTGTATGTTTATAGAGGGATTTTAGCTCCTGATTTCCATATATATGCAAAGAAATTAATGGAAGAAGAACAGCGTAAAAAGAAGGAACAACAGCAACAACAACAACAAGAGCAACAACAAGACAGTGAAGGCGATTCTCACGAAGATGAAGGTTCTCAATCCCCAGGCTCACAAAGTCCAAAATCTGGTGTTAGAAAGCGTGAAATAAGTATCACCAAGAGCACAAGTACATCTGATGATGCTACCACTACTACTTCTGCTGCTTCTAGTGATCTGTTTGAAGCTGGTAAAGAAGCTACTTTAGCTAAACCTAGAAGACTGACTATGTTTGACTTAGGTGTCACTACCAGACAAACCTTCTGGGATGGTGGTCACATAGATAAATCATCAAATTGGTTTGTTCCTTATTTATCAGCACCTGTTACTGCATCACTTACTGAATCTTCATCAGTCATAAGCACAAAAGAAGAAGCTGAAGCAAAGGAAAACAATGAGCAATCTGATGAACAAGACGACGAGGAGGACGATAAAGAATCGTCTGATCTTGAGCTCGATTTTGAAGTGTTCGCAGACAGTGATGAAGAAGATGAAGATATCATCGAAACCATGAAAAAGGGTAACAAACGTTCAAAATCATTGTCATATTTATCATACACCAAAAAATCAAAACCAGGTTCAACATCCACAAATGGTACCAACACCATCACACCATTTTTGACCGCTGCTGCAGCTGCACCTCGTGCTTCTCGTGCTCCAAGTTCACATTCTCCAAATGCTGCCGCTGCTGCTGCTGCCTTACATGAAGCTGCATTAAAAGCCATTTCTGCCCCTTATTCAACATCAGCTGGTTCTAATAACTTGACTCGGGGTGATAAGAAATGGTTGAAGGTGATTAGATCGGGGTTTATGACTCAAGATATTGGGACACCTGAAGATATTAGTTTATCTGAATTAGATAAATTTTTTAATTAGAAAATAAAGAGTATTAGACGTTTTATTATATATAAGTAAATAAATAATCATTTTGGGGAAAAACTTTAATTCATAATTCATAAAACTTGTATATATATACTGTATAAATATATATAACTTATTCATATAATCGTTAACGAATATAGTAATAATTAAAGAATATGACTCTATAAAAAAACAAAACATATGAAAAACAAGTTAAATAAAACAAAAAATGGTAAAAGAGTCCTACCTACGACATGTAATACTTTGGTCCATCACCACCTTGTGGAACAGTCCAATTAATATCTTGATCAGGAACCTTAATATCACAAGTCTTACAATGTATACAATTTTGAGAATTAATTTGAAATCTAACACTCAATTCTTCATCCTTATCTTCAATATATTCATAAACTCCAGCAGGACAAAATCTTTGTTCAATACCTTTATATTTTGGCCAACTCAATTCAGCATGTTTACGTTCATTTTGTCCCGGGATACGTAAATGACATGGCTCATCTTCATCATGATAAGTCCCTGTTCTTGAAACAGAAGTTAAAATATCAAATGTAAGTTCATTATCAGGTTTTGGATATTCTATAGGTTTAAATTTTTCAGCAGGTTGTGTCGCAGCCGAATCTGTATGTTTATGTCTTAATGTCCATGGTTCATGCCCCTGGGTAATCATGGTAGTTAATCCAGAATGAGCCAATCCTCCAAGGAATCCCAAGGGGGTATTAAATGCTGGACGACAATTACGCATGGCATAAAGTTCCTTATAAGCCCATGAGTTTTTAAATTCTTCAGCATAAGATTTCAAATCTAATGGTTTGAAATTATCTTCTTCTTCAAACGTATCTTCATCAACAGGATCCCATTTATTGTTTAAATATGTCTTAAAGATCTCTTCTGCGGCAACTATACCACTTTTCATGGCAGTATGAGATCCTTTAATCTTAGGTACATTCATAAACCCTGCCGAACATCCAACCAAAATCCCACCTGGGAAATGTAATTTTGGAATTGATTGATATCCACCTTCATTCAATGCTCTGGCAGCATATGAAACACATTTCCCACCTCTCAAGACATCAGCATAAAATGGATGAAGTTTCATTTTTTGAAATTCTTGATAAGGGGAAATATAAGGATTGGCATAATCTAATCCAATAACCAAACCTACGGCAACTAATCCATCACCGAAATGATATTGAAATCCTCCACCATATTCAGCTGTGGAAAGTGGATATCCCATACTATGACCAACAAATCCTGGTTTGAAATTTTCCGGTTTAACTTCCCAAACTTCCTTAATCCCCAATCCATAAGTTTGTGGATCTGAATTGGCACGAAGATTGAATTTTGAAATAGCGGATTTGGTTAATGATCCATGACAACCTTCAGCTAAAACAGTCATACGGGCATGGAATTCCATTCCTCGTTCAAATGATGCCTTGGGACTACCATCTTTAGAAATCCCCAAATCATTAGTAGCTACACCTTTTACACCATCTCCAGATTCAGTATAGACTAATTCAGAAACGGAAATTCCAGGATATAATTCCACACCTACTTCTTCAGCCTGTTCAGAAAGATATTTAACAACTTCATTCAAGCTCACAATATAATTCTTGTTTTTATTCGCCAACTGTGGAGGTTCAGGCATCCAAAAATCCCTACCACCTTTGGTCAAAAATCTCATAGAATCTTTATTCACTTTTGTCACCATTTCTTTAGGTAATGGGATTCCACCAGTTTCTTGTGTCAATTCTGAATCAGGAAATAACTCAAGAAATGCCTTGGGTTCAATAACGGCACCACTCACGATATGACTACCAAAATCACCCGCTTTTTCTAATACTACAACTCTTAATTCTCCACTTCCTTGTTCATTATCAAGTTGTTTTAATTTAATTGCAGTTGTGAGTCCAGCTGGGCCTCCTCCGACAATACAAACGTCAACATGGTCGATTGCACGTGGTTCATTGAGGATTTCTAATTGGTCGGCTGTGAGTTGACGGCAGGGGGTTGTGTAATGGAACGATCTTGTGTGTACTGTTGTTATTGTTGTGGTAGTGGAGGTTAGGACGGTGAGTCTGGGTGGAAGTGATGGTTTATGGAAAAGATGTTTGGCTAATCTGGCCAACATTGTCGATCTACGAAGCATTCTTCTGTTTTACTTTTTTTTAACCTATATCTGTGCTGTAATAACGTATAAATACGTCTCTTTCTAGTATCAATTGGAAAGAATATCAATTTATATAAATCTGTGATGAGCCCTTTTGAAAAATTTCAACAATATTAGAACAGTTATAATACTTTTTTTAGTCATTGTATATATTACCTCCTGCATATAATCCATCAAATCAAATTCCATAAATTAATCAGCTATGGAAATGACGCAAGACAATTTCATAGATATCAACGTGATAATGATAATGATGAGATGAGGTGATGTGTTTATGATGTCATATATATATATATATATAACAAATTCATCATTAACCATATAATTTCCCATATAAACAACCCCCCCGCCAAATATCCAACTTAAATTCTGTTTACACCTCGAATCTTATCGCATAAGCCATTTCCACACACATACAGACACACATTGAAATTTTGACTCTGATTTGTAATTAAACGCTATATAAACTTTTTTGAAACATAAAGTTTTCTATACCAAAATAAATTTCCATAATGTATAATTATAAATCTATATATTATAAAAAGAGCTATCAAAATAAAGTCAAAACAAAAACCAAATCTCTCCTCCATCTTCTCACTCCCTCTCTCTCTCTCATCCCCTTATGAAACCCAAATAGTCAAATCTCCAGTTCCTCCATTCTCAATATCCATTTCTTCAACAGCAACTAACCAATCATCATTCGAATCCATAATCACAAAATCACCATCTTCATCTCTATACTTCAACTTCTTCACCAATATATCTTCAGTCTCCCCAGTAGCTATTAATTTATTCAAAATTGTGGAATATAATTCATTGAATCCAAGGGATGATGAAACTACTAATCCATTAATATCTGCACCGTTATAAATCAATTTAATATTAATATCAAAGGATGATGCTACTGCTGAGGATGATAAATGTGATGATGTATTGTTAGTACTACCAATATTATTGTAATATGATGTACCTGAAGAACTTGAAGAATACCGTTCCGTTGATTTTCTTCCCATTGATCTCATCATACTATATGTCGAAGAAGATGAATAATGTCTTGCTGCTGCACCATTATTATTATTAATTGAACCATTTGATGCACGATTATCATAAGGAGAAATAGTATAGTCATATATCGAATCATCAGATGCTTGACTGTCTCGTTGTTTTCGTTGTTGTTGTTGTGATGCAGTAGCCATAACTTCATGCATTTCAACCGTTTTAAGAGTACGTAAACATTGTTCCCATTGATTTCGAGATTCTTCACTTGGATAACGAAGTGTAAATGACCCTGATTCCTTTTTACCACTCCAGGAAATAATTAGCATATAACCTTGAGTAGTAGATGGTGATGTAATATTATAAACTTCGGAAATATAGACTCTTCCCTTCAATTCCAATGGAGTATCACGAGAATTTAATGAATCTAATAAATTGGCAGTACTATTAGAAATTTGTGATCCAGTCAGTTTCTTTCTGGTAAATTTACTCCTTTTTTCCTTTTCTTTATCTTGAACTTCTATAAAGAAGAATATAATTTTCTCAAATAAATAAGCCCAATATTCCCGTTCTAAATCAGCATCTCTTACACCTACTTTACAAAAATATAATAATTCTCCTTGATTATCCAAATCAAATCCACGCCAATTTTGAACTCGAGTACGTAATTTATCCAAATATTGTTTATTTTCAGCTCGACGTTGTGCTTCATTAACTTGATTAGCAACTTCTTTAATGGCATTTCTGGCAACTAACAATTCATTAAACGATGTCAGTTCTTCAGGTGAAGAATTTTTAATCAATTCTTTTAACAATAAAGGATATTTACATAATCTTTGAATCGGCTTCAAGATATAAGCTTGTAATTCAAAACCTGGATCTAATAAAGTGGATGATTTTCTTAAATTTGTGGCTTCTCGTTGAATCAAATCAATTGCAGTAAGTTGACCAGTTGACCATAATTCATAAGCCTTGAATGGACCAATCGATGCATGAATGAATACAGAACCAATACGTTGATATTTAATAGGGACATTTATATTACATTCTAACCCATTAAGGAAGCGTCGTTGAAAATCGATAATTTCTGATAAATTAGGGAAAAGGGTATTAATTTGTTCTGATGACAATTGTTCAGCTTCTTGAAGTTGTTTACGATATTGACACAATAATTCTAAATCTTGAACATATTTACGTTCAGTTTCAATAATTTCCTTAAAAACTTTGGATCGTTCATCAGATGGAGCCACCTCGATATTAACTAATTGATCATCTTCTTCTGGAGTAGTCTTGTCTGTAACAGGACCATAATCATCTAATAATCTATTTATAACTTTAACAATTTTCATTAAATCTTCGGTATTATCTGAAAATACATTTGAAATAGTAAACATGAAATCATCATTAAAATTAACATTGTTTTTAACTGCAATTAAGAAATCATAAACTGATTTCTTACAAATTCTTAAATCATCGCTAGCAACTACGGGGACTGGTGTTTCAATTGTAATTAAATAGTTGAATAATAAACATAATGGTGCACCCATTTGAAATAATTTCCATAAATGGGTAGCTGGATCAACACTAACACTTGCAGGTAATACACCGGCAGTGAATGTGAATACATGATTTGAAGCATTACCACCAGTTTTTGTTTGTGAACTTGTAGTATTTATGGAATGGAATGATACTCTATTGGATTCAGTTTCGAGTGTGCCAGTGCCGGTACCAGCACCAGCACCAGCACCTGCACCTGCACTAGCCAAAGGTCCTCCTCCATTGACAATATTGTATGAAGAAGGAGTTTCTTGAGAAAGGGCCAATGCTTGTTGTTCAGCGAATTCTTCTGCTTGTTTATAAGCTTCGTTAAGATATGGTTCCATTCCAGAAATCTTTTTCAATTTTATCTTTAATAATTCACATTGATAATATAAATGATCTTTTGGTGTAGATTGTCTATTAAAATTGATATTTAATGGCGTTGAACTCAGAGTTACTCTTGATATGGAGGTAGAACTTGAATTATTGGTGGTGGAGGTAGTATTAGTGGTATTAGTTGTAGCCATCGATGCTACTGAAAGTGCTCGGAAAGCCTGTAATTGTTCCATAGATTGATTGTTGTCAACAATAACTAATATATGTATGTATGTATGTTTATATATCAGTATATATAGTATATATCAGTATATATATATATTGATATTTCTCGGATAAGCAACAAACAAACAAGAAAAAAAAATCAAAGGATATAAATATAATTAATATGTGTGGCAATAAATAAATACGCAACTAACAAAGATATACAAAGTATATTAGTAAGTACTAAGTAAGTAAGTAAGTAAGTAAGTAATGATTCTTCCTAATGATTGATTGGTCGTGTGTCAATGTCAATGTGTTTGACAAAAGGTATTACTAACTAACTAACTAACTAATTAATTAACTAATTAACAAGTTAACTTAACTATGTATACACCTATTAGCTTAATATAGGAGTAAAGTAAAATTTGGTTGTAAAAAAAAAATAGAAAATTGTGTCTGTCTGTCTGTCTGTCTCTGTGTCTGTGTCTGTCTGCGTGTAGTTCGGAATTCATTGGTTGATTTTATAATTTTAATTTAAATTAAAAAATGAGAAAGTCGTGTATGTGTATTAAATAATCTAATTTAGACGAGATCAAATCAGTCACGTGATATATTAATTAGTATGTGATACATACAATACAGTAAATCACGGGTTTGGATGTATGTTAGATGTATCTTAGTTGCACCCCTAATTCATGCAACATATATTATATTGTATTTATATTGTATTTATATTGTATTTATATTATATATATATTATATATATTGTATATATTGTATATATAGTACAATATAATATATATAGTACAATATAATAGATATTGTACAAAGAAGTTCAAATTAATTATTCTTATTACACAATATATATATATATCATTCTACAATGCAAAAGAAACTGCACCCCTGCTACATTGATACACTACTTCCCCCCTTCCCCTTTGTTCTCTCTCTCTCTCTCTCTTACACCTTTCCTTTCCCTAATCATCAAAACGTCGGTCACGTCTTCCTCTTGGTCCATCTCTGATGCCGTCTCCTTGTCCTCCTGTTCCTCCTCCTGCACCACCACCTCCACCACCACCTCCTCCTGCACCTCCTCCTGCACCTCCTACTAGTACCTTCTTCATAACAGTCAATGTAGTACCATGATCACTACTATAAACAAAACTAGTCTTGGTTGGGAACCAAATAGCTTTTGAAAATGTCAACTGACCAGACATACTATTAGGTACTTCAAATACTTTCTCACCTGATTCACTCTCAAATACAGCTGCATTTGCACCTGTATCAAATGTAGCAATAAAATAAGTACCATCTTTACTACAATCTATATGAGATATTGATTCATCAATTTCAGTTATAACTTTAGAATTAAGCATACTTGCACAATCCCAAAAACTAATCACTCCTTCACTTGAACCAACAACAAAATAATTCCCCCTAGGCAGTATTGATATCCCAGTAGCTGATGATCGATGTCCCCTTAATGTAGTACGTAGTTTCAATTCTTTATTATCATTATTAAACTCATATACTGGCATAGTACCATCATGTAATGCACATATGAAAAATTTATGTCCATGATGAAACCATTGAACATCATAAATATGTTCATGTAATTGGATTTGGTTAACCAATTTATATCCATTATTAGTTTCAAATAATAATACATTTGAATTCCGATCTACAGCAACCAAAATCTCTCCATCATAACTATATTTCACCAACATCAACGCATTCAGATCCGTCTTTATACTTCTCTCCAATATCCCACTATGTCCTCTCCATATCTTAATACAATCATCACGGCCAACTGTAGCAAATGTATATTCAGTTCTTGGATCCCAGTCAATACATTCTACAGCTTTATTATGGGCATCTTCAATAATTATAGGATCTAATAATTTATCATGAATTTGTTTCCAAATACGTAATGATTTATCAGTACGTGATATCACCAATTTTGTTGCACATGGATTAAATGACATTGTGATTATTTCAGTTGATGATGATGTATGGCCTGAAAGTGGTTTATCTCGAAATACTGTTGATTGAAGACGTTTGAAGTAATCTTGATTAGAAGTAGTATTGTTACTACTACTACTGGATGGTGGTGGCATTGCTTGTTTACTCAGTTACTTACTTTACTTTACCGTAATACAGTATATATATATATACACTATTAGTTGAAATTTTTCACTTGCTCCACCAAATGTTTTGATTATATAATGCCGAAATGGTTCTGGACTCAGTGAAAAAAAAAATAGTTAAAATTTGACACCGAATCGACAATCTTGCAGTTATAGATTTATTCTTACACATATATATATATATATACAAGATATACAGAGAGAAAGACTATGTCAAGCAGACCAAAGTTACTCTCACTCGACGCATTTGCCAAAACAGTCGAAGATGCACGTATAAAAACCGCATCAGGAGGTATAATCACTTTATTATGTATCATTATTGCATTGTTCCTTATAAGAAATGAATATATTGATTATACCACGATAATCACTCGACCTGAATTAGTTGTCGATCGTGATATTAATAAACAAATGGATATCAATTTAGATATTTCATTTCTTAACTTACCTTGTGAAGCTGTTAGTATTGACATTTTGGACCAAACTGGTGATATGCAATTAGATATTATTCATTCAGGAGTTCAAAAAATTAGATTAATTAAAGATAAGAATGGAGTTATTATTGACGAAAAATTAGATGAAATCCCAGAGATTAATAGTGATGTTCCCTTGAGTGAAATAGCTAAGGGTTTACAACCAGGTCAAGACCCAAAAACTTGTGGATCATGTTATGGTGCCCTTCCTCAAGACAAAAATCAATTTTGTTGTAATGATTGTGAAACTGTTCGTAGAGCATATATTGAAAAATCTTGGTCATTTTATGATGGTGCAAATATTGAACAATGTGAACGGGAAGGATATGTTAAGAAAATTGTTGAACGTGTTATGAATAAAGAAGGTTGTAGAATTAAGGGAACAGCAAAGATTAGTCGAGTTTCAGGTTCAATGGAATTTGCTCCAGGTTCATTATTTACAAGTGATGGAAAACATATTCATGATCTTTCTTTTTATTATAAATATGGAGAGAAATTAAACTTTGATCATGTAATTAATCATCTTTCATTTGGTACTAATGGTCAACAATCAATGACAACTACAGCAACAACTACTCATCCATTAGATGGTCACAAATTCTTACTTAACCATAATGCTCATCTTGCATCTTATTATTTAAAAGTTGTAGCTACAAGATTTGAATCAATAACTGGGAATTCAATCGACACTAATCAATTCAGTGCAATTACTCATGATAGACCATTGAAGGGAGGTAAAGATGAAGATCATCAACATACTATTCATAGTCGAGGTGGTATACCTGGTGTTGAACTCCATTTTGATATTAGTCCATTAAAGATTATTAATCGTGAAGAATATGCTAAATCTTGGAGTGGATTTGTTTTGGGATGTATTAGTTCGATTGCTGGTGTTTTGATGGTGGGGACTTTGATTGATAGATCGGTTTTTGCTGCTCAACAAGCTATCAAGGGTAAGAAGGAACTTTAGAAAGAAGAAAAAATATGTGGCACTAGATCTTTATTTATCTTGTAAATTGCTTAGAATAGTCAAAAAGAATACGATAGAGTTTGAAATATGTAGTTGGTATAGAATGTCTCTACTCATTATGTATTTGATGTGTGCATGTGTGTGTTTGTTATTTACAGAAGATGGGCAGATAGGGCAAGTGAGTGAGTGAGTGAGTGAGTCTATGATAGGGGGGATTATTATATATACACGATTTATACATCACTCAACAAGTGTTCAATTTCTTGATAATATTCTAAAGGTAAACTATCCTTTAATTCTTCCTTTGTTAACCATTGATATTCCAATCCTTTTTCTTGAGGAACAAAAGAACCAGATAATATATGAGATTTAATAAAGAATTCCTTTTTGTTTTCCTTAGTATTGTTGAATAAATGACATGGAGTTCTTGAAACATTGAAATAATTAATTTGAGTTCCACCAATTTTATCTAATCCATTCTTGGCAATATCATGTAATCCAACAACTTTATCAGAAACTACTGGTTGTTCTTGTTCTTGTTCTTGTTGCTGTTGCTGTTGTTGTTGTTCTTCCACAAAATTAGGAAATTTCCATTCGCCTCCATTTAATTTGGCAACTAAATATAAAGTACGACTCAATTGTCTTTCCAAACTCTTGAAATCTTTCTTGATGTCAGCATCAGTTATTCTACTATTGGGGACAATTTTTCTTGATAAATCGGCCAAGTTCACTTTTCCATCCTTTTCAGGATCAAAATCAGCATCACCCTCTTGCTTATAAGTCTTGGGAACTTTTAAAACTTCTTTAAATCTTCGATCTCTACCTTGTCTAATTTCTGGTCTACCTTGAGGATATTGAATTGTTGGATCATTAGGAGCAGGACCAACATTTAATTCACGAAATTTTTGGAAAGATAAAGTACCTGGTTTGAAATAGAACCATCTTGGGAATGTCCACATTAATCTTCTCCATAATTCGGTTTGATATTTATAAAATTTTTGTTCAAATTTTGATAAATCTTGAGTAATTACTGGATTTCTTGATAATAATAATGTCAGAGAAATAACGGGTTGCTGTTGAGTAGAATATGCCCTTGTAATAAGCTTGGATAATGAACCTGCCCTGCTCATTCTTGTTGTTGTGCTAATTGAAACAAAGTTACGACTTCTGTTAAATATATATATATATATATATCTTTTTAATGAATTGATGGGATTTTTCATTAGAGAGTTAAAGAAAGGTGAACAAAAATTTTTTCCAGATCGGCGTAATCAACAGAATGAGTGTGTAAATGTGAGTATAAGATATGTATCCGGGTAACACACTGCTTAATCAGTCAGTTCCCTTTTGGTAAATTTTGTCCACAGAAAAACGTAAAAAGCAAAAACAAAAAAAAAAAACTTTTTCTCCCTTAATTTTTGCCATTTGAATTTACCCATATATATATATACCTTATTAAGAGAAGAATATATATATAATATATACTCAACCAATACCAATCAACCTACAACAAGTATATATATATAGTATAATATAATATACTAAACTCAAAAAATAGCAAGTAATCTAAGAGTAACTAATTATTTTAATTTTTTATAAATTTTCATTCTTTTTTAATCACATAGTTAATAGGCCTTTTTTTATTGATTGATTTTATATCATAAAACAGGGGAAAAGTATAGTGAAAAAGAGAGAGAGAAGGTGTTACCAAAGGTCATTATTAAAGTTTTATAATTAATTGATTAAGCAAAAAGAAGGAAAGATCATTCCAGTAGAATCAATATAAAAAGTTGTGTATTTAGAAATTGTAAAGTCATTCTTCTTAATAAAACAATTGTCAGAGAGAGAAGGTCATAAAACATACTAAAATCAAAATCAACCCAATAATCAAAAACTAATAATTCAATATTATTGTATACCAAAAAAAAGGGAGTAGTTTAAAACATTCTTTGTAAATTAAACAAGCAAGCAAGCAAATAAAGCATTGAGAAACAGTATCATAGTAATGTCATTGCAAGAATTTGAAACAATATTAAAGGAATTACCATCTTTAAAAGCTCCAGGTGTTTCTGGATCTCGTATTAAAAGATTAACGGAAATTGCGTTTCAACTAGTTGGTCAAGAATCTAATTTAATTACAATCTTATATTCTAATTGTAAGGCAGTACCTTCTACTCATAAATTAGGTACTTTGTATGTGGTTGATTCTATTGTAAGAGGATTTACTGAAGAAGCTCGCAAACAAAATCAAGAAATTAATCAATTGGCTCCTGATGGAACATTTGCTTCAGCAGTTTATAAAATTACTGAATTAATTGAATCCTTGGTTGATGATGCATTAGAATTACAAATTAGTACTTCTCAACGAATTAAAATTAGTAAATTGATTGATATTTGGGAAAGAGCTGAAACATTTCCACCACAAATCATTAGCAACATTAGAGATAAACATTTCGCATCAACAACCCCGCCTGGCTCTCCTCCAAGAACTCAAGTTGAACCAGTTAAACCAGTTGAAGAAAAATCAACCAACGATTCAACTAGCATATTATCAGCTCTTGCTTCTTTAGCTAAATCGACCGGTTCTGATACCAACAACACTCCAACATCTCAACCAGTTAACCCAGTATCAAGTAATGACGCTAGTAATATCTTGTCACAATTATCTGCGCTTAGTGGTGGTGTTGGTGGTGGTGTAACTGCTCCAAGTTCGTTAAGTCCACCTCAATCTGTTGGTTCCTTACCTTCTTTACCTCCAAGTCTTCCAAAACCTCCTCATCTTACTCAACAACAGCAACCACCTTCAGCAGGTAACGAACAAATGATTTTCAATATGTTGCAACAAATGCAAAACAGTGCTGGGGTTTCCGTTCCTGATTCTTCTGCTTCTACTACTCAACAGTTTGCTTCACAACCAAGTATAAATGATTATGGTACTGGAAGACGTGGACGTCGTGATAATAATGATAATGGATATGGAAGAAGAAATAGATCGAGATCACCAAATCGCGGTGGAGGAGTTCCTGGTAATCAATACGTTAGAACCAGGTCACCTCCTCGTGGTGGTCATAACCAACAGTTTAATAACAATTTACCTCCAACTCCACAAAGAATGCACCAACCACAACAGCAACACCAACACCAACAACAACAACAATCACATGCACCACCTCCACATTCTATGGGCAGCGAAATGAATGTTCCAGGTAATCCACACTATCGTCCAAGAAACGTTGGTTTTGATCCTACTTTACCACAAGCATCAATCAAAGTGTTATCAAGAACGTTATTTATTGGAGGTGTTCCAAGAAATATGGATGAAAGATCTTTGGCTACAGTTTTACGTCCTTATGCCGAGGTCCAATCAGTTATATTGAATAGTGAACGTAAACATGCTTTTATCAAGGTTTATTCTCGTAGAGAAGCTGAACAAGTGATTACATCGTTCAACAAGGATAATGCCTTACCTTTACGTACTCGTTGGGGTGTTGGGTTTGGACCACGTGATTGTTGTAATTATCAACATGGTATTTCTATTATTCCAATTCAAAGACTTACTGAAGCTGATAAATCATGGATTGTGAATGCTCAATGGGGAGGTACTGGAGGACAACCAATGCTGAGTGGTATGGTTATTGATGAACCAGATATTGAAATTGGATCAGGGATTAGTAGTAAAGCAATGTCAAGAAAGATGCCTACAAATTCTGCAAGAAATGGTCCGAAATCAAATAGACCAGGTGAAGCTGAAGATGATTATGTTAAGACTACTTTGATTCTGCCACAGGGAATGAGTCATGGTTCTATGCCTACTTTTCAAACTTTTCAACAATCTTCGGTTAATCCATTACAAGGATTATTTGGAAATAGTAGTAATGTTGTTGCGGCATCACCACAAGCGCAAAATCAACAACAACCTAATATGCCATATCCAACTGGACAACATCAACAACAACAACCTACTGGATTGCCACCGGTTCCACCTACTGGGTATAATGATTTCTTGAGTAATATGCAACAACAGCAACCAGGTGCAAGCGCAGGTGGTCAAGGTGCTAATCCAAATCTTGCTGCATTGGCGCAATTGATACAACAACAGCAACAGCAACAACCACGTTAAAACTTTTTATTGAAGTTTGAATTTTTGTTTTATAGTTACCGATATATATATATGTATATGTTGTTATGTAGAGTAGTTAATTGTTTTACGTCTCTTTCTTGATTTTGAAATATTAAAGTGATTAGCTTCAGACGTGTTTTTGTATTATTTATTTCTTTCCCACAATGGAAAACTCATTGAAGAAAAATAATTTATCACCATTAAATCAAAACAAATATATAAACATATATATAACATAAGAGCTCCAATTAACAAGGAACTAGACACTCCTAAATGAGCTTAAGAAGTGCAATTTTCTCAAATCTTGAGCCTCGTGCTTCCAAGACACCACCCAGAAAAGGTGGGAAAAAGATACCGCATCCAAGTTCATCACCTAGAGCAAGTTCTCCAAATTATGATGATCTGGATACTGATGTCATATTAGTCGATTTTTCACCTACAAAAGCATCAACCAAGACAGAAGACAACAAGAAGAAAATAGATCAGACGTATACGAAGAAGAAGAAGAGGAGGAGGAAAATGCCACATATATATCCAAGTCTTGTCAAGTGTGAACCAGCACAAAATCCAGAAAGTCATTATTTGGATAATGTTACTACAAACGCGTCTGCTAAATTGGCCCAAGCGAAGTTAAACCAAATCAACCACCAAGATGAAGATGATGGGGACTCAGATACCGAATTCAGAGATCTAAAAACGTTTGAGGACGATTACATGACGTTTATTAAAGGTGATAAAATTAAGGAAATCAATGAAAATCATGAAAAATTACGTATGGAACAAGAACAAGAAGCTATTCGGAATTTACCAAATTTAGATAAATATGGAAATGTTGGATTGACTTCAAATATAGATTCTGGAAATATTCTTCATTCATTAGAATTAGAAAAACAAGCTAAAATAGAACCAACAAGAAAGAAATTCAAGAAATATTTGATTCCGGACCCTATTGTTTCACAACGAGTATTGTTAGATCGTGCAGAAAAGTATTTCTGGATTATACCTGAATTACTTAACGGGGACTTGCGAGTATCCTCCTATCATCACCAAGCCAGAGCCCAACGATTGAAATCTAAACGAGAAGTAATGGGCGCTGATGAAAATTGGCAAATTAATTGGGAAGAATATTTTGCAGGATATTATGGTTTCAAACGTCAAACACTCATTGGAAGTCATATACGCAAGAAATTTCATAAACAATTATTGGAATGTGATAGTGATACAGTTGCTTATTGGACTATACCTAAATTTTGTACATATATTTTGGCCAATGAAGTCATTATTCGAATGGTGATGGAAGATAGAAAGAAGCTGCATTATCAAAAGCATGAAATTATTGGAGATGATGAACTTAGAATAGAGGCTGAAGAGATTGTGCGAGAAACAGTAGAGTATGGTACAATTGTTGCTGATTCTATACCAGTTGAAAATGATCTTGAGTTCCCTGGAGATGATCTAGATAAAGATGAAGGCATGAAGATCAATAAGAAGGAACAAGATGAGAAGAAACAGGATGAGAAGAAACAAGATCAGAAGAAACCAAGGAAAAGATTACATTCTGAAGTGAGTGGTATTGATAGTGATAGCGAAAGTGATCCTATCTTAGGTCTTATAAGTAATATGTAATGTAATGTGAATGTAGAAATTGTTTATTGTTTATTGTTTATTATAGCAATTCTTTTTTCAAATCATCCTCCTCCACATAATTTTTCACCCAAGGTGAAAAATTTCAATGACTTCAGATATTGTACCAAGGGAAGGTCAATTCACTTTTGTTAAAAAAGGAGCATTAACAACAACAACACAGTGTTCACAATTAACTTAATTCACATAAGCAAGCTCAAGTCGGCTATACAACCGACATTATTCAACTATATCCAACGTTCATCATTTTATTTCTCTAGAACAAGAATGTATTCTGATATAGTATTTGCCAAAGATATATCAGCAACGGCAATTACAGGTAAAGATGCCTGGAATAGACCAACACCACAACCAATTACAATCTCAGTTGACTTACCTACTGATTTCCACCAAGCTTCCATAACCGACAATTTAAAATATTCTTTAAATTATGCAGTTATCACTAGAAATATCACTGAATTTATGAAAGCTAATGAACATCGTAATTTTAAATCTTTGGGTAGTATAGCTGAAGCGGTTGGTGAAATTTCATTGGATGAAAAGAAGGGCGGGGGGAAAGCTGTTGAAGTAGTTATAAGGAGTAACAAATCTGAAATTAGAGCTGATAGTGTTGAATATATATTACAAAGAAATACGTTGGGTAATTCAAATAAATTGGATATATTTAAGGTTAATAAATTAAGACTATTAACTATTATTGGTGTTTTCACATTTGAAAGATTACAGAAACAGATTGTTGATATTGATTTAGAATTCCAAATTAATGATAATTCCAATTTATTCTTTCATAACATTATTAATGATATTGTAACATATGTTGAAGCATCAAATTTCAAAACTGTAGAAGCTTTAGTATCGAAAATTGGTCAATTAACTTTCCAAAAATATAACAAGGGGATTGAATCTATAAAGGCAACAGTTACAAAACCTAATGCTTTCAGTCATATTGAAGGAGTTGGTGTATCATCATATATGACTATTGCAAGCTTTAAAGATGCCAAGCCATTAAAATTTATAACTGAAAACACTACCACCAACACCAACAACAATTCATCATCGTTTAATATGCCAGTTGAACAAGAATCAAGTCCAACAAATTATGAAGGTCCTCATAGTGCATTTATTGCATTTGGTTCAAATACCGGTAACCAAGTTGAAAATATTCAAAGAGCACTTGAATTATTAGAGTCATATGATATCAAGATTGAATCCACATCTTCATTATACATTTCTAAACCAATGTATTATCTCGATCAAGCAGATTTCTATAATGGTGTCATTAAGGTCAATTTTAATGATATTTCCCCAAAAGAATTGCTTTTCAAATTGAAAGAAATTGAATATAATCATATTAAACGGGTTAAAGATTTTGATAATGGACCAAGATCAATTGATTTAGATATCATTTTATATGATAATATTGAAATGAATGAACCTGATTTAGTTATACCACATAAATCATTATTAGAACGTACGTTTGTATTACAACCATTATGTGAATTATTACCACCTGATCAACTTCATCCAATCAGTGCAGAACCATTTCATAATCATTTGCATCAATTACTTGCCAATTCTTCTGATGCTACCATTCAAGAATCATCCCAATTATTACAAATAATCCCAGTGCCTAGACTCAAAGATACTGAAAATTTACTCAAATTTAATCAAGTTAGTAATAAACATCAAACCTTAATCATGGGAATTTTGAATATGACACCAGACTCTTTTAGTGATGGTGGTAAATATCTTAATCAATCAATTGATTCAACTCTTGCTGATGCCGAAAAATTGGTTGAACAAGGTGCTCATATAATTGATATTGGAGGTGTATCTACCCGACCAGGAAGTATTGAACCAAGTGAGGAAGAAGAACTTAGTAGGGTTTTACATATAACAAAAGCCATTAGAGCTAGTTCGAATCCAAAACTTGCCAATGTCTTGATTTCGATAGATACTTATAGATCCAAAGTTGCTGAACAATGTTTACAAGCAGGTGCAGATATAATTAATGATATATCTATGGGGAAATATGATGAGAAGATCTTTGAAGTGGTTGCAAAATATGGATGTCCATATATTATGAATCATACTCGAGGAACACCACAATCCATGTCAAAATTAACCAAATATGAATCGAATACTAATGATGATATTATTGAATATGTCATAGATCCAACTGTTGGACACCAAGAATTGACGAATATAAAACCAGAAATTAGAAATTTGTTAAATGGAGTATCTCGTGAATTGTCATTACAAATGTTTAAAGCATTTACTAAAGGTGTTAAGAAATGGCAAATTATTGTTGATCCTGGTGTTGGATTTGCCAAAAATGTCCTGCAGAATTTAAGCTTGGTTCGTCATGCATCATTCTTTAAGAAATATTCTATACAAATCAATGAAAGAGTTAGTGATACTTTTGTCAAACATAGATATTTAAGTTTTAATGGGATGTCAGTATTGGTGGGTACTTCGAGAAAGAGATTCTTAGGAGCAATTACTGGACAAGAAAAAGCTACTGAACGGGTCTATAGTACTGGTGCTACTGTTTCGACATGTATCGAACAAAATGTTGATATTGTTAGAGTTCACGATGTAAAAGAAATGAGGGATGTTGTTGTTACCAGTGACGCTCTTTATAGAGATATCATCAAAACGCAATAAAAGAGGATCTATTATTTATTTGGAGATTTTTTAAATAAAACTAATTTTATATATATATATATATATATGCAGCAATACTTACCAGCCCTTGTTATATATCGTATCTCATGAGTTTGATTTTTTATCATTTGGAGTTTCGTTTTGAAAATTTCTTCATTTTATTACTAATACTTCTATTCCAAACCACACCTCCCATAATCGGCCTATGAAATCCATAAACATCATGAATTTCATCATCCGTTGCCCAATTCCCGTCCGAAGAATTCTTTAATGTATTTCTTTCTTCTTCGGTCATTTCAGTAGACATGATACGTTTCTTTTTAAGCTTTTCTCGTTGTTTAGATACAAATTCACGACAATTGTTAATTTCATCTTGAGAAAGTGATCCAAATCCATATCCTCCAATCTTTTTAAAACAAAGATCAACTAGGCCATTAATATCAATTAATTTCTTGGGGAAGTTTTGTAAATATTGAAATAATTCAATTTGTTCAGTTTCTGCTCCACCTCCACCGGAACTATTCTTTGTATCTTGGAAATCAGGACTATCAAGACATAATTTTAAAATTGTCAAAGAGAATCGGAAAATGGTTTTGGAACCTTCACACCATAATATATCCCAGACTCTTAATGTCGATTCAGTAGGTAATATACCAACAAACAAAGACATAAACCATGATGTAGTAACTAATGTAACTGGTGGTAATCTGGCTAGGATTTTATCTTTGGATAATTTCTCACCATCAAAATCCTTACCCAAAATAGACCATAGTTGAGGAATATATTCTTTTACACAAAGCATCAATACTCCTTGGTCGGTATGTACCCCTTCCAAATTTTGAGAATGAACATTTGGGATGATACGTTCAGTTAGGATAACTAACATCCAAAACGCTCTTTCTTCACTCATGAATAAAAGTAGAAGTCCGGCAAGGAAATTTAAAGATTGACAATATCCTATTTGTGGTTGATAATATGAGAATGCAACAAGTACACGACGTAATGATTTGATTAATTGGGTTTCTTCCCTTTCTTCGGCTGAGATATTGTGTCCAATTGTACCATCTGACAGAAGAGCAGAATTGAAATGAATATTATCTGGGAATGTTCGATTTAAATCTCGTTCAATAACCTCAGTATTCTTATTACTAATATTTCTAGTATCTTCAACAATTTTATTATAAACTCCAATATTTTTATTTAATTTATCATATCCGCCAGCATAAAAAAACCAAGCATTACCACGCCATTCAGGTGGTATACCTCTTCGAATCATCTTTTTCACTTTATCAGACTTTGGTGGGAATCTAGTAGGTATTGGATCTTGTTTCAGAATTTGTAATCCATGATGTTTCATTAACAAATCCCATTTCTTTTTATGACGATTAGTATAATTGGAATAATCATTAAACCATTCATTATAGGTATCTAAGGGGATATCACTAACATTAGAAGTTTTCTTGAATCCATATCTATCAAAATGAGAATCTAATAATTGAGCTTCGTTACCTTTCGTTACATAATCTTGTCTTATTTCTATATCGGGTATCTTGTCAGTTGTTTGTTGAGACACAAACGTATTTGTTCGTTCTGGGATATGGGTGGTAGTAGTTGTAGTTGCAGTAGTAGTAGCAGTAGCAGTAGTATGATCAGAAAGATCAAGATCTTCAAAACTTTTAATGTGCAGTGGATGATAAAGAGGTTCATTGACCTCGTCAGAAGCAGTGCTTGCATCATCATCATCATCATCATCATCGTCACCATCTCCTTGTACTGGTGATTCCAATCCATAAATATCTAACAAAGAATAATTGTGTGAATATGCGGAATCATTTCTTTGATGACCTGGTTCAAATGTGGTCAGGTTAGGAGGAAGATTGATTAATGTTTCTGGGTCAAGAAACATTGAAGATGGTGGTTTATCTTGTTGAGCATTGGAGTCAGTACTTGTTTCCATTATGCTTATTAACTATTTTGATTGTATTGTATTTGTGGTGGAAATTGCCGTATAGAAGTGGATTGAAAAATTATGGGATTGTTATGTATTCTATTTCATTTAATTATATGAATTAACTTTTTGTATTAAGTAAGCTCGTACCACAAAATGGTTAATTATTGAACAGTTGATCTCGTATAAAGATAATATTGAAGTTTAATTTTTAAGTTTCAAATATCATTCATCAATTCATATATATATATAATAGCTCCATATAAAACCTTATGCTTTTTAAAAAAGTTTCTTTAAAGAAGAAAAAAGAGCAATGTCGTACCCATCTGTCGTTAGAATTGTCGTTCTGTCGTTTTATCTCTTATTTTACGTCAAATGATTCTTTTTTCTTCTACACGACCTTTGTAATTATCGAATGACTTTATAATTACTTAAGCTGATATTACTTAGATATTAGAAGTAAAAGTATATAATAAGTAAAAAGGGTGATATAATAAGTTAGATGAGAATACAGAGATCAAGTAAGTGTATTTGGAAAACTATTTTATTATACGTAATCTCATAAAAAAATGTATTGGAGAAGATCAGGCTTTGTAGCCAAAACTTATCCATCATGTCAACCGATACACTTAAATGAAGGAATGATAATAAGTCATGATATGGAACAAGCAGTTCGATACTTTCATGAAGGTATATATGAACAGATGTGCTATGAAGGCACTAGTCCTATGCTAAACACAAATGTCGGTCTAGTATTACAGCAATTTACTGATCCTTTACCCATAGTCATTGAATCATGGAAGGCTTTCACTCAAGAAAGTTTAAGAGGATTCTTTTCATATAGTATTGTATCTATTGTATATTCTATTGCTGTACTGGCGGTCATTATTATATTCTTGACATTATTTGTCTTGACTAACTATACAATAAAACCATCATTATTACTAAAAACATCAACATCCTTATCATCAGTTTATATCGTGGTGGTGGTAATCAAAACAATTACAATCTTACATAAACAACAGAGAGAAGGGTATCTTAGTGGAACAGAATTATTATACACCATAAATACTAGTAATGCAATCAACATATTGGATTTGATAATTGTCCTACTACTCCAGATTAATCAGGTGCAGGTCATCATGAGAATATTCCTGAGACAGAAAGATAAACGTTTAACATTCTTTGTTGGAGTCATAGCTGCTATTACTTCACAAACAGTTTGGGGAGTTACCCAATTCCATAATTTTTCAGATGATGATGAAGCAGGTGATATATTACCAGCATTTATTTATTTAGTTAGGATTGCAATGGGATTATGCTATGCTGCAATTTTAACCGTGTATTTCCTAAGTAAAATCCATTATATTTTGGCAAATAAACAAATTTGGTTGTTAACATTTTTAACTATAATATTGATATACAGTCCTGTTGCATTCTTTATTGCCGATGTTGCCAATGCCTTCATATTTGAATTATCGGATATCTTTTCAATGGTTACATATGTAATTTGTGTCGTGATTCCTTGGGAATGGTGTAATAAATTTAACTTAATTATGAAAACTAAGGAAAAAGAAGGGATTTTAGGAAGGAGATTCTATGAAGATGAAGTATATGAATTGGATCGATTTGAACTATTTGTGGAGGAATTAGTTCATGATGATGACAAAGATGATAATAGTAATCAGAATCCTCCCGGCGATGATGAGCAAGGTCAACAAAGGCAACAACAGCAAGAACCTTCACAATCGCAATCGCAACCACCACAAGAGAATAAACCAAATGTACGGAATAATAGCGGAGTACTTAAAGATATCACCACCTATGTAGTCAAGCAAGTACTGCCGGATGAAAGTTTGAAAGATACAAGACCAACGACAATACTCCTACAAGCACTTCAAAAATCTAAAGCAGCATTTTTGACATTAACGGATAACATTATTGCCGCTGGATTTGCTATCCCTAGATCAGTAAGTGCTTCTACTCAATCCATTACTACTAGAATTAAAGTTGCACAAATGCCAGAAATTACTCCGCAAATTAGTAATAGCAGGTTTGAAAGATTACAATCTGGTATTAGTGAAGCTGAGAGAAATAATCTTGATGCTACACACACTGCCAGTGGGTCATCTAGTGATGCAAATATTGCCTTGCTGACCAATGGTAGAAATAGACGGAATGTTTTTGTCTATTCTAGAAAAGAAGTGGTGATAGACGATCTTCAAGATGATTAGTTTAATTGTGTGTATTTTAATGAAGTTATGTACATAATATTTATTGTTCTTCTTTGGTTTCGTTTTCTTCTGGTTCTTTTTCTCCTTCGGACTTATTCACAATATTTTCATGTCCTCTTTTAGCAATTTCAAGACATTGCTCCTCATATCCGGGGATATGAACATATTCCACTCCATGGTCCTTTAATTTCTTATAAGAAGTGTTATTTTTGACAAATACATCTGGTTCAACAACACCAACAAAACAAGTCTTAATTCCAGTTTCCAAAATACGATCAACACAAGGTAAATTCCCACTCAATCTCAATGAACATGGTTCCATTGTTGTATATATTTCGGTACCCTTGGGCACTTCCCTGCTACCAATTTTTGCAAAATATTTCTCCAAAGCACATTGTTCAGCATGTGTATTTCCCTCCAATTCCCTTGAATGACCAGTTGAAATAATCTCACCTTGTGAAACTAACACTGCACCTACATTAAACTGAGTCTGAGTTTCGCCACACTTTTCAGCTTCCTCAATTGCTCTTTCCATAAATTTCCTCAGTGACTCCAATGCCCATTCAGGATATTCAGTCTTATATGACCAACTTCCATCACTAGCTTCATATCTATACGCATGTAACCAGAGATCTAAATCATTAGGTCCTGGATCAGAATACAAAGGTAATCCAGTCACGGGACATATTTCATCAGTCATCAGTTCTCCATCTTCTTGAGGATGGGCCCAACTTGCCGAAGCTCTATCTTTTCCAATACGATCAAGATTGGCCATTACGCTATCGAAATCGGCTTCGCCGTCTTTGCCGAGATTTGGTCCCCATACGAATTCATTAGAGTAGATTGGATCATTGGCTATTGGATATCCGATATATTGAAGGTGGACTCTGATTTGATGGGTACGTCCAGTGAGTGGGTGGCATTTGATGACAGAAGTGTTGGAGATTGGATCGTATGAGACTCGTTTGAATTCAGTTGATGATTCTTTACCTTGTGTTTTATCAACTATGTTTAAGCCGAGCTTTTTGGAGAGGGTGCTGAGCGGTTGGTTGACTGTGATTGGATCAAGTGGGAATTCTCCAATTACTTTTGCTATGTATTCTTTGTAAACATGACGATCTCTGATCTTTTGTACGATTTTATCTGCTCCCTTTGAGGTTTTACCTAAGAACATAAGACCTGAAGTAAGACGGTCTAATCGATTGCATGGATGTACGATTTTGCCAAATTCATGCTCAAAAATTTTGGTGATTGTATTATACCTATATCTTCCAGTTGGATGAACAGGAATTCCACTAGGTTTATCAATAGCAATTATTTCATCATCCTCATATACAATCTTTATTTCACGTGAGGTAACAGGTGGTTCACGTCTATAACTTCGATGACTTATCAAATCCCCATTTCTAACTATCGAATCCAAATTGGCGGGTTTTTGATTAAGCGTAACTTGACCTTCTTCAATTGCCTTCTTATAAACTTCAGGAGTTCTATCACGGAATTCTTCAACAAATATGTCTACTAATTTACGATCTCTCCATCTTAATTTACAATAAGTCAAATATGTAAAGTAATATGGATTCACACGACGTAATCTTCCATCAATGATATAACGAGCACCTTCTGCTTCTTCTTCTTCAATTGTTTTGCCCTGTACGACAGACTTATCTCTAGCATATTCACCTCCTAATTGTTCATAAGCAGTAAGTCTTGTCTTGTCGACACTCTGGATCTTCATGCGAAATCCTTGAGCATCACGAAGTTTTCGGTCTGCTGGAGGTGTTGGTGATAATGATGAAGATGCAGTACGTTTGATACCTTTGCTGAGTTGTTCACTTGACATCCTGAATGAGTTCGTGAAGCGATTAATGAGAGGCATTCAACACTTTTCTTTAAAGGTTCTTTTCACCAACAATGTTTCTCTTACTAACATACAAATTTATCAACAAAGAAAAATTATTCCTTGTGATGAGCTTGATTGGTAATTTCTTGATTTTATAAATATCTATATATACACATTATTCTACAAAAGACCTTGTCTTTTCAAGTCTAAGTAATCCTTTTCACTCATAACATTTCCATCCTCATCCTCAACTTCCACCGCATTCTCCAATTCCCCAATTTTACTACGCTTTTCCCTCTTAAACTTCATCCACAATTCTTTTGCTTCATCAATTGAAACAATATTTCTGAATAACCCAATATATTCTTCTTCTACACCTAAACATTTCAACCCATATTGATGCTTTATACCATTGAAATGTTTGAAAAAAGGTTGTTTTCCTTTATATCTCACATTCCCACATATTTCACAATTATAACTCTTATGAAGTCCCTGAAGTTTATATAACCAGAAAGGAATTGGTGTTCCATCAGGTCCAAGGGGTAAGTTCTTAAACCCGTCGTATCCTTCATCTTCCTTGTCGTTATCTGAATTGGTATCGGACAAGTCGGAATTAGTATCACTAATACACGTATAATCTGATTCGATTTCTTCTTGATCTTTGCGATCGAGCATTAATTCTCTTTCGGTACTATTTGCAAGTTTCTCTGCATGGGCTCTAGTCAAATTGAGATCTGATTCAAGCACTTGCACTAATTTTTTGATTAAGAATTCGTCCCAAGCTAGAGAATGATCATTGGAGCCGGTGGTAGTGGTGGATGTTTGTAGTTTGGAAAGGTTTGATTTATGTTTCTTTCCATTTAGATGTCCTTTATAGACGGTTTGCTTTGCAAATAGCTTATTACATGCTTGACAAAATACTTCTCCCTTTTCATTCTCTGTTGCTTGGTCAGATACTGTTGATTCGAATTCCTTCTTCCAAGAAGAATATACTGTGTCGATGTCTGTCAAAGGGTGTAACAATTTCCACGAGTTTATCAATTCTTCAGCTAGATCTCTGATATAGTTTGTAAAAGCTCGGCCTTTGTTATTAGTTTGTAAATTTTGAAAAGTATGCAAGTATTGAACATAAGATATTTGCTCATTGGAAATATTTGTAATATACTGTTGGTGCAATTCTGATAAATCAAGATATCCATTTGAAGTTATTGTCAAATTCAAATGTGAAGTAACTGAACTAAGTAAATGCTTTCTCTTTGTCATTTCCTTTTCCTTCCCAGTGGTTTTATTGACTTTAATTTTAAAATCAGAAGCTTGATTAGTGTCTTTATTAAGTGTTACACTTGAATAACTGCTATATAGCCTCCTCGTATCTTCAGCAGCGGCGGCACCGTCATTTGAATAATGTTTAATCGCAATCTCATCAATCATTTTATCAAATTTGGAAAAGTCATTTGGACCACTTTCGTTCAAATTAATTAATTCCTGTTGAAACAATTCCCGTTCAGATTCAAGGCAAAATTGTAATGATTTGCAATTCTTTTCATACTTGTCTATAAAAGTTCTCAATTCCCATTGTTGTAGCAATGATAAATGTAGAGTATGTCTTCGCTTGGATTTTGACTTACTGATGATGTCATGTTTAGGACGAAGTGATCGTGGCAATAAATGAGGATCTCTTTGGAATCGTTTTGTTATTGCTTCTTCAATAATGTTGAGTTCCTCTAATGCAGCTCTTTGAGTCTCTATATAGCCAGTCATTTATTCCATATATAAATAAAGACAAACACAGTAAGTTTCAATTTACTAATATGAAAATATTTCGAATAATTGTTGTATGATTTTTTCTTAAGCTCATCCTATCTCATCAATTGCTTATCGAATCGATTCAAACAAAGTCACCAATAAGCAGTTTTCTTATCACCATAACTGGTAACTAACAATGTCAATTCCTATCTATCTATTCACCTACAACACAAACAAACAATCTTTCTCGCCAGAATCACTAATCACAAATCTTGTTCCCACATTTCCTGACCAATTGCAAGATCTCTACATATTCGGACTCCAAGAATTATGCCCAACAATCACTGGTTGCTTCCCTCACTTGGCAAATCAACACCTTATCGACTACGACTGCTATTTCCTCCAAGCTCTTAACCAAAAATATGGAACCACTGCCCGATTTCGCACAATCGCAATGCATCATCTTGGTGCTATAGGTATGATCATTATTAGCCCTTATGCTTCAAAATTCAATCATGTGAAACTTGCACAAGCGGGGTGCGGGTATGGGAAGTCTTCACTTAAGGGAGGAGTAGGGGCTCGGATAGGATATAATCCCCAAGGACGTCATCATCAAGACAGTACCGGTGAATGTGAAATATCGGTCGCAGTTGTCCATTTGTCGGCATATGAGGGTGAATCATATTATCAGACTCGAAATGATGACATATTGACGATTATGAGGGCAATGGATTTTGGCGATGGTTATGGATTGATCAAACCTCGTTCACATGTGTTTGTGCTTGGTGATTTGAATTATCGTACGAGATGTCTTGGTGATGATATGCTGAAATTGATAGGATTATGTGATCAATCAAATGGTAGTACTAGAGAGGAGACGGCTTATGAGTTGAATTTAAAGTTGGATGAGTTGACTAATGGGATGAGAAAGGGTGATATCTTTTTAGGATTTGGTGAGGCGAGAGTTGAGTTTCAACCTACTTATAAGTATATTTTGAATACTGCTATTTACAATGTAAAGAGATCGCCTCTGTGGTGTGATCGGATATTGTATCAGTCAACATATGAAAAGTCTGATCATTCACGCAAAGCCACCGAGACCAAAGATGTTGCGCTTCCTCAAGTTTCGAAATACAATTATATTGATGCACTTATGGGATCAGATCATAGACCGGTATATTTATGGATTACAGTTCCTAGCCTGCCCCCTGAACCTATCATATCTCCCGCAGGTTATTTACAAATCATTGGAACAGAGTCATTGCAGCATTTTGAAAGAGGACTGGAATACTCAGCAGCAGATGTAAGAACTACTTTATTGAGTGGACCAACTCTGATTTATTTAAAGCCAACAAAATATGACTTTTTAATTCAGCATATTGTTAGACCAACTAGTGATTCCATAATTGGATATGGATTGTGGTTTACTACAATGCCTAATGGTAGGTTGACATTGCTAGGACTTGTCCTTGTATTGTGGTTATTGAAAAAATGGTATTAATTAACCATCAGGGTGTGGAAAGTACAGGTTACACATACACCAACCTTAGTGGTTACAGAGGTTATATGCTATAGATTTATACATAGTAAATTAATATATAAATACCTTTACAAATATCTCTTTATGAACGAAAAATTCATGTTAATACAAATATTAAATCATAGAATAAACAAAAAAATACCTATAAAGATAAGGAGGAACCCAGGGATAAATAACCATATTGATGATAAAAATAACAACTGGAAACATAAAAAACTAAAGGATCAAATTGGAGAATTAAAGAATTAAAGGGGGGATTCTTTTATATATATGAAATTAACCTTTAATGGTAGACAATTAAGTCATTATGATAAATATACAACCCATAACTTTGATGAAAAGGTATCATCAAAGACAAAGGAAATGCAACCAACACACCACAACAACTTCAAAATATTCTTCTAAATCTTTTCACCCTCCGACTCTTGACACTTTTTTTAAAAAAAACAAATCAAATCAAAAAATCAACAAAGCAAATCAAGCTTAAGCGGTACAATCCTTAGAAATGTGACCAGACTTACCACAGTTGTAACAAGTCTTGGAACCATAGCTTGGAGCACCACCAGCAGAGTTACAATCCTTGGAGATGTGGCCAGTCTTACCACAAGCGTAACACTTGACATTACTAGCTTGACAATCTCTAGCGAAATGGTTTGGTCCACCACACTTATAACAAGTAGTAGCATTTGATCTAGCACCACCAAAAGCCTTTCTAACTGGTCTAGCAGCAGCAGCACTAGAAGAAGGAGCAGAATCACAGTTCTTGGAAATGTGACCAAATTGACCACAGTTGTAACATTTGGTACCTTGAGATTGGTTAGGACATTCGGATTGAAGGTGACCTACATCACCACAGGAGTAACATTGTTTACTAGTTGGTTGCTTTGGTTCTGGACAATCACCAGATTCATGACCTGGTTGGTGACAGTTGTAACATAATCTTTCTTCTTGAGTGCATTCATCAGCAATGTGACCAGATTCACCACATTTGTAACAAGTTCTTGGGAAAACAGCAGCCATCGTTTCTTTCTTACTTCGTATACCTTCTTTAGTTAACTTACTAACGACACACACACACTATTTGGGTTGGGTTGGATTAAATCTTTTTGGCTGATTTTCTTTTTTTTTCTTCTTTTTTTCTTTTTTCGACATCCCAGACAATTCAGACTGTTCAGACACGATGCCTGATTTCTCACTCACTCGCTCAGACCGACAGACAGACAGAAAATTTTTGCTAATTAACACAAGTACACGACTCTCTTATTATTTTCACACAGTTAACCATACAAACACATTAACCCTATATATATTGATATACACACAAGCTATTAGTATTTATAGAAACTTACTTACCATGCAATATCCTTATTTAATCTCAAGAGTATTGGACCCATTGTTTGGAATTGGTATGGGAGTAGCTCTGTACTACTTGTATGAACAAAGAGTACAAAGACCCCAAGGTCATACCTTATTAGAATTATTACAAAAGAAGTATGGATCATCGAAACAGTAAATAGCTCAAGTACATGACAAATTGACAAGCTACGTACCTTACCTTGTTTATATCATTTTGTATATTAATTAACTTTTTATTTATTTACGAATACACACGCCACATTAAAATCTAAAGCAATTTTATACAGCATTCTGTAATTTCTGCAATACTTCCTTTGCCTTTTCTTGATTATCTAATTCTTCTAATAACACATTGAATATCTTACTCCAACCAATTGTCGATATCTGATGAGTAGTGGTGGTGGTAGTTTCTTCCGCCTTTGTTGCTTCATCTTCTTCTTCCTTTTCAGTAGTTGCTGGTGCACCAGCTCCTGCTGCAGGTGGCGAAACCATACAATTAAAACTAATCTCTTCCCCTTCCAATGTCTCCAATAAAGTAGTATCCTGGACAACCTTGGACTTCACCATGAGTTTAATATTCTCTGGAGTGATGCCGGCACTCTTCAAGTCACTTAAAGAATCAATGAGTTCATTTTTAACCTTATATATACTCAATGAACATGAAACATCAGTCAACTCTGAATTGAATCTAAATGGTGGTTTTATAGATTTAAACTTTAATACTACTGTTCTTTCACTTGTTTTAGCACGTTTAGATGGGAATTTATATCTATAAGAAGGTAAACTTGGACCTAATGATTTTAATGAATTGTAATCACGTGTTGAATTAAATTGATCCGGATGGGCATTAGTAGATAATCCCATTAATTGTAAATAGTTGTGTATGAATTGCTTTTCATCGTCACAAGATACGATCGTTGAAGTGCTTGACATTGTTTCCCAAAGTGATGTATATATATATAGTGTGGAAGATTCTATTGAATGTATTCGTTAACTCGCTTGTTGAATTTTTCATAAGCCCGAAGAAATGGTTCACTTTTTTATATGCACACTTAAATCTTAACCTAACCACCAACCACCACAGCCATTAAAGCTTTAGATTATACTATAACAATTTTTGCCACTATCATATTGTAGTAAGTCCAATACTCAATGAGCTTCTTTAAACAATTCACAAGTGGTCAAGGTAACTATTTACGTTTAAGCACTGACGAATCTTCACTCCCTGATCCAGTTACTCAACCACCACCGTCTTCTACTTCATCCAATCAATTCACGAAAGCATTCCAACGATTAAACCCATTCTCCAATAACTCAGTCCAGCTAGAAGATGACGCAGATATCTATGTTACTTCCGAATCAGGCTATTTTGAACTTTCTCGTTGGGATAGAATGTTGATTTTTGGACTTACATTTGCTGGATCGGTTAGTTGTTATTTAATTTGTATATTCTTATTTCCTATACTTTCTTTAAAACCTCGAAAATTCGCCTTATTATGGTCATTGGGTTCGATATTCTTTATTGTCAGTTTTGGGGTCTTACAAGGGTTTAAACCTTATATGGAACATTTATTCCTGTCTACCAGAATCGTATTTACGGTGGTTTTTGTATCGAGTATTATATTGACTTTGATAAGTTGTTTATCATTAAAGAGTACATTGTTATCAATATTATTTGCTGCTATTCAGCTTGTTCTGGCACTTTGGTATACAGTCAGTTATTTCCCAATGGGAAGACAAACGTTGAATCTTGCTGGTGGAGTAGCTAGAAGTCAAGTTGATAGTTGGATTAATTCTTAGATCTAGTATGTATTAACTAATAGAGAGAGAGAGAAATTTGGTCGATAACATTTATGAGTATAATGCAAGGAATTCTTCAGTAGGCTTTGCAAAATCAGGGAATGCAGCAATTAATCCCTTTTCAACAACTTTAACAATTGCAGGATTTGCATTCTTATCATTCTTGGACGCTTCTGACAATTCAACAATTCTAGTGGCAATTTCCTTTGGTTTCTTATTATCACGAGGATTAATTACCTTATTAAGATTCTTAACTGCTTGAAGAGCTAATACATATTTCCCTTGAAGTAAATAAATCTTAAAAAGAATTTCCCAAGTAAGTCTTAAATTCTTACCTTCTTCAATTAATGGCTTGAATAATTCAAATAATGCTTCCAATACATCACCTTTTTGAAATTCTTCTAATAATTTAGCACCAAGAGGATCTTCATCATCTTTTTCACTTTCAACTTTAGCAATCAAATCAAGTTTCTTCTTGGATGTTTTTGGTTTCTTGCTCTTCTTTTGATGTTTCTTGTGATGTTCCTCTTCTTCTTCAGCAGTAGCAGCATCACCATTCCTAATCCTCTTTTCTTCATAGGCTTCAAAATAAATATCAGCCAAGCCTTTTAATGCACGAGTATAAATTGGAGTAGAATGGATTTGGTCTTCCCATTTAATCGTATCAATATAATCTCTAGGAGTACCTCTTCTCAAACAATAAGAATGGAAATCATATTGATCATTATAGAAAATCTTGAAAAGTTTAACAATGGACATATATCTCTTCAATGCCAATCCCTTATAAATCTCAATATTTTCAGTCAATTCAATCACTTTTTCTTCATTATCAGCATCAGTATGCTTCAATAATTCAGCCAATTGGTTTTGATACTCATGATAGAGTCTAGCATATGCTTCAGCACTCTCAATCAAAACCCAACTAACTTGCATAACATGTAAATCCTTACATCCATTTACGGCTCCTTCGTCAAATTTCGTAAATAAGGAAATACAATCAATTGCTTCATCAACTTTATTGGCACGTAAATAATATTTCGTACATTTAGAATTGATGAATCTGTCTTGTAAATCCAATTCACGACCTTGATTCATAATTTCACTGGCCTTGACAAGTTCACCTCTATGTTTGGCAATTCTGGCTTTAATGATATATAATTCAACTAAAGTAGGTGAATGATTAAGTGCATTATCGATATATTTATCAGCATTGTCTAAATCGTTCTTGTATAAGTAATGTTGGGCTAAATAGTAATTTGTCCAGACTGAAACAGTTGGGTTTTCGATACTTGGTAATTCATTAGTATAGAAATCTAAAACTATCTTTTCAATGATGGCAAGCTTTGCTGGGTTTTGATATAATGGTTTAACATTCACAAATGTGGCAGGAACACCTCTAACCAATTGAGGAATTATATATTCCTTTGCTTTCTTTTCGAAAAGTTCACTACTTGATGATAAGAATGTCAATGGGATAAATTTTGGTGGATCAGATCGCGGATAAAATTTACCCAATTTTTCATACAACTTGACTCTAATTTCTTCTGGTTTACCAACTGTATCTAATGCAGTTTCCAATAATGTATAATATTCAATATTGTCGGGGTTTCTTTTTAAAAGTTGACGATAAATTAAAGAAGCTTCCTTCTTTTGTCCCAAAAGCATAAGATACTTAGCCTTATACTCCATAAATGAAGCCTTATCACTAATCCCTGTCTCATCTTCTTCCAATGTCTTTAAAGCCTTGGCAAAATCTCCTGCTTCAGCCATGATTCTATTCTTATACAAAGCACATTCACTCTGTTCATATAAATCAGCATCTGTCAAATGATCCTTAATAATCCCTTCAATCTTGGTCAAAGTACTAATAGCAGCTCCATATTCTTTGTTTAAATGTTGAGCAACGGCTAAACCAGTCCAATTGGCACGATATCCAGGTTGATGTTCCAAATAAAGTTGTCTCGACTCCTTTAAGTTTTTGTAATCACGAATTTGACATTGCATGAATGATAAATCGCGTAAGATTGGCTTGTTGGGGGACCCATTATCATTGGCTGCCTTGAACCATTTTGCTGCTTCAGCATAATTTTCAACAGCACGATAATATAACCCTGCTAAATGATCAACTAAGTAGTTTTCAGGCGCCTTTTGAACGGCTTTTAAGATATAAGATTCTGAATCGGATTTGTTTCCCAAATGGAAATTAATACATCCTTTAAGAGCTACTGATTCTGAATGGTTGGAATGTTTTTTGAGATTGGCATCGACTAATTTTAAGGCCTTTTTGTATTGTTTGCTATCGTAGAGTTTCAATGCTTCTCTGAAGTTGGCATCCTCTTTGGATGCCAATATTGGGTTTCCTTTCTTGATTACCATTTGGCTGTGAAGTCAAAATAAGGGTGGGTTTGTAGTTATCTTTTGGTAGGTTGAAAAATTCTTCATACTGATTCGTAAAAATTGGTAAAAAGTACACGAACTGTTTAGTCATGTGAGTATTGTCGTATACCATATGACATGTGATTATTGTCTTGTGCCATATATCATGTGATTCGGAAATAAAACTTTTTAAAAATGAAAATTATATTCCCGAGAACCAAAGAAAAGCGGAAGACGGAACTTACAAAAAAAAAGAAATAAAGAAGGAACCAGGGAAATTTCAGTTTTAACTAATAAACGAAATTCTTCACAAACGACTTGTTTTCTTTTTGCCACTTTATTGTGTTTGTATGCCCCGTTACTTTGCCATAATCGGGTTAAAGATAGTAGAATATAATTTCTTCAAAAGTTAAGACAGAAGAATACGATGGAGTCCATCAAGTCCGAAATACCCATGTCTTTTGATACTTCTTCAGCATCAGCCATCATTGCTGGTGGTGAAAATGAAATTGATCAAGAGAAAAGACAGAGAACAAAAGTAGCTTGTGAATATTGTCGTAAAAGAAAATCTAAATGTGATGGTGAGAATCCGTGCTCAAAATGTGCAGCCAAGAATAGAACATGTGTGTACTCATATGTACAGAAAGAACGTAAGAAACGAGTTAAGAAACCTACTGTTGCTGCAATACGTAATAATAATATTAAGAATAGTCAAGCTACAATCCAAAGTCTAAACAAACGAATAAGTACGTTGGAAGGATTATTGACTACTTTATTATCAAAGATTGATTCAAATTCGACCGCTAACCTATCATCATCTTCTACTTCCGCACAAGATCAGATTGATGAAGATATAAATTCACAACTGTCACAATCGGGATCGGATTCAAATCAAGAAGAATCAGAAGAAGATGAAGATATTGAAGATATTGAAGATATTGAAAATATTGCAGAAATAAGCAATGGTGTCCAAAGTCCTCAACTCCTAAAAGAGACGCTAGAACCACCCGAACATGATCTTTGTTCTGTAAGCAATAGAAAAGAACCCTGTCATAGTTTGAAAGCATATAAACACAAGATTATGCAATATTTTGGTTCACATTCCCTATTCTATGTATTTTCAGGAAGATTCCTTTCTTGGCTACGTGGCAGGATAGAAGGACGTGGAGATGATGCTATTTTTGCCCCGCTTAGACAAATTCCATATGCTTTAGAAGGAGTTATGAAACTGTCTTCTAGATTATTGACTGATATTGCACCAACTACGAATGAAGATCAGAATTTTAACATGGATGAGAAGGCAATGATATATGAGATACTTGATTTGGGATATAACAAGATATATTTAGCAAGTTTTCTTTGTTCATCAAATGTTGTTCGCGAATTATTTCAGAGATATTTTTATGGTCAAGCTCAGAATGATTCAGAGATTCTTGATGGAATAGGTCATGGTGATTATTTATTGATGAATATTGCACTTGCTATGTGTATATCACACATTTCTGAACAGAATGAAGAAATTAATCCAGTTCAATATCCAAACTTGGCATTGAGAACAACTGCAGATCTTAAAGAGTTGAAATCAAAGTATTTTGAAAAGGCGATTCAATTTTATGATAAGGTTTCACGGTTACCTACTTCGGCTAGTATCAAAACTGTTCAAGGTCTCGCTTTGTTAATACAATACATCGAAAATAGCTTCATTACAGATATTCATATCAATTATATCTTAATATCTGTTTTAGTCCGTGTAGCCAAAGAGATCGGTATCCATCGTGTGGAGACTTTAATAAGTGGTGATGATATGGAGAATATAACCAGGAGGAATTTGTGGTGGTTTTGTGAATATTCAAGTACTGAGATTGCATTCAAAACAGGGAAACCAATGCTTGTTAATATGGAAGATGTATCGACTTTAACTGAACAAGATGATTTTTTCATGTCTGTTCCAACCAGTTTGTTTAGTAATGATTCATATTTGAAAAATTCGAAGCAAATTATGACCAATTGTAAAATTTATGGATATCAATATTATTTTGCTTATTTTACTTTAATGTTGACTAGAATTAAACAAAAGAGTTATTATAAATTATTTTCCATTGCTGCGTTACAACAGAATTCAGAAGATATGTTGACGATATTACAAGAAATGAATGGTGATTTGAATAAAATGATATCCTTAATGACGCCAGTAACACGTCCAAGCAAGAATTATGAACAATCGATCAGCATATCTAACCTGGAACTATTTTATACGTTTGGTATGAACGATAACTTTATTGTTTATAACACAGTTTCATTCCAATTGAATTATTTTGCCCATCTATTAGCTATCAATAGAGTTCCATTCAAGAAAGAATTCAATTTGGATGCAACAAAAATTGTCAAATATGGAAGTTTATCATTAGACAGTGCTAGAAGTATACTTCATGTCGTTGTAAATCTTGATAAAGCATTGATTCCTGGTTCTACCTTGAATGGGTTAATTTTTTATCCCTTTGTCGCATACCTCAGTTTGTTGGGGCATTGTAATGTCATGCCTAATGAAAAGGTATCACAACAGGATTGCTTATTACTAATCAATGTATCAATGAACTTCTTTACTGCTGGTTCTACATCGAAGGGAGTTGATTTAAATAACAAGGCTGTATTGAATGATATGATTACCAGGTTGATGTTGAAAGTTTTGGTAGATACTATGAAGAAAGAAACTGGGATTGACTATTATACATTAATAGATGGGTTATATCAACATTTATATACAACTGATGTGTTTCCTCAACTTTATTCCAGATTGAATGAAATGAAACTTGAGACCCCAGATTCGTTGACTTCTGTGCAGAATTCGACCTCTTCTTCAAATACTTCAACTGAATTTACGTCCCCTATCGACATGAAGCCTTCATTTCCTGGTTTGGTAAATGGTGTTACGTCGTTTGAAATACCCGGTTTAGAAGATCTTGTGAATGAGATTAGTGATGATAATTTCAACAATATGATTTTGAATGAAATGAATGATTTACCTAATTTTTTTGTTAATGGAGGAGAAATTATGGCTGTTAATGAATTGTTTAAGTAGTTAGAACTGTTTTGGTTACTAGTTTGTACTTGTATATATACAATAATACTGTTCGGATGAGAGTAAATATTGTTCCAATGCTAATGGTGATGCAAATAGGACCGACGCTATATTATGGAGTAGCACCACAAGGAGTAATAGACATGGGGCGCAAACTCTACACCGTACACAGTCCCTTGCGATGGTCCGTCGTGCATATATACGTTCTTTTCGTACTCCGGTTTAAGATCTTCACTAGTCCTCTCACAATCTACCACATACCCAAACCTCATGTCACCTCTATGCAAGATATACCATTTGGGGTACGCACTAGCAAATCTTCACAAGTCAATAACAACTGGACACTTTCAAATTCGATCCTTATATAGGCATAGATACAGACCAAGTAAGAAAGAGGACCTGATAAGTATAGTATTTATTCATTTACGATAACAGCAATAGGATGGACTGTATAGATGCTGGTCTCATCAGGTAGTTGTGATCTTTTGTATAACCCTCATATCTCAACACCATATGCAGCAACACCTACGGAGACTTCTCCTTGTTCTACTTATCTACATGCTTAAAGAAGAGCCGACCCTGGAGATGCCGTACGAGAGGGTATCGATAACTGTTGCTGTATTTGATATAAGTCCTTGTAAGGATGCTGCCCTGTGTGATATTGAACTATAGGCGATTATTAGTTTCAGAAACTTTTAGAGAATTTATCGTCAACACAAAGCGAGTCTAATTTTTAGATCATACAGCAAAGTAAAGTTTTGAGGCAACATCTAAATCTGGTTTAGGGCCCGAAATGACATTCATGGAGATCTGTATCTTATTGTATTTATGGAGCTCATCTTCAAATTTAAGCGAAATGTTATTGTGTAGCATTTGTTTTATAGAGTCGACGAAACATCACAATAATGAAATCACATAGGACTTAGCCACAGCTAAACGATATGTATATATCCTCGGTTAATGCTTACTTTTTGTATCATTAGTCAACAAGCATGTATCAATGATCATTGAAATAAAACATTCATCAATCTATACTTATAGCTCATCGGTTATTAACTCCGGTCCGGGATCTCCGTATCTCCGGTGTCATTTTTTTTCACTTTCGTTAAATTTTACGACTGAGATTTTTGGGAAACTTCAAGAGAGAATGAAATGACTGTAGCCATCTCCTATCTCCTACCTTTTTTTTGACAACCAATAAAGTAAAGCCTAAGATAGTTAAGCATATAGGCAATATAGATCATACAAATGAGTAAAAATACGTCCCAAGATAACCAATTAGCGAGGGCTACCAATGCAAAAGAACAACTGGTTGAAAGTGAATCTGGCAGTCCCCACGACTTTAATCAAGAATCTTCATCATCATCATCATCACAATCAAGAAAAAGAATACGAGTAGCATGTGATATCTGTCGCAAGAAGAAAATCAAATGTGATGGAAGCTTTCCTTGTAGTAATTGTACACAGGGTAGAGATGCCGTTTGTCATTATACTGATAGACCACTGAAAAAGAAAGTTATTCCTCCTCCCAAAGTAAAGAAACCACCAGTTGAAAAGAAACAACTACTGAGTACCTCAAATGATCGTACAAGTAAGACTGTCAAAATATTGGAATCTCGAATGTCAAGCTTAGAAAATGCAATTTATCAACTTACAGATAGACTCAGTACAATGGTAGATGCTTCAGGTGGTTTAAAGTTAAGTTCACCAAATACAAATCGTCCAAATACCATTAAAACTGAAGTTGAGAATGGAGATGAAGAAAATGAAAGTGAATCAAGTGAGACTTCTGAAAGATCAGTTATATCACCGACCCCAAATACATTTCACAAAGATCCTTTACCAACAAACACTGCTAAGAGAGCCGATTCGGAGAAACCTACAATGAAACTTGATAGAGTTGACCTGTATGTTGGAAGTCATTCCATGATGTGTATATTTTCCAACAATTCCCTACAGTGGATGGAAAGTCTTCTTGGCCCAGACGGTCCTAAATATGTTAAACCAGTGAGAAATTTACCAATTGTGCTATATTCCAAAATAGCTGTTTTCGTTAAAAAATGGATGGATCCTCCTTTGGTGGATAAAGCAGGCCGAGCACGATTATTAGATCACCCCTTTCCAACAGACTCAAGCTTGATTTTTGACTTGGTTGAGAATTACTATGGCGAAATTGCGTTGGTAAATGTGCTTGTGAATGGTGAACGTGCCAGGAAATTATTTGAACTGTACTATAAATCCCAAGCAGAGCATCATGTCCACAAAAGAAAACGATTCAGATTGTCTGAATTAATGACCATGACCTGTATTTTGTTGTTGGCTATTAATTATAGGTTGGATAAAGAGTCTGTCTCTCAGTTAGCGACTCCTGGTTCGTCTAAACCGATGGATCCATCAAGCCCACTGGCCAAATATCCTAGCCATGCATTAGTTGATCTACAATCAAAATTATTCGATAATGCTATTTATTATTATCATCGACTTTCAGTTATCAGCGATGGTATAGAAACTATTGAAGCATTTATATTATTCATCATTTATATCGATAATAGTTGGGCGGCAAATTTCTTTTGTTATATACCTATATCTGTCGCAATTCGTTATGCTCAAGACATGGGTCTACATCGAGCTGAAACATATTATGGTTACTCGGTTGAAGAACAAGATCGAAGGAGAGCAATATGGTGGTATTGTCATTACTACGATACAGAAATATCTTTCAGATTCGGTAAACCCCCTTTGATCAATGATAATGATGTGACTATACAATCTTATGACGATTTAAAACAATTCTGTATGTTGCATTATAAAGATATGCTAATTGAAGATAGTCCTATCCCGATAAAGACACAAGTGTTGACAATTATCCAAAGAGTAGATCCAGGATTGCTATTTCATTTCTTAATGTTATCAATAAGTAAAATCAGATCGAGATCATATCATAAATTATTTATTGCTTCGGCAGAATCTCGCGACTTTGAAAGTATTGCCAAAAGATTGGATCAATTAAATGCCGAAATGTTCGAATTGGCAAGTTTCATGTCAGAAGATGAGCGACCAAGGTTTTGCAATGACCCAGAGTTCAGATACATGGATGAAAACTGGCCTCTTGCGAAAAAGGAAAGTACATTAGCCATGCAGGTAACTTTCTTCCTACACTTACTGATTATGAATAGGGTGCCAACGATGGTAAATGGATGGGATGTAGATCGATTTGGATCTGAAATTCTTAAATTCAGAAATTTATCATTAGCTTCTGCAAGAACAATTTTGGTTTTAGTTAAACAAGTCACCACTGAAAGTTCATCACAATCATATCTTAACTGGATCTTGAATTTCCCAGTCAATGCATTTCTTATCCTTTCTGCTGCAGTTATGAATCATCCTCAATCTCCAGAGGCATTAAATGACGTACGGTTATTAATCGATTTTGCCATTAACGTATGCAATTCCTCAAGATATAAGTTCACCCATGAAGTCCCACTATCCAACGAATACACCAATAAAGATTTCGTGCTTCGGTTGGTAGTACGGGTTGTTCTTCATGTAGTTATAAAAGGGCTAGAATACCAAAATAATGTCGATTTATTAACCGGAAATGACCAACTTCGAACATATTTAGAAAGTACATCTACATTATTCCCAGAATTATACAAGAATCAAGAAGCAATTTCTTCTCTTTCACAGGTATTTGGTGCGACGGCATTTTCGCAAACTATTGCCGTATCCTCAACCCCGTCAAGTACTGGATATGATAGTGAATTTGTGGCTTCTTCACCAAGATATAACCCAGCTGTATCGAATATCTTACATCCTACGAATGACAACCAGTCTGTGAATGGATTTAATTCTATGCCTCCACCGCCTCCACAATCAGGAAACTTCCCAGTGAATCCACAGACACAACCTGTCCCTCCATTGATGGGCCAAGGGATGATTAGAGATGATGGATTTGATCCTTTTGCGGATTATTTGAATAGCGCTGGTGCATCAAATATGCTTTTCAATCAAGTTAATAATTTACCAAACTTTTTCTACGATAATAATTTAGGTGTATAAAGAAATTTGTCAAAGAACATTCCTCCTTTTATTTTTAAAAACTATATATTTATATACAGATATTATAGACACATCTACCTAGTACGAATAACACCAGCTGCGATCAACATATTAATCTTCTTGCTTACATTAGGATTCTTCATATGATCTTGTAAAGCAGCAGGATTTTCTCTAGCTTGTTGTAAAATACCTTGCATGACAGGATCTTGTAAAATGGCAACAATTTCAGGATCTTTGGAAACTCTTTCCATAGTTTGTTCGGGAGTTTCACCTTCAATAGCTTGGAATCTTTGTGAGATACATTTATTAAACAATTGATCAATTTCATAAATATTCTTACCTCCCAAGGTTGAATCCTTATCACGGGCATCATTTAAAGTATCCATACAATGAGAATATTCCTTCATTGCCAATTCAGCATTAGCTTTTCTAATATATGCTCTAATGAAGTTTGGATCCTTTTCAATCGCCTTCTTACAATCAGCAATTGCATCTGGGAATGATAACAATTTAGCCAATGCTGCTGCACGATTAGAATATCCTCTGGCATCTTCAGGTGCTCTCTTGATCATTTCAGAATAGGCCTTGACGGCATTTGGCCAGTCTCCCTTGGTGAAATATTCTTTGCCTTCCAAACGAGCTTCTTCTGCCTTTTCAGGATCAATATAGGCTTGTTCGGCTCTTTGTTTGATTTCACGTTGGGTTGCACGTAATTTATTCAAGACATCTGGGGTTCTAAATTCAGTTAAAGATTTATCAAAATATTTAACAGCATTTTCCAAATCATCCTTCTTTAAATATATGTTACCTAATCTGGCAAAAGATTTAGCAACTAATTTATAGTCAGCTCTCATTTCTCTACCTTCTTCAATTGCCTTTTCACAAGTGATAATAGCCGCATCATAATCTCCTTTTTCGTATTCGGCGGCAGCACGATTGTTTAAGTATGTAATGTCCTTGTGTAAGTTCCATGCTTTGTCATAGTTTGCAATAGCTTCATCAAACTTCTTTTGCTTATATAAAGTGTTACCTTCTGCCTTGGCAGCGTCGGCTTCTTGTTTGTTGTCAACAGTTGACTCAGCGTCTTCCATAACAACGTCTTCTGGATCGGCATCTTCTGGAGCTGGAGCTGCCTTTTCTTCTTGTTTTGGTTGTTCGGTCTTTGGTTGTTCTTTTGGTTCTTCAGCCTTTGGTTCTTCGACCTTTGGTTCTTCGGCCGCTGCTGGAGCAGATCTAGATGCTGGTGGTTGATCAGGTAAATCCATATCTATACCCATCAAAGCAGCCATAATAGTCATCAATCTAGTATCACTCAATAATTGACCAGCGTTTCCCTTTGGATTAGTTTGAAGACTTAATACCTTTTGGACCAATTCTGGGTCCTTCATCAATTCAGCAGTCTTTGGATTATTCTTCAATTTAGTAATAAGATTAGGATCAGCAAAAATGGCACCTAATCCCATATCAGCCTGGGAATTTCTACCTTCAATGGCAGCTTCGACAGATTTAAGTCCATCCTTAGCCATAGTATTATTAGAATCTAAATCAAGAGCTTTTTGATAAAAATCCTTGGCATTTTCTAAATTACCCAAACCAAAATGAGCACTAGCTATACGATTGTAACCCTTTGCCCATGCTGGGTTGATTTTCACACATTCTTCAGCATCTTCAAGTGCCTTAGCGAAGTTCTTTAATGATGCGTAAGAACCTGAACGGTTGGAATAAAGGACGTGATTTGGAGTTGGCAGGACTTCGATGGCTTTGGTGAATGATTCAATTGCTTTTTCAAATTCTTTGGCGGCAAAATACTTGTTACCTTCTGCTTTGTATTCGTCTGCTGTAGTCATTGGATCTTGCTTTAACTTGTATGTTTTCTTACTGATGAATCATTCAAGATGTACGTAGGTTGTAAAAAAGGATTTCCCACCACTTCATATTTAAAAGTGTTCGCACCGTCACAAAAAAAGAGCGAAGAAAAAAATTTCTAGAAGATTCGCAAGGAGAGTGCTACCATATGTTAGTATCTATGTCCATCTAGATTCACTTTTACCACTTAAATATACTAAAGAACCAAGTAATAGAACCGTTTATTCAACATATTATTGTAATTATAAATAATATCAAGTACAGCTAACAAAAAATCTAGCTACGTAAACAAAAGAAAGGTCAAAACTTACACACCAAGATGGTGCGCTATAACACGATTGACTAAATCCAAGGGATATGCAGGTCCGAACCCATGACACTTTTCCTTTCCTTTCAAATCTTCCATAATAGCATTAATATCAATGGAGTTAAAGTCAAGATTGGCTTCTTCTACTTTGATCTGCAAATAATCCCATACTGCACCCAATGCTAACAATTTATCTCCATCATTATCATATACCTTATTCTTGTTTTGTTCTTGGAGATTATGTGCCGTACCGTCAATTATAAAATGTATGAATTCATCTTGAGTTTGGGGGAAATGGAATTTGGCTTGTGGCTGGGTATTTATTGCAAATCGGGAATCTGAATGACCACCATTCGATCTTAATATTTCGTTTTCAGTCGTGATTGAAATATTTTGTTTACGAATCATCTCTAATTCTTCCATTAGTTTATTTCTTTCTTCTTCACTGTGTAACAATCTTGCTTCAAGCTCTTTCAATTTGGTTTCTTTACGTTCTCTGAATGCTCTCTGAGCAGCACGATTTTGGGCCTTACGCTTTAATTGTAATTCTTCTTCAGTTAATTCTGAATCATCTCTAGAAATTAACTCAGCATCCTTTTCATCCAATATTTGCTTCCTAGATTTTGTTTGTTTCTTATTTTGTTTGGTTTGATTCAGTAACGGAGTCATCGCTAATCCAGGATTTGTGATCTTGGCATTACTATTATTATTATCATACATTCCTGATGTCTCTGATGTTTCTGGAGTTAATACTGGATTATTTGGAAAAGCAGGAGATGAGTTTGAACGTGAATAATGACTACTTTCATGATCACCAACAAATAATTCATTGCCCCCTATACCTTGATTAAAATTGATTCCGGAATCACCGCTTTCGTGTTGTTGTGGTGCTAATTCATAATAAGGATTTTGATATTGTGGTTGGAACTGTAAATGTTGCTGCTGAAGCTGTTGTTGTTGATTGAATAATGAAATATTCTCTTGATTTAATTCAAGCGCAGGGCATATTTCATCAAAATTATCATCATTAGATGCAGGTCTGCTATGACTAATATGTTGTGATTCAAACGACCAAGGCATGCTATGAGTGTTAATGTTATTGTATGACATTACTTGGGAAGTTATTATGAGATGAGACTAAAATGGTTGAAATTAAGCGTTGATTAATAATCTCGCTGTTAATGATAACTTAGAATTCATCTTGATGATTTTTTCTGTCGCAATTTTTCTGGAAACGACAAAACATTTGCTGTTTTGATTGCTTGTATGGTGGCTGTTGTTTCCTTCTTCAATACCATAGTTTCTTGTTAAGTTACTTTTATCTGAGACAGTTGGGGGCTAAGAGTTTACATATAAATAAAGTATATTACACTTTTAGGTAGTACTTTGCACCTTCCCCCAATAGTGGTTAGCAAAACAGTTCAGACTTGGGGATCGTGAGAGCGTTTGTCTAGCAGAATTTACGAAATTGCGCATGTTTGTTTGGTAGCGCTGAGTTGTTTGCACAGATGGTGTTGTTTCAATCATCCTCTATTAGGAAATAGAAACGTTTGAGCAAGGTTGGAATGTTAAATTAAATCAAACTTTATGATAAACTATAGTTTTCGTGCTGATGGTGTTGTCCAGAAATGATTTCTAGGAGAATGATAACTGAATAAATTCAAATTCTATAATTTTTGCATAAATTTGCAGTAATTACTGAGAAAATGTAAACAAAAAACATAGAAGTACATTCAACTTAAATACATTTAAAATCAAAGAAGTTTCTCTATGTCCATCTAGGTTACGAGGAAGCAATTATACGGAAAATGTCAAACATACAACTTTCAATTTATTTTCATACATTGATTCTTTAATGCTTAACTTTGAAAGATGCTGAGTTCTTTATAATTAGCTACACAATAGGTTTGTCCTATCTGCCTCCCCTATCTATTAAACCCATTTTATTCTGGAGAACAGTTCCAATGTTACTTATCCACATTCTTCAACATAGCTGTTGAGTTCAGTGGACACAACTAGTGAAACACCTTCTTTGTACTCATTCAAAATAAGTAAAATTATTGCTCAGTCCTATCACGCGGCAATCAATATTCACACACACACAAAATAAACACCTTTGTGTAACCCTAAAGATTAGTTTTAGTTTTGAACTACGACGGCACGAGGCAGAAATTCGTTCCAATTTGAAATCCAAATATGGTGCGTGAGGCTCAATGCCTTGGTTTACCGAAACTAACCGGTAGTAAGCGTTGCTATAAACTTCAAAACTCGATTTTTAAAGCAGACTGGCTCAAGTATTTAAATATTCAACAATTCCCATCTTTTATTTTCATTACCTCTTTCTCTTTTTTGAAGATTGCTTCCTACTTTTCATCAATTTGAAAGCAAATTTCAGGCCAACGGATGGCGGTTTGTTCTATTATGAACATGTTTTAGCGGATTCGGTATGGACAAATTCCCGTTTCCAGGAGAGACATTGTCGCACGCCACTACGACTTTTTTGATAGGGCATTTTTTTATTGGCAAGTATACTCATGTGAGGTTTTGTATTTCCATAAATCAGATGTGAATGCAGAGTTATAGAGCTACGGCCTTCTTGTATAATATCTGGAACGGAGACAAGGGGGCGGAAATGAAAGCACATGACTCACTCCTACACTAAAACACTCACAGGAACACCTTACTATACTAATATTTTACTTATGTTCCACTATTTGTACCATTACACCAACAAACTTTACATCGAGAAAGAAATTACCACTGTCATAAATACCGAAACCTTAACAATAGTGGACCAGCAAAGATCTAAAAGGTGTAAAGGTAAAAGTTTTCGCCGTTGCGTGATGAAAAAATCCAGTTTGCCCATTTGCTTGCAAAATAAACTTTCTCTCGGGATAAACTATTTTTCATTTAAATTGCACAAAAGGTGACGGGTGCAAAACACGAAATAAAAAAAAAAAGAAAAACCAAACTACTTACCTTTCTGGGAAGCAAAATTTCAAATGCCGTTTGGATTTTTGGTTTAAACTCTCTGTAACCTACCAATAATATTTAGCTTTGTTGCAAATAGATTACAAACCGAAGTATCTAAGCGAAACAGGAGAATAACAACCCCACTATTAATATGAATTTTTTTTGGATTATTGCCTAGAATTCTACCGGAGAGGCAAGTCCAATCAAGAAATTTCTTTTTGTAGGATCAGTCATAACTGATGTATCAAATCACCCTAAATAAATAGTATAATAACTCCAGATTTTTATCAAATTCTTCTTCTTCTTCCTCTGCTTGTCTTCTTTATCATCAATTTAAATTACTTTTCAAAACATGGGTCATCATTATATAGAAAAGGATGAGATAACGTCATCCGTTGTCACTCAAGATCTGCCTCTACAAAATCAAATCGACTCTGGGTCAAGATGGCAGAACTTCAAAGATTCCTTCAAAAGAGCAGATGCAAACAACTTTAACAGTATAGAGAGCCTCGATGATATCGAACGTGCTAATCTCGGTACAACAGCAGGTGATTTACATCGAGAATTAAAGAATAAACATATTCAAATGATTGCATTGGGTGGTAGTATAGGTACTGGTCTTTTAATTGGTAGTGGGGGATCATTACATACAGGTGGACCTGCGGCATTATTAATAGCTTGGGGTCTTGTGGGTACAATGGTTTTCTGTGTCATTCATGCCCTTGGGGAAATGTGTGTCGCTTTTCCTGTCAATGGGGCTTTCTCCACATATGCTACCAGATTTGTCGATTCTTCATGGGGTTTTGCTGTTGGCTGGAATTATGCACTTATGTGGTTGATTGTGTTACCCTTGGAATTGGTCGCAGCGGCTATGTGTATTTCATATTGGAATAGTGACATAAATCCTGCTAGTTGGGTTGTTATCTTTTATTTATTTATTTTTGCAATCAATTTATTTGGTGTTAAAGGTTATGGTGAAGCAGAATTTTATTTAACCATTTTCAAAATTATTGCCATTGTTGGTTTCATCATTTTGGGGGTTGTATTAGTATGTGGAGGTGGGCCAAATCATGAATTTATTGGTAACAAGAATTGGAAAATTGGCGCATTTGCCAATGGTTTCAAAGGGGTTGCAACTACTTTTATCACTGCGTCATACTCTCTTGCTGGGTCTGAAATGGTTGGTTTGGCAAGTGCCGAAGTCTCCAATCCAAGAAAACACTTACCAAAAGCAGTCAGACAAGTCTTTTGGAGAATCTTTTTATTCTACTTTTTATCTTTAACGATGATTGGATTATTAGTTCCTTCCAACCACGACCAATTACTCGGTGGAAGTGGTTCCAACGCATCTCCCTTCGTTATTGCCATCCAAGAAGGTGGTATCAAGACTTTACCTTCCATTTTCAATGCCTGTATATTAATTTCCGTTATTTCAGTTGGTAACTCCGCTGTATTTGGTTGTTCACGTACTATACAAAGTTTGGGTGCTCAAGGTCTTGCTCCAAGAATCTTTGCTTACGTTGACCGTAAAGGTCGTCCTTTGGCTGGGTTATTACTTTCTGCAATTTTCGGTTTACTTTGTTTCCTTTCGGCTTACGAAAATGAAGGAATGGTTTTCGGTTGGTTATTAAGTGTTTCTGGGTTAGCTACCATCTTCTCGTGGGGTAATATTGCTTTATGTCATATTAGATTCAGATTAGCAATGAGAGCTCAAAATAGATCCCTTGAAGAGTTGAGTTTTACCGCTGTAACAGGTATTTGGGGTTCTGTTTATTCTATTGCTTTCCTTTGCGTCGTTTTGGGTGTTCAGTTCTGGACTGCCTTGTTCCCCATGGGAAACGGGGGTAAAGCAAGTGCCGAAAACTTCTTCCAAAACTATTTGGGTGCCGTGGTCATTCTCTTATTTTATGTTGGTCATCAATTATATACTAGAAATTGGAGAATCTACTTGAATCTTAAAGATATCGATTTGGATACCGGTAGAAGAGTTGTTGATATCGAATTGATTAAAGCGGAAATCGCTGAAGAAGAAGAAGCTAATAGATTAAAACCTTTATATAAACGAATCTGGAACTATTGGTTCTGAGAGATCTTGTACATTAATTTACGCTAACTAAATATCTTAACAGGTGTTCAAGTAATAACTCTCCCTATCAAATGCTAGCAATAGGTGCTACACTATTTACGCTTTTGACTTTCTTTTGGCTTTCGTTCTTCGATGGGGTTCTTTTCCTCTTTGTAACCTTCGTAGGCCGTTGTTCACCTTCATCATAAACTTCATTCAGTAAGTCGTATAATTTAACATTCTTAATTTGAATAAAATGCTTGCTGGCATCGAAATCCTGCCAACCCTTACAGATGCCATAGAATTCCGAACATGGCTGTTGGATATCTAATTTCTTAGCACCATCCTTCTGTAAATCCAATTTCAACCCAATGAATAATTTTGTTAGATGCAATTCAACCTTATTTTCTTCTTGCTTATTGACTCCTTTCGCTTCCCAGACTGGTATTGATTTCGCAAGTTCGTCCCCAATTGAAGTTCCATCTGAACTTACCACCAGTTCTACCTCCTTTTCGTCTCTGCAATAATAGCCCTTTTCAAACTCTTTGACATAAGGATGGGCCAATTCGATACCTTCAACAATTTCCAATTTCTGAACTAGCAATCTCAATTTACTTTCAATCATTCCAGCATATTTTACATGATCATCATGCGATGATTTGGTAGCAGCAACGATGCAAAGGTAAAACTTGTATCGATAAAAAAAATCATGCTTTTCAAGCAAAGAAGACCACGGCCTTTTTCCCATAGTTATATCATTCATGATCTCAATTCCTCGTTTAAACTCGTTGAGAATGACTTTTTGAGTTGAAGCGGTGATATTATGTGTGGCACACATTGATGGATAAGCCGGCGTAATGACCGGCATTCGGTGTTGCCTATCAAGTGCATAAAGTCTTGGGTTCCAAACCCGAACTTGTAAGGGTCCATCCTCAATCTGCTTCAACAATACTGGTTGTGGCCAGCTCCATTGCGAATAAATATGAAAAAATTTCTCTACAATCACGGCACTGACTGCATTAGGATAAAGTTGACATATTCTAGCAACTAACATGGCCCAAGCAACACCCCCAGGAAACCCATACACATTCCCATAGATAGCACGTTGTTGAGCCCACATTTTTATGCACCTCAAAGCGTGCTTAAATACAGTTGGCTTCGGAACCAATGTCAAAATTTCATCTGTAACACGAGTACCATTTAATGCTCTAAGATCCTTTTCATCTATATTCCTTAACAAGTTCTTGTCATCTAAACTTAAATCTATGGGAACTCTTGGGATATCCAATCTTGCAAAAATTAAATCAATAGAGATTCCGTTAAACTCGATTTTAATGATGGGAACAAATGCATCAGGTACTGGTGCCATTTCCTCCAACTCTTTTCTATTTTTAAGAAGTTCACAGAAAACTTCAAAGAAGTCGTTTCTGTTAACATGTTTTGGCACTACAACTAAGGTGTCAATATCGGAACCCGGACCATATACTCCCAACCTATAGGAACCGAATGTAAAAATCTTACCACCAGCATCTTTTGCCATTCCTTCAGACATGTTTTTCTTGATCGATACTTTATAAACAAATTCCTCAGTCATCCTCTGAAGGATACTCAAAACTTCGACACGCTTTTTTGTTGCAGCTTCACTTTCAAATGAGCCCCGCAATTTTAACTCCTTTATCAAGAGATCATTCAATTCATTCTCCCTCTGCGTTGGATTGGCCACTGATATTGGAGGTGTTACTCCATATGTTGGTCCATTCATCTTGGTCTCTGGGGAGTTGTTGATGACCTTCACCAAAGACGGTAGAAAATGTTTTGTTTTGTACTCATGAAATGTGTTACCCGGAGCAAAATAACCCTATCGGCTCAAGATAAGAGCAGCAGTTTCACAGGGACAGAACCTTCCTTAACACAAAATTAATCTAATTGTTTAAACGTGACCTATACAATTTCAAGTTTGAAGAAGCATAAATAAAGAGAAAGAATCATTGAATCTACTTGCTTGCTATTATTAATTGGTACCTATCATGGGATTTACTTCAAAATTAGAAAAACTTGCGTTGAAAGATCCTCGTACAGAACGCTCCAGTGACAATCAATCCACTACAAACATCAAGGATACTGATGATATTGATGAGTTGGATAGTGAAGGTCAATCGATTTTAATGGGAATTATTGCCCAATTGAGACCGGGAATGGATTTAACAAGGATCACTCTTCCTACATTTATTCTTGAAAAGAAATCGATGTTGGAGAGAATCACCAATTTTTTCCAAATCCCTGACATGTTGCTCAAAGCAAACAAGACAGAAGATCCTTTAGAAAGGTTTGTGCTCATCGTGGGATGGTACTTAGCTAGTTGGCATATTGCCCCAAAGGCTGTTAAAAAACCACTTAACCCCGTTCTAGGCGAGTTGTTCAATTGCTACTGGGATGATTTGCCCGAGGGAAACACAGCATACTATATTTCCGAGCAAACTTCTCATCACCCACCGAAATCATCCTATTTTTATTTGATGCCGGAGCAGAAAATTAGAGTCGACGGGATTCTCATTCCAAGATCCCGATTTCTTGGTAATTCGTCTGCCGCAATGATGGAAGGCGTGGGCCACCTCACTTTGGGCCATCACAACGAGGTGTACGAATTGACCCAACCTAACATCTATTGCAGAGGTATTCTCTTTGGAAAGTTGAAAACTGAGTTGGGGGACCATATGTACGTGAAATGCGAGAAAAATGGTTTTGAAGCTGATGTAGAGTTTAAAGTGAAAGGCTTCATTAGTGGCTCGTATGACTCAATTGAAGGATTAATCAAAAACAGCAAAACATCAGAAGAACTATTCTCAATTACAGGTAAATGGAACGGGGTGATGGAAGTAAAGGATCTTCGAACTGGTTCAAAGAGAGTCTTAGTCGACTGCTCAAAAACGGTTGCTATCAAACCTAAAGTTCGACCACTTTCTGAACAGGAACATTTCGAATCACGAAAATTATGGAAACCTACCATTGATGCATTAGCGGTCAGGGACCACCAAACCGCCACGCAGGAAAAGTCTAAGGTTGAAAACGAGCAACGAGAACTAGCGAAGAAGAGAATTGAAGACGGCGTCGAATTCCATCCAAAGCTATTCAGACCAGTTAATGAAAAAGAGATCGAGCTCCAAAGATTGCAATACTTAATTTACAAAAGATTCAATTTGGAAGATGATCCAAAGATTTTGAGGGGCCACTTGTTGGAAATCGCTCCCATTTTACCTGGTCAAAACTTCGACGAGAAATTTGAAATTCCTGCATTTAAGAAGCATGAACAGCAATAATGCCTTAGCCTTTCTCATAAAATAAGTGATGTGATTAGTTGGTGTTCCCATTAACTTTGATTCGGAGCCAGTTTTGAAATGGTACTCTACTTTTGAATTCCATAGTCCTTCATCGTATGGTTAGTCAACAAAGTCGTTTATTTCGGTTTATTTTTTTAGTGAAATAAATATTTATTCCCACATTGAGAGTTGTCGAGTTGTCCTGTATGTAGATTCACTTGAAAATAATTGTCCTCTTTTCTCTTCAATTGAAGTCCAATCATATTGGTTTTATACTTGATCAAGTTCCAAGTGAATTGAAATGGCAGAATTAGAACTTCTAAAGGAAATAAATTCCCCAGATTTCTCTGCTTTTAGATGCATAGACCTTTTGAGACGATATCGAGATAGTATAGGTATACAACATGCCTTGGTAAAGACCTTATGCAGATTTTCATATGATGAACTAGAGTTTTTTATTCCTCAGTTTGTTCAACTTTTGGTGTCCTTTGAAACGGATTCAATGGCCTTAGATGAATTCCTCTTCAGTTATTGTTCAAAATACCCGCATTTCAGTTTAATCGTGTTTTGGCAGTTACAAGCTTTCCTTTTTGAACTTCGCAACGATCCAGAGTCGTATTCATTTCAAACTGTCAGAAAATTCATCAATACTTTACAAAGCATTATCTTTAATATTGGACACGAGAAGCACGATGTTAGTGAGTTCAGAGAAAATTTACATCCTGCGTTGATTCTATGCGGGACTGTTGCTTCAAGTTTTGCATTTCCAACGATCAATGAGTATGCTGGTCCGCTTGTCAAATCTCAAGGTAAGCAACAGAAATCTTTTATCTTCAAATTGGCCAATTTCCAGAAATCTTTGACAAGAAATTTAACGCTTAAAAATCAACGATTGTCTACCGAGTCAGGGACATCGGCTGTTTCAGACGATGAAACTTCAAGATCGACACAGAGGGCAACTCGCCAAGAGCTAAATACACCAAATTCGGAATCGCTGCCCAGGCTTCTTGCAAAGAAGCAAAGCTTTAGTATGCTGCTGGATGAATCTGAAGCGTATATTACGGATGATGATGATGCCAGGCTGTTCGATGCCAAGTACAGTAATAAAACCACTTTTTTAAATCAAGGAGAGGAAATTAACATCAATACGGTAATAAAGACTAAAAGAAATACACAGAGATCTATAGGGGCATACAAATCTCGCTCCATTGATTTCGGGAGCGAACCGGATTCTTCTTGTTTAAATTCCCAATCGCTCCCGGATTTATCGTCAGTTCGTACAAGACCGGGTTTGAGTTCTACGGAATCAGAAGCTTGTTTAGAGATTGTTAGTAAGTTTAATGAGATGAACGTAAGGAGGGCTGGATCTCAGAAATTATCCAAAAAAACACCTTCTTACAACGAACTACATAAAATACTTCTAGTTAACTATGCTAAGAAGGAAACAAAGTTCATAATGTCGTTACAAAATATTTCATTGAGGCTTACCCTGGTTCCTAAGGAAGCTCGACTTTCTGCGTTGCGTGCAGAACTTTCAATAATAAATGAATGGCTCCCGTCATCGGAGATCGACATACCTCAACTTTTACCAGTTACAAGTAACAAGAACAAGAAGTTTCACAAGATATTGAAATTAAGCATAAATGAAGCTTGCGTTTTGAATTCTGCGGAAAGAGTCCCTTACTTGTTGTTAATTGAATATTTGAGCGATGAGATTGACTTTAATCCTTTTACCGAGTACAACCAAAAAATAATCAATAATAGATTGAATGATAATAAACCCAGACCATCTGGGAAAGAGGAGAATTTCATTGATTTAGCCGATACTGTCACTGATTCCGCAAAAATGCTGAATGTTTTAGAAAGTTCCAATAGGTCTGCTTCACCTCCAGCCGAAACCGATCTTGGTGACCTTCCCATGACAAAATCGAATATAACATCCCGTACAGTGGTTACAGAAACCTTAGATAGCTCGCCCGAGATACATCACAATGAAGTTGACCACGCTAGTTTGAACGAGATTCCTTCGCGTAATCCCGTAGATTCCGTTGTACTTGCTGATCAAATGAGAATTGCATCGGTAATGCTACAGCAATTGGAGAGTTCGGGTCAGTCAAACTCCGAGCAATTTATTGCTATCAGGAACAGGATTATCGAATCAATGATCTCTCTTCAAGATCAATTTGATTATATTGATTACGAACATTTGAAGAAACTCAGAACGAATCAACAAGATGCCGGACAGCGAAAATTAGAAAACGATTTCAAGATTGGTGAAGATTGGGATGAGAAGAAGAATAGAATCAGAAACTCCAGCTCATATGGCCATTTGAACAACTGGGATCTTTGCTCTGTAATTGTCAAGAATGGTGATGATTTGCCACAGGAGGCATTTGCATGTCAATTGATAACTTTGATATCCAATATTTGGAAGAAGCACAGGGTAAATTATTGGACGAAGAAAATGAGGATTTTAGTAACAAGTGCAAATGCAGGATTGGTAGAAACTATCACCAATGCTATGTCGATTCATTCGATCAAAAAGTCGCTAACTGAGATTTCAATCAAGGAAGGTACCAATGAAAAAGGAAGAATATTTACGTTGAAAGATTATTTTTTGAAGCTATATGGAAGCGTCAAATCTCAGAAGTATATTCAAGCTCAGGAAAACTTTGCCCGGAGCTTGGCATCATATTCAATAATCTGTTTTGTTCTACAGATCAAAGATAGGCACAATGGAAATATTATGTTAGATCATGAAGGTCATATAATTCATATTGACTTTGGTTTTCTACTTTCCAATTCACCTGGGAGCGTTGGTTTCGAAGCAGCTCCATTCAAGCTAACCACAGAGTATATCGAGCTACTTGGCGGTATCGAGTCAAGGGCTTACTCCATTTTTGTGGCTGTATGTAAGGACTGCTTTAAAGCTTTGCGTAAAGAGAGTCTGCAACTTGTGAGTATTGTTCAGCTAATGCAGAAGGATTCCACCCTCCCATGCTTTAAAAATGGAGAGAATACTAGTGTATTGCTTGAACAACGATTCCAATTAAATTTGGATGATAGCGAGATTGATTTTTATGTTGAAAATGTTCTTATTGGTAAAAGTATTGGCAGCATGTATACTCGATTGTATGATCAGTTTCAAATGATCACCCAAGGTATTTACAGTTGAACTCAGAAATGAATGAAACTCTTAACGAGTCCTGGATCAATTTTTATTGATCATTAACTTGAGTTTGTAAGTAGATTACCCAAATAATTTAGACATTGATTCTGAACGCCCCCTCAGTAGAACAATCGTGTATTCTGTCGGTGTGACGATATTTGATGCAATGTTTCTCGAATGAGACATCGTCCGGTAGGAGCTTATTTCTTAAATTTAAACTGTCGAAGTCGAAGGTGAGTTACGACCCGTTTTTATTTTGCTTGTTTTGACTGTTTTGATGATGAACCATTAGCATCCGCTTCTGGTTTGGCTTCTGGTTTGGTCACTAGATGGAGACAGGGTGTTGGTTAATTTAAAGAGAACTATAACTTGAAGAACTAGTTTCATAACAGAAATAACAGTAAATTCGTTTAAACAGCACAATTAATGGCTCATCCAATCAACTCTTCCAGTCAAAAAAATATTAAATTCTCCACTTGTTTCGGGAGTACCTTTTATATTCTTTGATCAAAATCTATATCAAACTTCTCTCCCTTACTAAATTATTAGCTCTATGATGTTTTTATTAGATCATGGCGCTTTTGACGTTTGATTAAGAAAGTAAGATAAAAGAGAGCCCTTTGAGTTGTATCGGATCTTTTTATGACGATAAAACAATAGAATAGGGGACTGTTTTACTAATTAAACAAAACAACTGTTCGTACGAACTGTCGACGCTACTTCAAGGTATATCTAGTATAGAAAGCCTGGCAGAACAATCCTACCGTTCTTAAATCAAATATACGTTTTCTTCCATTACACTTGTAACTTCTCGAAAGTTTATCCAAGAACATTCTACCAGTTTCTGAGAATAGCAAGACACCCCTAAATGTATAACTGAATTCCCTATTCTGATCGTTTTGTAGTATAGTATATCTCTACATTCATTTCAAAGGAGTCTGGAGCAAGAGATCAGAGTTTCAGTAATTCAAAAGCTTTTAGTCTAATTAAGTAGCTAGGGATTTTGATAGGAACTACTTGCTTAATTCGTATTCTACAGGAGAAATTATATTACGGCTTTGGTTTTTGCTGACAATTAAGGTTGGATTTCTGATAATTTACGAAGAAAGGCAAGAGTTCGCGAATTGTTAGCCTTAATCATATTTTTTCGTTGAAGACTAAAACAAACAATAAACCTCAAAAAATACGACAGTACACAAAAAGAATTAGGTTTGAAACACTTTTTGACATCCTTTGCTTTGCTCAACCCAAATGACTAGTCGAGTAGAGTATCATTTCCTGTTCCCCAAGACGACTCAAACATCAGTTTTTAAGACAATTAAGGATCTTACAGGTCCTCATTCCTTCCCTATAAGTTCAATTAACGCTCCTGCCTACGGAGGAAAAACAAGGGAGTTCATCAACCATGATTTTTCGCAAGGAAAGTCAAGTTGGGATTGCTACCGATCACGAAACAGCTTCCTAATTGCTCGAAGCATATTATCAAGTCAATTCAAAGGAAATAGTTCTATTTTGGAAACAATTTCAAAAGCTACTTCTACAGTATGTATTACCAGTTTTGCGCATAAAGTTGCAGCATACTAACAACCCCTTAGATTTGGAAATCCGCCGGTGTTCCTTTTAAAAACTACTACTACTATCTAGCCATTATGGATTCTACTTGGCATGGAAAAAGAACTTCAGTGGTGAAGTCAACATCCATACCAAACCTAGATGGAAATAGCAAACGCAATCAACACACACCTAAAGCGCTCAGGACTAAGTTTAGAGTTTTTAAGCTTGAGATTCCCAGAAAGAAAAAACTCCCCACTAAATTCAAGGGGGGAGTTAAAGTAAGCCAGAGCAAGCTAAATTTCCACTCACGGATTTTTACGGAAGATTTATTTCGAGAGGTTCATTAATTTCAAGTGATCTTACGGGAATCTCGACTTTGTACATTTGCAAGTATGAATGTAGTACATAACTGCACTTGATTTTCTTAATTTACATAGTGATAATACTTAGCTAGTTTGCGTTACTGGCTATAAAAATTTCTTGTTCCTGTTCTCGAAAAGTTCTTGATTAGCTTTCGTAAAGTCATGGCAGAAAGCCATATGGAATGGATGTTAATACATTTCAAACAGTGTGTAAAATACTAGATATCCTTTAGCTTACACTGTTTCGTTCCCACGCAGGTTGTTTTATTCCTGACGTGGGATGACCTTCTTATCCTTAATGAAGACTTTTATATGTGACTAACTTTGTCATGCACCATTTTGAGTTTTTGTTTTAGATCGTAATTTCTCTTGTTTCTTAATTCTGGGCACTCCACACCTGATACATTTTTTTGTTTGAAGGAGATATTTAGCTCTCAAAACTCTGGGCTGAATACATTATCTTCTGAAGACAAAAATGATCAGAAATTGCTACTTTCAATACCAACTACCACATCATGAACTCTGAAACTAAAAATAACCGCTCCTTATTAAATAGTATTGACGCGTTAGAGAAGGTTACTTCGAATTACTCGAATGAAGAAAAGGAAAGAAGGTTTATTAAGTTTAAGAGTCAACCGCGAGATCCAGATGCTGAACTAGATGATTTTTTTGATAGCTCACTATCAAAATTACTCAACGTAAGTAAATTCAACTCCATTTTCACGAATGATCTGTGAAATTATCCACTAACATTTTTAGATTTCGTCCGTTGTTGACCCAGAAAACCAGTTTGCGTCACGCATTAAGAATCTTTACGAAACGATGCTAAAATTCCAAAAGGAAGAAAGCGAACAACAAATAACTTCTTCCATTGCAAGTCCGGATGAATTTAGTTTGACCAAGATTGAAATATCCGTTAGTAACTCCCTTGATAACGATGTTAGTTCCGAAGATGAAATTTCACAGGCAATGGGGGATCTGAAAAAACCGAAACAGACCCGTCGAAGATTAAGCAACTCCGTTAAAGAGTTCCTAGAAAGTATTTTCCTCATAAGGCCCTCCCCTAATAGACGAGAACGAGAGTTAATTGCGAAGAAATGCGGTATCACTCCTTTGCAAATAAGGGTTTGGGTATGTAAAGTTAATATTTTTCTGTCGTTGATGACCATGTACTAACTGAATATCTAGTTTACAAACAGAAGAATGAGAAAGAAGCAACTGAGCGGGAGAAGTCCCGAAAGCTCTACAAGTCCAGAAGTGTATGTAAGAATCAACTTGTAGATTATTTATATTTGATTTATCTTCCTTTCTCTAGTATGATACAATTTAATGACATTTCTCAATTGGAAATTCTCGTTGCTTACTTCCAGCAACCAATTTAGTGAGTCTTGACTTAAACCTTTAATATTCGATTCATCGCTAATTATTCTCATGATTTCATGCGCCGTAGTTGCCTTGATAGTATGTTTAACCCCCATTTTTTTCAACTTTAAAAGTAACTCAGCCATAAGCTGAATCCGCCTATTAATATCAATGACATTATTGTTTAACAATCCTGATATGATGGAAGGAATATATCGTGCAATATGATCTTGTTTATAAAAATCAATTAATCTTAACGCATTTGTTGGGTTTTCCAATACCATTGCCTTGTATACCCCGTGAGCAACTTGTGTTTTATTAGTTGTCATTGTATCAAGAATAATTCTAAGAAATTTCACTAGTTCCTTTGGAGAATCTTTCTTAGATCTTTCCACGAATCGTAATACTTCTTTTGTAAAACTTTTCAAAATATACTTTTTGGCATAAATGTCATTGGTATAATAGAATGAGTCAGTATTGAAGAATTGAAACAATGAATCTATAATAATGGCAATTTTCTCAGGAGGAAGTAAGGATATGGTTTGAGCATAGGCACGAATTGCATGATGAAATTGTTCTTTGGCTCTATCGCCACATGTTCGATAAAGTTCATCAAACATTTTCTTATGGTTCCCAGTTGAATTTATCTTGGGAATAGTTTCTTGTAATAATCTATTCATAACGAGCGCTATAAATGCTTTATCTGTTATTTCCATTCTTAATATCCCTGCTCGAAAAATTTCTAGAATTATATGTCTTCCTGTTATTTTTGGGTCCAATATAATATTGATCAAATTGTCAACATCTTCAGAAATACTGGTTTGAGAATAACGTTTGATAACCGCACGCGCCTGTTTTGGACATCTATCGAATAATATTAGTAATGAATGAAATTGGTTCGAATTCATTTCTAACGTTGATATGAATTCTTCGACAATAGGAACCCACATATCGCTATCAAACTGATTTTGAATCAATGAGATTGATTCCTTAAAATCGTCAAATGATTCATTTAATTGTACTTGAACACATTTCGCAATATATTCTCTGTCTAAAGTCGGGAGGAGACAAAGAAACACAGTTCTGATTTCAGTATAAATACCTCTCTTCAATATATGATTTATGATTTGGTTTGCAATTGGTTTACTTAAACATACCAGAGTACCCCGTATCATCAGAAATACGATATATGGGTCAATAATATTCGAATTTAGGATATAAATGGCATCAGATTTATTTAATTGTAGTTTAGCATGTGATATCAAATCAATTGCCCGTATGAAGGGTTCAATACGCGAAGGAGTACCCAACAAATTTAAATAGGTCGATGAGCTGTATTGAGGAAAGATCAGACTGATAAATCCTCTCTTGTGTAAAATATCAGGACATTCCAATAGATATTCTGCCACTATGTGTGCTGATAAACTAGAATTATGCTGTAAGATATTCATGAGTCGTTTTAGATATAAGATCGATAGGTGCAGGTTCTTTGGTTCGTAATTCTTATAATATTGTTGTAATTCTTCTATTGATTCTAATTGTTTTATACAAGACCAGAACTCTAATATTTGATGTACTTCGGCAGGGTTAATTTTGAAATGATATTGTAAGGAACTAAGAATCTGTCCTTGAAGATTTTGGTCAAAGCCACCAAGTTGCATATTGATCAAGAATTCAACAACTAAGAATTCATTCTTTTGATGCAATATATGAGTACATGCAATATCAAGAAAGTCGGTCAATTCTGGTAATGATGTGAAAGATTCTGTAAATATTCGCCAACAATGACGATATTTTCTATGGAAAAGTAGTCTATGTACAAGTAATTTCTTGGTGGAAGGTTCCAAGTATGGTATAAATTCGTAATAATGCAAATATAATCGTGGGTCTATTAAAACCGGGTCATAAGCCAATATAATAAATAGTTTGTTTGTAGGAGTCATTGCTAAAGCCAAATCCTTTCTTAATTTTGGAAGATGCTGCATACATTCCTCAGGGGATACTTCATCGGAAAAGTAACTACTGCTCAGTTCGTCGTTTTCACTTTGTAGCACGTCACTAATGTAGTTGGTGATCGTATCTCGTAGTGTTGTTGTTAACTTTGGGTTCTCATTGAAAAATGGATGTGATGCCAGTCGTCGATGAAATATAATTGCTTGATTTCGTATAAAAGAATTGCATATTCGTACCCCTTTTAACGGCTGCTTCAAAGAATATCGTAGCCGCATCATATTCTATCATATCCCGATCGTGTTTAGATCTAAATTAACCCTTTATATTTGTATCTTTCCTCCAAAACTTACTACCAAAAAGAATTTTACCATTTAAGTGCTTTGATATTCTCGAATTTTTTCATTTTTTTTTCCGTTGGCTGCTTGCACAGGAAAATCCCCCATGCTTAATTTTTCCATCTTTGTTTAAATCACTGGGAAGAGAGAAATCAAATAACGTTCAAATGGTTAATACATTGATGATAGGAAGAACTCACTGATAATGGCACAAGTTATATGGAATTCGGATATAGATGTCTACAATCTAGACGTAATGCCATTTCTGGTAGCAAAAGGAATTGCCAGATATCTACCTATACAGGACCTATTATCATTTTCCAAAGTATCACATAATACTAATCGTGCCGTGAATGAAAGTCAATTATGGATTTCACGATTGAAAGAAATGGGGGTTTGGGATAACTCCATTCAGATTACAAAGGACCAATTACGCAAAAATCCAAAAATGTCGTATCTCGATAGTCCATTGACGTGTACCGATTATGTGTATAGATCAAGTTTGAATGCCAAGTATCAGATGTTGAAGATCCATAAGTGTTTATATCCATATTATAAAGAATTGTTGGTGAATAAGAGTTATAATAACCTTCAAATTTTCAAGGATTTCTATACTCCAGAAGATCAGGCTAAGATATTGACTAATTTATTAAAATATAATAGAATTGACTTTATAGAACTGACAAGAACTATTGCCCGAGACAAGATTAATGAATTACTTGAAATTTTTGAAAATGCATTATTGCGAGAGTTGGAAATCCATTTTGATATAGAAGATTATGAGAAAACTAAACAATTTGTTATGATTTTAGTATCCTTAAATAATCAACAAACAATCATTGATTTCTTTTTACAAAGGAGTATTTTCTATAATGAAGAACGAGAAATATTCAATTTGGAGAAATTTGATTTAGAAAAGTATTATACTAAACAAGAACTGGTGGAAAATGAACAGAAGCAGCCAGTGTATAATTTAAATCAAGAAGCATTTGAGATACTTATTCAAGAGATTGCCGAAATATTGAATGAACAATCTCGAATTATTGATTTGATCTTCCCACAGTCAATTCCAATGATGTATAAAGTCTCAGAAGAACTAATTTCGAATCAATTAAGTGAGCTTTTGATGATGTTGATCGATTCAGCAAAACAACATAACTTATACTTGACATTTGTACCGTTCATCTATGAAAAATTGACAGTTCGATTAATTGAACTACTTTCAAAATCGGAAAATTTAGGTGATTCATATCATAATTTAGTAATTGAATTACTCAATATGCTGTTTGAATCATTTGCTGCTGAATATATACGAGAAGAAGTTTCATATTTCCAAGCAACTTCGAAAGAAAAGATTTTGGATTGGAAATTAACCATATCTAAACGAGAACAAGAAACTACCAAAAAGATTCTTGAACAAGTCAAAGTCGAATCCAAGAATGATTTTTTAACCAGTTTCAAAAATGTTTTCAGTATAGCTACGAACAAAGAGGATGATGATTCAAGTTCACAAGAGAAATTTTCTGAGATGCAAGCAAAGGCAAAAATCCTTTCTGAAAATATTAAAACATTGGATAAGATCTTCAGTCCTGAACTTGTTGTTGAAACTTTGAATGATGCAAAGATGTCACTTCATCGATTATTGAAATTTCGAGAATTTACAATTTCTTCTTTAAGAAATGATATATTTCAATCAATCCAAGAGATTTTCATAGATGCAACTGATATAATTGGGATTGAACATTTACGACCTGGTTTTGAGAAGGCTTTAAGATATTTACAAACATATAACCCCAATTCTTTAACTTATACCGAAACCCATAATGAAACATTTGCTGAACCATTAGTATTGTTCTTTGATCTAATTAATATGGCAGATATCATCATTCAAATGATTGAAATCTTCTATAAAGAAGAAATGCGCAATAGAAATATCATCAAACAAGAAAATTCGGTTTTGAATCCTAGTTTACAAAATAAAAAGAAGATTGAAGGATTGGTTGATAAATATGTTGCTGATGGTCTTAATGTAGGTATTGAAATCTTAGTTCATCAAATTGATACTGTTTATGACGAATTGTTACTCGATTCAGATTATAACCCACCACCAGATTCAAATTCTGGTGATTCATTTGGACCAACACAAGCGGCAAGAAAAGCTATTAGTGTTTTGCAAGAGAATATGAATTTATTAGTTGATAGTGCTGATAAATCGGTTGTTGAAGTGTTTCAACACGAAATAGCGGAACGTTTCTTTCAAACTATTGTGAAAACTTTAAAGAATCGGACTATATCAGTTGATGGTGCGCCTAGTTTAATTTCCGATCTTAATTTATATTATGACTTTATGTTTGAACAAATAAAGACCAATAAGAAGTTGGTGATTCCTTTATATCAAGCATTAAAGAAAGTGGGGAATATCTATCTTATTAGTGGAGATGATTCAAAAGCAATTGGACAATTAGTTAGTGACCTTTCTAAATTCAATGGGATCTTTGGACAAGAAGAGATTTATGAATTTGTTCAAAGACGCAAAGATTGGCCAGATATAAAGAAACATGTTGAGAAAGTAATGTATGGGTTTGGTTTTGGGGATTGTACAATAATGTGAGAGGTAAGTAGCTGGTTTCATTCCAAGAAATCCATTGCAAGTATATCATCGTTGTTTACCAGGCGCAGGTATTCTTTAGGAACGTTGTATGGTTATTATAATTTTATAATAGCTATTGAACAATTATAAAGATTAATTAGTCACGTGATTCGTAATTTTTATTGTTCATAATTTTTCTTTTCTTTTTTTTTCTTCTTTTACTGCCATCAATGATAATACCGTTTTAAGATATTGGGCTAAAAATCACCAAAACGAAAGAGAGATCTGACTGTTTTTGGTATTAGAAGCGCTAATGAGGAGAATAGTGTACGCGGATACGCGCCGACTAATACAGAACAACATCATAGTGCGAAGTCTGTCTATATTATTTGCTACGACAAATCGTCGTTTACATCTGACATTTGCTTCAGATTTTTTTGATTCTGAGATACAAGACCATGCAATAGGAACACCAAGAGATGGAAGGAGCTATAGCCAAGGAATAGACGAAAAAGTCATTCGAAAACAGGGTGGTAAAGTTCCAATACTGCCTCGAGAAGATGATGCAATTAATAGAATAAATGAAATAACTGAAGTTCCACTACATGAACTCACAAGAAAGCTTAATGAAACCTATAGTGAACGACGATATGATACATTTCTTGATGATTTATATATAGTGATGCAACAACCAAACCATAGAATTCATCAATATCTACCAGAATATTTAAAATGGAGAAGATTCTTATCATATGTTCTCAAAGATCTTTGTGAATTAATCGTACAAGACAGATATAACTTTTTGCGACATTCACTTGGTCTTCTTGAAAAGTTACATGTCATTTCCAAAAATAGAGCAGCACGATTGACAGCCATTAGAAACAAAGACGATTTCATTTCCGAACTTGGTAAATGCATGATTGAAAAGGCAATATTTAGTAATAGTTCTTTTTTGGCAACAGTATTTGTAATGCAATTGACAAAAGCGGGATTTGAAGTAGATGATGAGATTATGAGATTGCTTTTCATTGGATTAACTTCAGGACTACCTGATGATTTTTTAGAAAACGGCTATGCTGCATTACAGTTAATAAATTTCCTTGGGTTTGAAAATATTGCCCCAATGCAAGTGGATCGATTAATGAGATTTTATAGTTCAAGACTGCAAGGAATGTATTTTGCAAACTACTTATTTAAAGAGTTAGTTTTGGCTGATTTTCTACGTGAATATTCGAGAAAGCACCCCGTTGATTTTGCCAAAATGATAAACTCACTCATACAAGTGAATATAGATAACTATAATATTGATTCTGCGTTTAAGGTTTGGAAACAAGCTGCACCATATGTTGCTGACAAAGCGAAATTCATTCCTGTATTAATTCAATTGTTCAATGATGCCCCAATTCAATATTCAAATGATATCAAAACCTTGTTACAAGAATTGCCTCATAATGTAATATCCAGTGATGAAATGATTGATTTTCAAGTTTCATTTTTTGGTTCTGATAATACTTGTCATAAAGATTTTGATATTTTAGCAAGATCATTAAAACCGCCATTACGAAGAACGACAATGTCACTGTTACTAAAGGCGTTTGTTTCTATGGATAAAGAAACAAATGCTCAAAAAACTATTGAGGCAATTTTTAAACATGGAGGTGGGATTCTTCCTGAAGATATAAAATGTATTGTGGAAAGATTATTAAAACAAGGAAAACTTATAGAAAGTATAGATATGGTGGAAAAGATGGATTTTAATATTTCAAAGCTTGCATGGGTGTCAATTTTTAGATTTATGTTATTAAATGATTGTATTTCTACCACTACAAGAAATAAAGAATTTGTAGATAAGTTCTACAACAAATTGATTGATATTGAAGATAAGAACATTAAGGAGCTTGTTACTATCGCAATCATGGAAGGTTGTTCAGTGAAGTTACCACCAATGACAGCAATCGGGGTATATAATTGGATATTTCAGATTGTTTCACGTCATAGAGTATACGCCAAGGGAGAAACCTTCAATGTTAACAGGTTTGCAGGAACATATATACCGGAAAAGTTTGAAAATATATTACGACTTACGCCTAAAGGACTGGCTAAATGTCTTGAAAGTATTGCCATTATGGCATTTCAAAAAGAAAATGGTATTATTTTAGAATGGGTAATGAGTGAGTTAAAATCATTTGGTTGGGATTATACAAGTATCCTAAACTTATTAAGACGCCACGATAAGCATGAATATCTTAAGCAAGTTGTCAAAGACCAAGTTCTTGAGGATTGTAGATAGTCTTTTGTATATTAGATGTATATATGTACAAGAATATAATATTAATTTTAAATTCCCACTACTACTTCTTCATTCTTTGTCTTGCTTCCTTCTTACTGAACAACTTACCACCCTTAATTTCCTTAGCATCTTCACCCATTAATTCCAACAATTCAAGATCCTTCTCTTTCTTAGATTCAGGAGTATCTTGTTCATCATATCCACCAAATCTTTCATGAAATTGACTGATTTTACCAGTAGCAAAAGAAGCAGCCGATTTCAAATTAGATCTATTAGGATTCCATAATGTTGAATTTCTTTGGTCGGCAATCATTCTAATTTCATCCTTAGGAGCTTGAGAACGACGTTTTATAACACTTCCATCACTTAATTCTACCAAGGTATCAAATTGATAAAAGATTGCTGGTCTTGCTTTACCTAATTTGATTTTTCTCATTACACGACGGTTGGAAAGCATGACATCACCAACTATGGCGTCCATTAGTCCCTTGGAACCTTTTGTGATCATATTTGTTGGGGATATAGTTCTTTGAATTCTTGGTATTTGGTAGACTTTGTAGCTTTGATGGTTAAATTGAAAAATTGTAAAAGAATTTTTTTTTTCAAGAAGTCGTGTGAAATTGATCAAGAATTTTTTTTTCACGTTACAATAAATATTGATGAACTTCTGTTGAACGAGTAATATATATTCACATTATTCAAAGAAAGCAATCATAATGGCCTTTTCAACTCAAACACCAACAATTGTCGTGCTAAAGGAAGGTACAGACACCAGTCAAGGTACTCCCCAAATCCTTCATAACATTTCCGCCTGTCTTGCAATTCAAGAAACTCTTAAACCCACATTAGGTCCCTTTGGATCAGATATTCTTATTGTTAATTCTCAAGGTAAGACAACTATATCTAATGATGGTGCTACTATTTTGAAATTATTAGATATTGTTCATCCTGCTGCCCAAATGTTGGTTGATATTTCCAGATCTCAAGATGCTGAAGTTGGTGATGGTACTACTAGTGTTACGATTTTAGCTGGTGAATTATTGAAAGAAGCAAGAACTTTTATAGAAGAAGGTGTTTCATCTCATATGATTACTAAAGGATATAGAAAGGCTAGTGAATTGTGTATTTCCAAAATTGAAGAAATTGCCGTTAATGTAAAGAAAGATGGTGCAATTGCCGGAGAATTTAGAGAAATGTTGGAAAGATGTGCTACAACTGCCATGAGTTCGAAATTAATTAGTCAAAATTCACAATTTTTCACCAAGATGGTAGTTGATGCTGTTTTGAGTTTAGATGAACAAGATTTAGATGAGAAATTGATTGGAATTAAGAAAGTTGCAGGTGGAAGTATGGAAGATTCTCAATTTATAAATGGTGTTGCCTTTAAAAAGACTTTTTCATATGCTGGATTTGAACAACAACCTAAAAAATTTACCAATCCAAAAATTATTAATCTTAATGTTGAATTAGAATTGAAAGCAGAAAAAGATAATGCTGAAGTAAGAGTTGAACAAGTTAAAGATTATCAAGCTATAGTTGATGCAGAATGGCAAATTATATTTAATAAATTAGAAGCAGTTTCTGCCACTGGTGCCAATATTGTTTTATCAAAATTACCAATTGGTGATTTAGCTACTCAATATTTTGCCGATAGAAATATTTTCTGTGCTGGTAGAGTTAGTGGTGAAGATATGGATCGTGTTATTAAAGCCGTTGGTGGACAAGTTCAATCTACTTGTTTTGGTATCAAGCCAGAAGACTTAGGTACTTGTGAATTATTTGAAGAAGTTCAGATTGGTGGTGATAGATATAATCTTTTTAAAGGTTGTCCACAAGCCAAGACATGTACATTAATTTTACGTGGTGGTGCTGAACAAGTTATTGCGGAAGTTGAAAGATCTTTACATGATGCTATAATGATTGTTAAGCGTGCTGTAAGTCATCATACTGTAGTTGCTGGTGGTGGAGCTATTGAAATGGAATTATCTAAATATTTACGTGATTATTCAAAGACAATTGCTGGGAAACAACAATTAATTATTAGTGCATTTGCTAAAGCTTTAGAAGTTATTCCAAGGCAATTATGTGAAAATGCTGGGTTAGATGCTATTGAATTATTGAATAAGTTACGTAGTGCTCATGCTAAAGGTGAAACTTGGTTTGGGGTTGATTTCCAAAGGGAATCAATTGGTGATAATATGACAAGTTTTATTTGGGAACCGGCATTGGTTAAGATAAATGCACTTGCCTCTGCTACTGAAGCTGCCACTTTATTGTTATCAGTTGATGAAACTATCAGAAACGATGAGCAAGAAGGTCAAGCACCTGCTGGAAGAGGAAGAGGTGCATATTAATAATAAATATATTATTAAAACGCGTGTATAGATTTTAAAAATATAAGTTTCTTTAAAATGGGATAATTAATAATAATTATAATTGCTAGTTCTATAATTAGTGTATGTATGTTCAGTACGCTGGTTAAGGCGGTAAAATACCTAGCTTGAGAATGTATGCATAAAGGAGTGTTTACTATTACTTCATGTTGCGTTTTAATTGTTTCGTTTAAAACAATACAATGAATAATGGGAACAAAACCTGGTTTGAATTGCGCTACCAGTATTTAATGTGTGTTTTTTTGCTGTGTGTCTAAGCAGCAAGAAAGATTTTTTTTTGTTTTTTTGGTTGAAAGAAGACGAAAGCAAAATGGCTGCAAGCAAGAACCGTTTTACCCAAATTGGGTATAATTGAAGACAGATGGGGTGTTAGAGAAATGACTTAGGGAGAGAGTATGTAGTAGTAGAGATTTGTACTCCCCTGCATGTACCTTCTAAGTTGGTATTAGATGTTAAACTAGTGCATTCCGATAAATTTTCTTGTGATAAATCTTTCTCCTTTCCGTTTTTAGCGTGAACTGCCCTAAAAATTTCAACCAGATCTCAGATCTCGTGGTGAAATGGTGAAAAAGTATAAACTGTCACCATTTTGTAATAACAATAAACAGACACAAGTTCCTAAAAAGGGAATTAGATCAAAATTTAAAAATAAGTCAAAAAGACGTAATTAAATTGGGATTGTTTGAATTGAATTAATGAAGAATTCGTGTTGTATATATTTCATCCTAAAAAGGGTGTAATAACTCCTATAACTAAAATTTCAAAATTAACTTTATTATTACCAAAAAAAATTAGGCATCGCTCCTGCCAAGATGAGATGAGGATGGAATTGGGTTAGTAAAAGAGAGAAAGAGAAGAGCAAAGAAGAATATGTAACTCGCTAAAAGTAAACACAGAAACTTTGTTTGGTTGTTTCTGTGTTTTTAAGCTTATATTAATAACAACCATTTCTTTAGTGTAACCAGTAAAGAAGACCGAAGATGGAAGATGGAAGAAGACACAAGAGACGCGAAACCCAACTGAATGTGATGATGTATGTATTAGTGTTAAAGGCTTGTTGTTGTTGTACAAATACTTTCGCCCTTAAAATGGAAAGTTTGTTGTTGCTTTTGTGCAATCAATATGATCTATGTTAACACTGTATAAGGAAAACCCCCCTTTGGAAATGTTTTTCGTTACCCTTGTTGTGTTTCTGTGGTACGCGAATTCTTTTTTGTTCTTATTGATGCAACGAAAGAAAAATAAAAAAAAAATAAAATTATTAATACGCGTAATTTGTGTAATAATGGAATATGTGCATTATACATACCACACTTTGTTCTACATAACAAAGTATGTATCCCCTTATATATACAAACACACGGTTTATTATACAATATAAACAACTCCTTTAAAAATCTATGAATGTATTCTCCTAAGTCTAAACTTTTTATTTAAATTTAAACAATTCCCTTCCTTTGTTTCTTTTAGAACAGTTGTCAGGAAGATTTAATCTATTCCCCTTATACGCTCTTTTTATATATACCTTTCAAATATCGTTAGGAATTCTATTCTCCTACCTTGTCATTCATTTTATTTTAGATTGGTTTAATTCATTCTTCATTGGGGTTCCCTTTTCCAGTTCATACACTGTCGATATATATATATATATTCAATTTCCATTCCTTATTTCTATAAACTTTCACTCGTTTGATTTTTCAACCCCATCCCAAAGCCCCCCCCCCCACATACACTCACTTACACATTCACACACACACAATTTCCCCCATATTTTCACACAATTGGCTTCCACATTACCTACATATTACTATTACACTCCTTTAATAAACCATGAATCACCACCACTTCCAATCACAAGCTGTTCCAGCTCAAGTTCAACAACCACAACCACAGCATAAACAAAAATATGGACCTCCTTCCTCCATAAAACCAAGATCATACAATGTGATTCTTGAACTACTTGAATCTCAAGCCAATAAGAAATTGACAGAGGAATACTCTTCAGAAATTACAGAAACATTAGCATCATTAGAACCATTGACTCTGATAAACCCTGCCATGATAGATTTACAACCGGAAATCCAATGGTTTATGAGACCTTTTTTACTTGATTTTATTATAGAATTACATTCATCATTTAAATTACAACCACAAACTTTATTTCTTTGTATGAATATTATTGATAGATATTGTGCAAAAAGAATAGTATTTAAACGTCATTATCAATTGGTTGGATGTACTGCATTTTGGATAGCTGGTAAATATGAAGATAAAAAACTGAGAGTTCCCACGTTGAAAGAATTAACTACAATGTGCCGTAATGCTTATGATGAAGAAATGTTTGTTCAAATGGAAATGCATATCTTGAGCACTTTAGGTTGGTCATTATCACATCCAAATTTAGAAGATTGTTTACAATTAGCCATTAGGCATTCAAAAATTGTTTCTAATGATATAACTCCATGTAAATATAATCATCATAAAACGGCAACATTATCAGCTGTTATTGCAGTGGGGAGATTTCTTTGTGAATTATCACTTTATGATAGGTTTTTCCTTACTGTTCCAACTTCATTAGTGGCAATTACTGCTAATTTACTTTCATGTTCAATGTTACAAATACCTGAAGCTGCTCATTCTTTAAGACAATTGGTTTCACAAGTTTTGGGTCCTCCTCCTCCAACTACTACGAAAAAGTCAATTCTAAGAAATTACACTATGCAAAGCGATACCAATAACTATGCAGGAAATCGTTTTCTGTTTTATGGAATCAATGATGATTCCACAATTGATGATGATTCTGACTTTGATGATGCTGATGACGATTTTGATGATAGTTATTTCGAGGATTGTGATGAAGATATTGAAAATATTCATCCACAAATTCATGGAGCATTTTTAAGTGGATTAGATAAAGATTCCATTGTCACAATTAAAAAAATTGCCGTTATGCTAATACTTCAATTAAATAAAGTAACAGAAGTACTAGTTAAAAAATATGAAGTATTGGGAGTCATACAAGTCATTAATAATTTCCATTCCCGTAATTCATTCCTAATTCAACAATTACAACAAAACACAGAAAATTCAGATAATATAAGTCAAGACATGATACATATAGCAGAAACATTATTACAATTATCTTCAAAACATGATATTGATCATGATAATGATGATGATGGTGATGTAGATGGAGATTTATTTGACCCAGTATCTCCATTCATGGTACCTTCATCATCATTAGCACCTTCAACTCCTCCATCTGCAACTTCACAATATTCAGTATTTTCAAAACGAAGTTTTAGTGGAAGTGGTGGTGGTAGTAGTAGTAGTGTGGGGTCGAATAATACTACACCTACTTATTCTATACCTACGATGTCAAAGATGAGAATATGTAAGAAACGAGATTATTATTCACCTATGAAATCTTATTGCTCTCCAATACAGAGATGATGGTGATGATGATGATGATAATTTATAACAATGTGCATTAAAATAAGGTTCTCTGGTTAATGTGGAGATGGATGTTAGAGACTTTAAAAACACTTTAATTCAGTTCTTTTGTAATTTTTTTTTAGAGAGAGAATACACTATTGTAGATTATATATAAAACTATATTTATAAATATATGAAACAACATTGTTGGGATTTATATCTTTTTTGGGGCTTTGTAAGAAAACGATTACACTGCAGGTTAAAAGTTGTTGTTAATGAGAAAATGAAGATAGAGGAGGTTGTTTTGAGATGAGCATCTATTTTTAGATAAGTCTTTGTTGTCCTTACACACATTGTGATTATTATAATTTTTTGCAGCCATTTATTTTTCCCGATGTTTGTGTTTTATTCGGTTAAAGGTCAAAAAAACAATTTTACGAATCATACAGTTTTTTTTTTCTTTTTCTTTACACTAAATCGGCTAACTTCGTGTAACTTGATTTAGTTTTGTTAACCTTTTGTTAATATATAATTGTTGTTATTTCTGGATGCTCTTTGTTTGTTTCAGAATATTTATAAGGTGATTTTTGTGTGTGTGTGTTTAATTAGGGGAAGGGGAAGGGGGTTTTGTTGAAGAATGGTATGTTTGATGTTTTTGTAATCTTTTATACTTTGATTTTGAGGTTGTTTGATTTTGTAAGCTTCTTCTTTTTGATTTTGAGATTAAGATGAAAGGGGGAGAGAGAGAGATGATGTTTATTTATTTACTTATTTATATATTTACCCTTTTTTAATGTTTGTTTGTTTATTTGTTTGTTTGTTTGTTTGTTTGTTGTCATGAGATCAATTTATTATGGATTTGTAATAATAGTTTGAAAATGTTTAACAAAATTAAGATGTAAAATTATGGGTAAAAATTTGCTTAATGGTTGCAAAATAAACCAAAAGTTTGTTACTAGTTCACTATAAGGGGACAAATTTAAGATATTTTAGGGTATATTAATTTAAAAGGCCAATCAAATTGAGTTTAGTTAGTTTCTGTGTATAAATATCATAAGGATAATATTGATTGCAACTCCTCCCTCTTAAATCCTTCTCCCTTTCAATTGGTAATAGAAGAAATGTTAAGAGGAAAATTTTTTTTTTTGGTTAAAAATTTGACTCAAAACATTTTTCTAGTGAAAAACGTTTTAGCTTATTTTAATTCCCCTTTTACACACATACAGACACACACTCTCCCACTAAGTATTGTAAGAGAAAGGTCATGATTTCTATTCTAGTAATGCAGTTTACACAGTTGGGTCCAATTAGATGAGATCATGCGTGTTTCAGTAACAGAGAGAGAAAGAGAGAAAGAGAAACAGAGAGAGAGACTAGGGTTTTTTAGAACTTAGGCATCAAGCGACATTAGCGTAAAGAGAGAAATTCAGATATTATATTTCCTAATTGGGACAGACGAGTGCTATTTTAGATTGTTTTGAAAGGGCCTAAAAAACGGATATCTCTGTTGTGTAGAATAGTTAGAATTACAAATAAAAACAGTTAGTTATTGTATCTTACACTAATTGTTAACTATATATACTATATATATTATACTTTATACTAACTGTGTAAGGGGAAGATGTTTCTTCTTCTTATTTCGGTTGTTACACTTTTCTCTCTCTTTTTTGTTTTCCCAATTAATCGAAATTGTCAACAAAAACAAATTTGAATCTTGTCTCTTAACAAAGTAATAAAAAAAATTGTCTGCTTTGTTTACCCTTGGCAGTACAATACAATGTGATACAGGGCTAAGAAAGAGTTATTACAACTTACCCTTCTTTTATATATGGATGACATTTTTAATATTCCTTTATTAAAGCTAATAATCATAGAAGAGAATATTCCCCACGGACATACATAATTAATTAGATACCCCCCTTCCCTCAATTAGACTAGTCTGATTCTCTTTTTTTTTTTACAACCACATTCAAAAGCTAAGAGTATTATAACATCAAATACATCAAAAACATAATGACAACTTCCGAAGAAGACGGATTTATAACAAAGAATTGGGTCTGGATCCCAGATTCAGATGACTTATTCACTAAAGGTTATGTATCAGATTATCTACCCGATGGTAAGTGTAAAGTTATCATAATGAACAATGGTAAACAATCCGGTGAACGAATAGTAGATCAATATTCACTTGAAAATTGTAATCCTACAAAATTTAATAAATGCCAAGATATGGCTGAATTAACCCATTTAAATGAATCCTCAGTGGTTTATAACTTATATCTTCGTTATCTTGATGATTTAATTTATACATATTCTGGTTTATTCCTTGTTGCTATTAATCCTTATAAATCCTTACCCATATATGATACTCACAATTTAAAGAAATATCATGATAATACTACCCTTGACCGACCACCTCCTCATATTTTTGCAATTGCTGAAGCTGCTTATAGAAATTTATTACTGAACAAAAAAGATCAATCTATTTTGGTTACTGGTGAAAGTGGTGCTGGAAAAACTGAAAATACTAAAAAAATTATTCAATATTTATCATCAGTTACACCATCAAGTGAAACTTGTCATTATTCAATTGACCATTCAAGACATATAGATACAAAGATTGTTCAAGCAAATCCTATATTGGAAAGTTTTGGTAATGCAAAAACTATCAAAAATAATAATTCTTCAAGATTTGGTAAATTTATTCAAATTTATTTCACTAATCAAGGTGCTATAACTGGTGCTAATATCGATTATTACCTTTTGGAAAAATCTCGTGTTGTGAGTCAAGCATCAAATGAACGGAACTATCATGTCTTTTATCAATTTTTAAAAGGGTATGATAATCTTGCAAGTTTGGGATTAAACAAGGATATTTCAACTTTTAAATATCTTCCTGGACAAATAGATATTCCTCATGTCGATGATTTCAAAAATTTTACATTATTAGTGGAGGCTTTTAAAATTATGGGTTTTACTAATCAAGAAATGCAATTTATTTATCAAATATTGGCAATTATTTTACATCTTGGTAATGTTGATTTCACATCTTGGAAATCTGATCAAGCTAATTTTACTCAGGATTCACCTATTGATAAAATTGTGGAACTCCTTGGTATTTCAAGACAAGAATTTGAAGAAACACTTTTAAGACCAAAAGTTAAGGCTGGAAGAGAAATGGTTACTAAATCAAAGAGGCCTTCTGAAGTTCGATTTGCAATTGATGCATTTGCCAAATATCTTTATGAGAAAATGTTTCAATTTATAATAACTAGAATTAATGACAATTTGAGAATTGAAAATCAAGATGATATGAATGATAATTTTATTGGTGTTTTAGATATTGCTGGATTTGAAATTTTTGAAATTAATTCATTTGAACAATTATGTATTAATTATACCAATGAAAAATTACAACAGTTTTTTAATCATCATTCATTTATTTTAGAACAAAGTGAATATATGAGAGAAGATATTCATTGGGAATTCATAGATTTTGGACAAGATTTACAACCAACAATTGACTTGATAGAAACTAGAATACCAATGGGTGTTTTCAAACTCTTGGATGAAGAATGTATAATACCAAATTCTTCTGATGCATCATTTATGGAGAAATTAACTAATAATTTCAAGAATAAACATGATAAATTCTCAGAAAACAAATTTAAAAATGGATTCGTTATAAATCATTATGCAGGTAAAGTTGAATATAATGTTGAAAATTGGCTTCAAAAGAATACTGATCCTGTAAATGAAAATATCATTAAATTATTACCATTTTCTCAAAATGAATTTATTGCCGAAATGTTCAATAATGATCCACATATATATCATCCATCATCATTATCAGCATCAGCATCCAATTCTCCAACCAAAAGACAAGGTTCACCAAGGGTAAAGACAGCATCTGAAAAACATAAAGATCAATTGAAAGATCTTATGCAACAATTGGAATCTACCGAACCACATTTTGTAAGATGTATCTTACCCAACTTGAACAAAAAAGCTAATCAATTTAATAAGAAATTAGTATCTTCTCAATTGAGATGTAACGGTGTTTTAGAAGGTATTAGAATCACGAGAGCAGGTTATCCTAATAGAATGCAATTTGATGAGTTTGCTGAAAGATATACGATCTTACTTGTTGATAATGGATCTTCTTTAACTAAAAATACGAAAACGAATTGTCAATTAATCTTAAAACAATCTAAATTAGATAATGCAACTTATAAAATTGGGTTAACTAAAATATTCTTTAAGAATGGTATATTGGGTAAATTAGAAGAAATGAGAGATCTACGATTAAAGGCAATATTCACTGATATTCAACGTATAATTAGAGGGAATCAATCTCGTGCTCATATGAAAAAGAAAATCAAACAAATTCAATCAGCACAAGTTATAGCTAGAACAATGAAAAATTTAGATGAATCAATGGTTAATAGTCGTTGGATGGATTTATTTTTCAATATTAAACCATTGCTTGAAGAATCATTGAAAGTTTTGGATATAAAAGAAATTAAAGAAAGCTTGGTTCAAGTGACTGAGAAATTAAAGGATTCTGAACGAACGAAGGAATCGTTAGAAATTTATAATGAAGAATTGAAAACTAATTTGGAGAAATTGAAAGTGGAAATGAACACAAGTGCAAAGTTGGTTAGAGATAAGGAATCAGATATTGTAAATTTGAATAGAAAAGAAAGAGAAGCACTTGGCAGGATAAGTGAATTAGAAAGAAAGATTGAAGCTCTTGAAGATGTGAATAAGGGGTTAATCGATGAAAAGAACCAATTGAAATCAAAAGCAGATGAACTTGGCTCTCAATATGATGCTAAAGTTAAAGAATTACAAGAATTCGTGAAACAACAATCAATTGCTCAGGACGAATTAGCCAAAGTTAAATTGGAATTGGAAAAACATGATAAGGTGAAACAAGAACTTGAAGAAAAGATATCCCAGCTTCAACAAGAAATATTGGACAATAAATCCACAATGACAAATTCAGAAATTGAAGATTTGAAACTTTTGAATAAGAAATTACAAGCAGAATTGGATGAAAAATCAAAAATTACTCCTAAAGTAAAGGATTTTTTGGATGAAATTGATACCTTGAAAGAAACTATACATACTCATGAAACTAAAAACTTCCAACTAGAGAAAGAATTGAAATCATTACGAGAAGAATTAAAGAAATATGAATCTACCAAACAAAGGTATGAAACTAAGATTGAAGAAGCAAAAGGTAAGATTTCCTTACTTAAAAATAAAGGACAATCGAAATCATTAGAAATTGAAAATTATAAAAATGAAGCTAAACAATTACAACAGGAACTTGATTCAATTAAATCAAAATTAGAAAATTCTATATCATTGAAAAAGGAACTTGAAGCTTTTAAACTTAATGAAACTAAACTTGTTCAAGAAATTGAATCCTTGAAAAAGGGAACAACTAATGCTAAATCAAATTATGCATCACTTGAAGCTGAATATGAAAAATTAAGAGTCAATTATGAACATGCTAAAAGAAGTAAAGAAGATTATGGTATTCGTTTAGTTAATTTGAATAAAGAATTAACCGTTCTTAAAAGACAAAAGCAAGAGTTTGACAATGAAAAGGAAAATCATCCACCCTTGGGATCTAATAATCAATATAAGGAAGAATTTGCTCAAATGAAATTAAAATTAAATGAACATAGTGCTGCATTACGCAAGGAAAAATTGGAACATAAGAAAGTTGCTGAAGAGTTAGCTCTTGTGAAACAAAAACTTGCCACTGGAACATTTTCAAATTTTGAAACTTCACCAGCTAAAAAGAGATCATCAACTTTAGAACAGGGGGCATTATTGAATGAAATTGAGGATTTGAAATTAAGTTTACAACAAGAACAAACTAATTATCAAAGAGCTGAAGCTTATGCTGTTGAATTACAAAAGAAATTAAATAAATTACAAGCTACTAGGGGACTTAATACAGCTACTGATTATGAAAAGAAATTTAGAGAATCACAAACTAGAATATCTAAATTGGAGAATACAATTGAAGGAATTATTGGTACAGAAGGACTTGGTTCAGGCTCAAATTCGGATGATAATCAATCTCATAGGGCTTCCCTTTTACTAAAAAGTGAAAGTTCATTTACTCTTACCTCCTTACAAGGAGCAAGTCCAGATTTTGTACAAATCTACCAAGATGTTTCCAAAACATTAAGGACAACTCGAGAAGAATTATCAGCGTCAAAAGCAGAAGTATTGCGACTTAAAGTCCTTCTTCGTGAATCCGAAGAAGAATTATATGAAGCAAAACAAGAGAATTATCGTACTAGTGTTGCTGACTACGAAAATGATCTTGCTCATATGAAGGTTAAATTGGAAAATGTAACTTCAAGAAATAATGATTTAACATCTACTATTGAATTATACAAAGATCGGTCAAATAAATACTTTAAACAATTAGAATCAGCTGAATCAGCAGTTAAGATTTCAAAGAGACACGAGGAAACAGCTCTAAAGGAAATGAACGAGGCAAAGAGTCAATTAAGGCTTGTGAAGGAAGAAGTTAGAGCTTCACAAATTTTACTTAAAGATTTCCAAAAGAAAACTAGTCAATTGGAACAAACTTTGGTTCAAAGGGAATTTGAATTGAATAAGGCCCAATCTGAAGCTAGGGAATTAAAAGAAAAACTTGATTATCATGTTAAGAGTTATGAAAACAAAGAAGTAACTGATTCATTACGTGATGAAATTAGAACACTTCATAAGGAATTGAATTTCAAGACTGAAACTGAAACATCGTTAATTAAAGAAAATAAGAAACTTCAATTGGATTATGAAGATACTTTGAGAGCTAAGAACCATCTTCAAGCTGAACTCGATGAGAAATTGGTTGAAAATGATGAGCTTGAAAGTAAGGTTGATGAATTATCTAATACTATAAGGAAGTTAGAAGATGAAGGATTCATAAATGAAAGAAAGATTAAGAGTTTCATAAAGCAGATTGCTGGTTTGAAAGAATTAATAGAAGAAATCACTGTGCAAAGAGATACATTGGTAAATGATAAGGAAAAGTTACATAGTAATGTCTTTAACCTTGCTGCTGATCTAGAAGAAAGAACTTCGGAATTATCACAAACTAAATCTACATTAGAAGTACTTAGAACCCATTTAGAAACTCAAAGAGCAGATTCCGAATTTATGAAATCTGAATTAAATCAATCCAAGATTTCTTCTACTTCCGAATATGAAGATCAACAAAAACTTCGAAGAGAACTTCTTGTCACCAATGAAGAAAACTTTTCATTGAAGAAAACAAATCAAGAATTGAAAGAAAGGGTTTCTGATTTAGAAGAAAAGTTGTATAGTAATGAACAATTGAAATATTGGGAAGAGAAGGTGAATGAATTATCACAATCTTTGGATAAGACCTTGTATGAAAAACAAGATGCTGAAAAGAATGTTAAGAATTTGGAAAGATCAGTCAAACAATTACAAATTCGGGTTGAAAATGAATCACAACTTGCCAAAAGATATAATGATGAAAATTTTGATTATCAAAATAAAATCAGTTATTTTAAAAGTAATCTTGATATTCTTCATAATGAAAATGTTGAAAAAGAATTACAATTAAAGATTATGGAAAGAGAAAAGGGGGAATTAAAGGCCGATATGTTGATGCTAAAGAAAGAAGTTTTGGAACTTCGTGCAAAACTTGGAATAAACGTTTGAGTGCTTGGATACTTATATATTTACAGTATTACTTAAAATTAAATAATGAATACATACTATAGACATTTCTTTTACCATTTCTATGCATTTCTATACCTTTATCGGAACCATCCCTTTGATTTTTTTGGTGTTACGTCTCTTGGTGCGGTTGGAGCTATACCTGGATACTTTCCTAATCCATAATGACGAAGAACAAATTCAACATCACCAAATGCTTCTCTATCACCTTGCATAACCACAGAAGGCAATCCAGAACTAGTTCCCTTTGTGACAACATTACCAGTAAAAATCTTTTCAGCTACATTTCTTAAATCAGTTGGAGTCAATACCTTGATTTTTTCCACCATCTCATCAATAGATGTAATCTTACCTTGACATTGTATTTGTCTTCCCAAATCCTCTAGTCTTGCAATCTTACTTTCGACATTCATCAACAAAGTACTAGTTAATTGATTCTTTGCTCTCTGTACTTCTTTGTCCGTAAGACCTCCCTTGGAAGTATCATTCTCCAACAATTTAGCTAATTCATGACAAATGATTTGGGAAGAAACATGAGCAGCTTGTGGGGCTAATGAAAGTGAGATTCCCAATAATCCAGATCCGACATATCCATGATTAAAACTAGTGCAAGCATCGACAAACGCTTGTCTATTCAAGACTTGGGTATATAATCTTGAAAACATTCCCTTACCTGGCCCACCAGCAGAAAATGATGATCCACCACCTAATAACTTTTGCAAAGTAGCTAAAGAATATGCATCTTCATCTAATAATCCAGCAGTTTCGAATCCGATTTGTATATGGTATAATTCAGGTAAGTTAGCGTATAATGGTGGTTGGTAAGGTAAACAAATTTCACCACCTGTGTAATTGACACTACCCAATTTGGACTTGTGGTATAATGCTGGATCAACTTCCCAGTCTCCAAAATGATCAAGAGTATACTTCAATGCATGCTCGTGAGGAACACCTACCATTGCAATGACAACATTTTGTGGCTGATAGAATTTTTCATAATAATTGATAATATCTTCCTTTTGAATTTCATTGACTTTTTCTAATGGACAATAAAGTGGTAATCCAACTGTATTATTGTAATATGCAACCTCATGTAATTTTTCAGGTAAATAAACATCAGCTTTATGTAGAAGCTCTTTAGCTTCATATTCAGCAACTGGTAATGTCCATTCCAATTCTTCATCAGTTAACTTTGGAAATCTGATTGTTTGAGCAATACACTCAAGCATTGGTTCAACATCCTTATTAAACACAGAAGCCTGATAGAGAATTGTTTCTCGTTGAGCAGCACACATATAATTACCACCCAAAGTGGCCAATCTATCTCCCATTGCTTCTCCTGTAAATTTTTCAGTAGAATGAAAAGCTAACCTATCCATTATATGTGACAATCCTGGAACATTTGGATCTTCATATCGGGAACCAGCATCAACATATGCACCCAAAGCACTGAAATGACCTTGGTTTGAATCGGTAACCAACCTCAATCCATTCTTCAAAGTGGTCATCTCGATATTGGCACCTAAAGTAACGGTAGTCAAACCGGTAGAGCTTGATAAACTCCTAATTGAGTCAACAAATCTACTCCTCAGTGCTGCATTCTTTACAGCTGTTCTTGTTATACTTGACCACATATGAACTAGTCTCTTTCTATAGTATATATATGTGGTATGATTAACAGTCTAATCTGTTTCAAATCGTTGCCATAAAATTGGAGATAGGAAATTGTGAGTGAAAAAAATTTCAAGAGTCACGTGACTGACAATTGGGGATTCTACGTGTCCAATCTAATAGTATGCAACTAGAGAGGGAAGTTACTATAGATCCAACAAGTTAAAGAAGGCAGTTTTGGAACTTCGTGCAAAACTTGGAATAAACATTTACATGCTTGGTTATTTATTTATTTACAGATTTACTTTATTAAACAATACTATAGACATTTTTTTGCATCTAGATTTTGTATGCAACTTTCTATACTTTATCAGCACCATCCCTTTATTGTTCTGGTTTCACGTCTCTTGGTGCGGTTGGAGCTGTACCTGGATACTTTTCTAATCCAAACTGACGAAATACATATTCAAGATCAGGAAAAGCTTCTCTGTCACCTTGCATAACCACAGAAGGCAACCCAGAACTAGTTCCCTTTGTGAGAACATTGCCAGTTAAGACCTTTTCAGCTACATTTTTTATATCAGTTGGAGTCAATACATTAACTTTTCTACCATCTCATCTTTAGATATAAACTTACCTGGACATTGTGCTTCTTTTGCCCAACCCCACGCTCTTTGAGAATTATTTTCGAGATTCACCAAAAAGGGCCTAGTTGCTTTGTTCTTTGCTCTCTGAACTTCTTCCTCAGTAAGGCCTCCTTTGGCGGTTTCCTTTTCCAACAATTGGGCAAATTCATTACCAATGATCAACAGAGCTATTGGTGCAGCTCTTGGAACAAACATCAATGACATTCCAAATAATCCAGATCCGGTATATGCAGTATTAAAAGTTGTACAAGGAATGATAGATTTTACTTTATTCAAGACGGCAATATAATCTGAAAAACTTCCCTAATCCCCAAAATTTTCTCCTACCTTCAGAATCGGTTGATCCACCACCTAGTAATGCTCGTAAAGTAAATAAAGCATTTTCATCTCCTCTAACCCAGTAGTTTCGAATCCCATTTGTATTCGGTTTAATTCAGGTAAGTTGGCGTATAATGGTGGTTGATAAGGTAAATTTCACCACCGGTGTAATTTATAGTACCCGGTTTGGTCCTGAGGTATAATGCTGGATCAACTTCCCAGTCTCCAAAATGGTCAAGGGTATATTTCAGTGCATGCTCGTGAAGAACACCAAGTATTGAAATGACAACATTCTGGGGATGATAGAATTTTTGATGATCTTTTTGAATTTGACTGACTTTCTCTATAGGACAATAACGTAGTAATCCAAGTGTACCATCGTTGTATGTAACCTCGTGTAATTTTTCAGTTAAATAAATATCACCTTTTCGTAGAAGCTCTAGAGCTTGAAATGCAGCAACTGGTAATATCCATTCCAATACTTCATCAGTTAACTTTGGAAATCTGACTGTTTGAGCAATAAACTCAAGCATTGGTTCAACATCCTTATTAAACACAGAAGCCTGATAGAAAATAGTTTCTGGATCAGCACCATACGTATTCTGAGCACCCATAGTGGCTAATATCTTTCATTGCTTCTTTTGTAAACTTTTCATTAGAATAAGCCAAACTAGCGATTATATGTGACAATCCTGGAGCATTTGGATCTTCATATCGGGAACTAGCATCAACATATGCACCCAAAGCACTGAAATGACCTTGGTTTGAATCGGTAACCAACCTCAATCCATTCTTCAAAGTGGTCATCTCGATATTGGCACCTAAAGTAACGGTAGTCAAACCGGTAGAGCTTGATAAACTCCCAATTGAGCCAACAAATCTACTCCTCAGTGCTGCATTCTTCACAGCTGTTCTTGTTATACTTGACTACATATATGCTAGCCTCTTCCTATATATATAAATATGTATAATATGTTTGTCAGTTTAATCTGCTTGAAATCGTTGAATCTGATAGGTAGCGCTGATGTATGCCTGGGTAGTGCGGTAAGAATACAAGCTAAGCACGTTAAGTAGTTACCTAGGTTCGATAATTGATCCAGTTAGAGACCCTAATTGACAGATAGTATCAAGAAAGATTTTCACTTCCCATGTGGAGCCAATTTATCGTAACCGAAATTCATGAAACTGCATAAAATCGTTACATTGAGGATACAAATTGCTGTTAAATTTCAAGAAGAATCACGTGACTGAAACACTTGCGGAATTTAAACAGTCTAATATATATCAATAGAGAGGCACTTATAGATCTAACAAACTAGTTTCATTAGTACGTAGCTTCGCTACACTTGGTTCTAATCCATCAATTAAATTATTATCTCTGGCACATATTGCTTTTGTGTCATCCAAAGAAAAGAATTGATGCGAAACCTTAGGACTTTGAACAATGTGTAAATCATCCAGTTTTGTCAAAAACTTATCATCATCCGAGTATTCATCTTGTCCACTTTTTGCCGAAGATTCCATCTTGTCACTTGAAAACTGCTGATCTAATTCGTTACCTGTAATTACAATGTCTTTGGTTTGTTCGGTTGGATTTTCTTCATTTTCTATCGTCTCACTGGCTTTGCTTTCGCTATTCACAGAACCAGCATCTACAGAATGATCCTTGTCAAACAACGTAGACCTACTACGCTCATTTCTGGAAGTAGATGAAAACACACCAAACAAAGAAAATCTCTTCTTACTTTTCGTGGAAGGTGTAGCTGATCTCGATTCAATAGTGGGTAAACTTTCAGTGGAAACTCTCACAGGGTTCTCGAGTTCATTTATATGTAAAGTACTTCCATGCGAACTGGCAGACGGCGTAGGATTGAATCCGAACAAAGAACCAAAGAAACCTGGTTTATTCTGATTTGCTTCCATTGCTGCCTGGATCGATTTCTCATATTCTTCTTCTTTAAGCTTCAATTTCCTGAGATATTCTTCGTGATCTCGCCTCCTTCGTTCGTGAATTTGTTTAGACATTTCGTCACTGTGATGTTTCCTTATTCGCTGAATACGTGAGTGTATGAATTTATGAGATTCAGTTTCTACTATTCGATTTAGCTTGTTATTAATTGAATCTTGAGGGAACGTGATATTTAGCTTTTCTTGCAAGTTTGACTTTTTTGTATCTGTTTCTTCAGTAATACTTTGCCCATTCATGGCTTTGTTTGACGTTTGTTTCTTGCTACTCGACTCTCCTTTGATTCGACGAAGTTCCTTTTTCCTTGCTTCGATATATGCATCACTTGAAGACCAGCCGAATAATGCATTGGCACGCGACGAACCCTTCGATGAGAAAGATTGTTGATTATTGCTTTCTTTCTTCTTATTCCCAGTATCACTCGTCCAATGATCAAGAATCAATTTTCTTGTTTGTTCAATTGTTGAATCTGACCATCGTAGAATCTTATTTGTAGACTGTGGCGAATCATCTTCGGATATGAATTGTTTGGTATGACTCTGGAAAGAAGAGTAGTACTTGTTACCATGTTCTTTTTGTTGAAGAATTAGTTCTGGATATATATGGAACTGATCTTGATTGTTGTGTTTTTTGCCATTGGTATAATCGATATCCTTGAATAAGATATCAGTTATTTCTTCAATATTCACAGGATTCTCATTAACGTATTGATCCGAAGACTCTATCTGGCTGTCTCCATCCATCTAGTTTCAATTTAAGTACGTAGGCAATGCAACTCTCTAACCTTCTATTGAGGACAGTTAATATGTGGGACCATTCAATCAAGGCTAATCTACCACCACCACGCACTCACCTAAAAAAAATTTCAATAAATTCAACTTATTCATTATCTTTAAATAAGCAGGTCAAGTCATCGCAAGAATAGGCCAATTGCAAGATATATATATAGAGAGAGATATAATAACAATGCTGACATTCACATTCCCCCAGTTTTCTGACCATTTCATCTACTGCCAATTATTTAAAGGACTTACACCAGAATCTATTACCCAAATAAAGAGGGAACTAGTTTCAGGAAACAAAGACTACGATTACTGTTTTCTTAATACGAGATACATAGTCTCTAAGGAACACTTATATCATAGCATACACAGGTCATTACTAAACTATAGTAACAACAACATGGCTGCAAAGACTCTAAACACAGAAATTATCTTCAATTTATCTCCTATAAATAATATAATGGATGCCTTGAAAAATTTCGGAATTAGAGAAGATTGTCCCAATGTCATTGTAGTTAAGGTTTTGCCTACTGCGGAAGCTATTGAAGATAATATTTTCAAATTAACAGAAGGTTTGCTTCACTTACTTGGGCCAGGGGTTGAATTGGCCGAGTTAAGTGATCAAGTGATATTCAATGAGTTGGTGGATGTTAAAAAGTTGAAGAAGTTGTACAAGTTAAATGACGCAAAGATAACCGAAGAGGGAAAGGATTTACAAGATAGACTAACCAGATTAACTATTGGTGCATGTATCTTAAGAGGATGTTAAAATAGATTTTCTAGACATGTATCTTTTATTTGCCAAACGAATTGTATTCTATTAAATAAATGATGACCGAAGGACTGGTAACTTTTTTATCTACCGTCTTCTATATGCAAATTGTTTTAAATCTACCGTTTGAGAAATTTTGGTAGTAGTATTATTAGCCGTTGTAGTTATTGGATTTCGCAATTCTGCAATATGGATCTTTTCCAGAACAAGCAATTTAGATTTCTTGTTCTCATCATTATTCATCCTAGGTGCCAATACGATTTGTTTCAGCTTCTTGGAAAACATCTCTTTAAAATGACTTGAACTAGACTTGGAATCACACAGAAACGCATCCCGCAAAGCCAGTTTAAAATCCAGAACAAACGGGTCTGATTTTGGTTTCTTTATTGGCGATTCTTCAATCTCGACATTGTCGTCAATACCGAAGACGTTAGTTATAACCTTCTTGATTGGTGTTTCCTGAGTATCCTGAATCATCGAGTCTTCAATTGCCTCATTTTCGCTTTCACAATATTCATTTTCTCGAATACCACTAACTTCTCCCAATATATTTTCAGTAGTGAATGATTTAGTTTCAACCTGGTCGGATTTCTTTGTAGTAGGAGAAGAACCTTCGGGTATCTCAGAATCTTCCAAGAAGCTAGAATCAAATCCTTCATTAGAAAATTGTGCCCTTGGGGCGATATCCGAGGTGTCGGGACTTGGCAATGAAATATCCTTGACTGGTGCCCTTGACTCCTCTTGGGATGGAAGAGAAAAAAACTTACTCTTTTGAGTTCCTGAAGGACTAGGTGTCATCGTCATTCGTTTAACTTTTCGAGATGTTGGTGATAATTTAATCTGCTTTTTAGTTTCGATAGAAATTCTTGGTCGTTTGAAATGCTGTCTTTTTGGTGTCGTTTGCGTAACGGTTATTGTTTCTTCCATCTTAATAGTTTGAGTAGCTTCTGATATGACGGTCAGTCTTTCTTCTGTCTTTTTAACTACTGTTTTGGATGATTGTTGAGAAGAAACTTGAAGCAATTCAAGAATTGACCGTTTCTTACTTGCAGTAACCTTAATCTTGGAAGAAACTGAGACTTTGCTTCTCAAATTTATCAAAGGACTCTTCAAACAAGCCAATGATTGTTCTCTAGATACCAAAACCTCATGACTATTAGGATCTATTTCTCCATTACAGATCTTTCTATAAATCTCATTATTCAAAGTCTTTCCACAACATGATTCTAAAACTTCACGGTCAAGATCAAAATGTTCGGGATAATCATTCAAAGTCGTCAATTGTTGTTCCTTTGGATCAAACACCTTTTGGAATTGAAATGCAAGGTTAGCTTTATGAACTTCATCTTTAAAATCTGGTGGGATCTTCTTTCCCTCAGATCGTAGTGCAATCAATACCTTATCAAAATTGTTATACTTTCTTACAAAATTAAATGCAGATTTTAAACCAATACCAGCTATACCTTTAGTATAATCACACCCTGATAACATAGCAACCAACCTCAATTGTTCTTGAGTATACGTTGACAAAAAGGGAATCTGTTTAACTTTTACGAAATCTTCTCGACATATTTCGACACAAGTTCCATCATCTTTTAATTTTGTAATTAATCTATTACACCCAAATATCAACAAATCAGAATCTTCAGATAAGATCCCATCCACTAACCCAATTTTCTCCAAATATACCATTTGTGGATCAGCTTCATAAGGCGCCACAACATATTTTATACCCAATTTATCTAATTCCACCATAATTGATTTCGCCATTTGTGAAGTTACACAAGCAGCTTTCATATATTCCTTAAATGCCAATTTTGGTCTATTTAACCTCGTATATTCTTCAGCTTTACCCCTAGCCTCTTCTCGTTTATTCCGACGTTCTAATGCAGTTTGTTCTTTTGTTGGAAGTGAAGCTCCATCAAACACGAAATATGGCTCAACTCCAAAATGTCGTAACATGTCAACTTTATTCATGATTGATGTAATGTATTTTCGAGTGGGTTGGCCAAGACAGAGCTCTTCTGCACATGATATAAGACCACGATGTAACCAGCCATAAGTATCGATTGCTAAAGTTTTCCCACGATATCGTTCTAAAGTTCCTGGTTGTTGGATTTCTTTGAGAGTTGGTAAGAGTCCAGTAACTCCCATTTTATATGCTATATGAAAAAAGAAAGTTTATAGGCGCTTATATCTTTACAATAAAAAAGATTAAACACAACTTTTTATATGAAAGTTTGTTAAAGAGGGAATGAAATGAAAAAGTCATCAAATGTAAACAAAACGCGCTTTAATGGTTTTTTGTATGTAATTAAGATGCGTCTCTCACTAAATTTTATTTCATAAAGAAATGTCGCGACAATCAAAATAACATAGAGAAATCAGGGTTCATGTTATCGAAACTTATTGAGATGTACCATAATACTACACTACATTAGTGATATTGATACAAAATCGTTAAATAATATGGAAGGGAGGGGGGTATTGTACTTAATGCATAAAACCTCTAAAATCTTTATTTTTTAACCTCTATTAGTCTCAAAAAAAGTCTACAGAGTACGCATGGAACTACCAATAGATACCGAAAATTGTAATCCATCCTTAATTCCAATTCTATTATCAGAATTAATTCTTTGACTAACATAATAACCAACATCTAATTGAGCCCAATTACTGAAATAACGTAATCCAATACCACCACTAACGGCACCAGAAGAATCTGAGTTGATGATGTTATCACTAGCATTTCCAATTATACCAGTAGCATATAATCTAAATGGATTAGCATCTATTTCGGTAGCAGAAACTTGAATTGGTGGACGATATAACAATCTAGGGATTTTGGAATAGATGGTTCCTTGTAATTTGTAGAATTGCAATCCACCTTGTGAATTAACAGCATTTCTAGTGAAACCAGCAAAGGAATTATATCCACCTAAATAGAATTTATCACTGGTATGGACAGTGACTTTATTGTTGTCCAATGGGAAAATACCACCTACATTGGCAGAAATATGGGTGGTTATATAATTGTTGAAAATGGATTTGTAACAGTTGAACGCAAATGAAGATTTAATGAATTCACCATGATTAGATGAGTTTTGTTGTTGTTGAGTTGATGAAATTTCATTATTTAAAGTTAAATCATATCCACCAGAAGCGAAATTTCTCGTGATTGGATTTAAATACTTCAATTTATTAAAAGTGATTTGATTAAATAATGATGATTTCAAATACTCTCCTGAAAATGTCTTTAAATGATCAGATGCAGATTCTTCAACATCATAAACATTTTTATTGTATAATGATACACCAGTGAAAATATTCAATCTTGCCAGTTTGTTGTATAATAACCCAATAACCCCTCCAGTTGCAGTTTCATTAGCTTGTTGCCAAGCTTGATTATTTTGTTGAAGATGAGATACATCAAGTAAAAGCTTCAATACGGGATTCTTCAAAGTAGTTATGATTTTGGCATTAGAGATCAAGTGATCATTAGGTTTATAAGGATTATAATTAACACCAATAGAAAAAGATTCTGCATTTTGGTTAAGATTATTATCCAAATAATTCAACTTAAGATTCAAGTAATCTTCGTTATTGAAGTTGAAAAACCCATCAATTGAGTTTAAATTGATAGATTCCAAGTCAAATACAACTTTAGTACGTAATGATTGTTCCTTATTATACTTTGTGACATAAGCAGGAATATTTGAATAGAAATCTGGTTTCAAAGTTGCTGAAATTTCCAGGAAAATACCAGTTTGTAATAACCTATCTTGTGATCTATGAACACTTTCAACCAATTGACTTAAAGTATAGTCACCATTATCAAACAATGGAGTTAAGAGCTTCTCAAAGAATCCATCTGAGAATTGTTCACCACCATTAACTTCTACTCTGGTTAAGAAGATTGGATGAGATCCTGATTCTTGTAAGACATGTTGACTGTGTAATTTAGATTTTAAGTTTGGATTACTATCCATAACATGAAGAACCATTGTAAGCTATTTGTTATATATATAAATAATGTACCTTCAATTGCAATTGAAAAGTTATTGCTGGTTGGATTGGTTAACCCCAATTATAATCAATTTTTCTATTGGTTCGCTGAGAAAAAAAGTTCAATAATTGTTCTCTTAATTAATACACACATAGCATATAAAGTTAAGTACAACTAAAAGTAAGAAACCCCCTCCCCCCACAGTTTATTATCACATTGGGTTGAGTGTGAACAGGCGGAGGATAAAAAACTAGTTTAGAGGATAATTAGCTAGAAATAAAGACTATTTAACCGATAGGGTTGATAGGCTACTATGTTATATCGTATAAATCTCTTGAATTATTATGTACTTGGCTAACAGTTCAGTCCTGGGGGGAAGGAAAAAGGTTCAGATCGTCGTTGTATCAATCAAGCAATAGTATCAGTTAATATGATACTTTACTTGAAAGTTAAGAAAGCCTCGATAATATGACATATCTTGCAAGTAGATGAATTGTGTCCTCGCGAGAACAACGAGTAGCTACGCACCTCATTCGTTCGATATTGTGCCACGAATAATCCAGTTCCCGCCCTCCTTTCCTTTGTTATCCGCATTACACGTCTAAGACGTTTTTTTACTTTTCATCAACAGTCGAATACATTGATGATTACTTAAATAACTTATATATATATGCTCTAACTAAAATAAACTCGTTACTTTTCTTTACTTTTTTCTCTTTTTATTTGAATTATTGTACAAACAATCAATCTATTAAAAATGCAAACCCCTCCTAAACTTCATCTGAAAATTCTAAAGTTGTTCAACAGTAGCACCATCATATGCCAAATCCAATAATTTCCAATCACATGTTACCCCAGCCTTTTTGAAAATCTCAATAACTGCATTAGCAATATCATCAAATCCTTCAGTAGCCAAGCATAAAATAGTTGGTCCGGCACCTGATAAACAAATACCACATAATCCTGGATGAGTTTCTGGTGTAATACTAGACAAAACATCTTGTAAACCAGGTATTAAACTTGCTCTGTAAGGTTGATGGATCTTATCTTTCATAGCTCTATAGATTAATTTGTTATTTGGATTGGGTTGGGTTAAGGCTGCGGTTAAGATTGCAATTCTTTGTAAATTATAAACAATATCTTCTCTATTATAACTTTCAGGTAATACAGCTCTTGCACTATCAGTAGATAATTCAAAATTAGGAATAACAGTTACACATTTAATCTTCTTACACCAATCATATTGCAAATATTCCCCAATATTTGTAGGTGGTTGTTTAGAAATAACCAATTCTTGTGGAGTAGATGGTCTTGGTAAAATATATTCCAATGGTACATTCTTATGATTCATATGTTCAACTTCCAATTCATTCAAATATGATCCAACAAATCCTCCCAACATAGCAGCAGAAATATTATCAGGATGTCTTTCAATCATTAAACAATAATCTAATAATCTAATCTTATCAAATCCTAATTTTCCAATCTCATTCCCCAAGACAACCCCAGCAACAATAGCACTCGCAGAAGAACCCAATCCACGACCCAAAGGAATTGGATTAGTGACATGGATATGAGTACCAGTAGGAAACTTGTCAATACCATTACATCTCAAAACATACAATGCTGACTGGGTGACAAGATTTTTATCAGAACTTAATGGGACATTGGCAGCTAAATCTCCTTCATAAGTAAGGAGAACATGATAAGGGTCGGCAGAAGTATCGATTGATGGTTCAAAAGTCACTTTTAGTTCGAGGTAGAGTTGTAAACCTATTCCTAAAACATCGAATCCTGGTCCGATGTTTGCTGATGATGCAGGGACTTTGATTTTGAAGCTAGACATTTATTTGGCTAGTTTTGCTTTTGAGTATATATTATGAAGAAGAAATGGTGGAAGGTTCGAGGATCCATGATGATGATTCATTTTTTTTTTCGTTGTGGAATTTTTCACCGTAAATTATTCAGCCGAACAGAAAATTTAGTCATATGAATGAATCACACTTGATATGCCGGGCCGTTGTAGGGCCTAAATTACATTATACCCCAATAGATATTGTCCTATTGTGTCATTATCTGTATATCACATATCTATAAGCAAATATTTATTTATTATTAAAAGGTATTAACCATAAACGAACATCTACAAAAAAAAAGTAAGCCAATTTTCCTCTCAACAATAAAAGGAAGAAACTTTCTTACAAAAGTTTACCTAATTTTGATATCCCCCTTACAAAACACAAGTAGGTCTCTTTTCCCAAACTATTTCAGCAGGTTCTTGAGGTAAAGTAACCATAGATTGATAATCAACATCAGGCACCTTGTCACCCTTTAAAGTCCATCTAATATTATAAACATAAGTGGATAAAATAGTACCTAATTGAACATAAGCAAATTGTTCACCAATACATCTATGTCTACCACCACCAAATGGTAAATATGATGAAGAAACACCTTTGGAAACTTTACCAAAACCATAATCAACTTCACCAGCATTACTATCTTGACCACTTGACTTGACATTGTCCCATCTGTGAGGATTGAAATCAGCAGCATTTTCATAGAATCTTTCACTAGTGTGAGCATAACCTGGACTAACCAAGACATGATGACCAGCTGGAACAACAATACTAGTACCTGGAACTAATAATGGTTTCATAACCTTTCTAAAAATGGAATGAAGAGGCATGTGCATTCTCAAGGTTTCCTTAATGGTATTGTTAATCAAAGGTAAGGATTGTAAATCTTCATAAGTTAAATCATTCAAATCACCACCTTTTTCCTTCAAAAGACCACAAACTTCAGCATATAATTCATCTTGTAATTCTGGTTTTTCACCCAAATGTAATAAGAACCAAGCAGAGGTAGAAGCAGAAGTATGTTGACCACCCATTAAGATACCAATCAAAAGATTAGCAATTTCTTGATCAGTCATCTTAACACCATCTTTATAAGTAGAGTTGACTAATAAACTATCAATTAAATCACGGTTAGGATCAATATCACCAGTTTCTCTTCTCTTGGAAATTTCCTTCAAGTAAGTAGAAGAAATCTTTCTTTGAGCTTCATCACGTTTCCAATAGAATGGCAATGGTAAATTTGGGAAAACAAAATTAATTGGAGTAAAACCCTTATCTAAATCGGAATATAATTGAGCAAATGAAGCATCGAATCTTTTTCTCATCGCTTCACCTAATAAAGATCTAGAAGCAGTGAAAATAGTAAGTTCAGGTTGAGTCTTCATAACATTAGCAACACCAGATTTGTGACTAGTCATTTGGAAACCTTCAGCATCAGCAAAATATTGTAAAATTTCTTCTCTAATTTTAGGGACATAACGTTTAAATGAATCAGTAGTTAAAGCAAATTTAGCAAATTTCTTTTGTTCCATTAATCTTGCATTTGGACAATCATAAATAACCCCTTTACCAAAAACTGGAGTAGTTAAATGTTTATAAGCTTCTTCAGCAGAAACTTCAGATAATTTAGCATTAAAAGTGAATTCATGACCCTTTGGACCAAGATAAACAGTCATAACTTTACCCAACAACACAAATGCAAAAACATCACCATATTTTTGACGACAAGATTCAAAGAATTCATAAGGTTGCATACCATATTGAACTGCTGAACCGACCCATGGGATCCAGTAGAATACTAATGGAGCACGATCTTTTCTTAAGGAGTATAAGAATTGCCATACTATGTTGTATACGAATGGAGTAATGATCAACAAGGAAATTTGTTGAGTGATTGAAAGTGACATAAAGAAGGTGTATGCACCAACAGCAGCATCAACGATAGCCATTTTTTGATTTGAAAATTAGTTACTATTATTTGTTTTTTTTTTTGGAATCACCTACTTGTATGTAGTGTGTTAAATGTTGTGTTGGGTTAGAGTTGGTATTGGGATAATTTCCTGAAATGATTGTTAATATGAGATTGCTTATTGGAAGAAAGCCCGATCTTAAAAACAAAGAGAATTTGAGCTGTTTTTCTTTTTCTTTTTCTTTTATGGGAAAAGCGAAGGTATATAAATATAAAGCAAAATAGGTCCCCCTGTAGTAACTAAGTATATATATATATATGAATTAAGTATTGCAGATCAGACGGTTGGAAATGAAGTATTTTTCTTTTGATCGTATAGATTTTTCAGTGTGGTGGATGTAAACTGTAAAAAAAATTGGATTTTTATACGATGGAAGCACAAACACAGAGAGAAAACACACTAATAAAATAATAATTAATAATACGACATAAAATAGTATGACAAAATATGTCGTATAATTTAACGACAATAAAAATGTCTCGTTTGTCTCCATCACCTGATTTACCCTTTTTCTCTGTCTGTCTGTCGTACCCATATAATCGTATCACAACTCAATCAATTGTAAGCGAATGAAATTTCAACAACGTTAATAAACGGTTATGTTTCATATTACAAATACCTCATTTGTCGTATTTCTAATCAACCCACCCCACGCAACCTCCAAACGTTTTAACTGCCCAAAATCTACTAAATTTTTCATAGTCTGTATGTATTTACTCATTTTGAAATTTAGTCTATAAACTCTCTTAAACAAACGTTAAAATATTAATAAAGCATAGTAGGTATGTAAATAAATAAATAGATAAATACATAGTTATATTAGATAATTTCATACGAGATACAAACTATATTATTATATACAAGGAGAGAAAGAAAGATCTACTTTGGAACTCTCTTCTTCTTCTTCTATCTCGTCTTTCTTCATCTTTTTCTTTTTCTTGTTCCTTATTGCAATAATCGTAACTCACAGTTTCTCTATGTTAAGTCAACATCTCCGGAAATCAAAAAGAAAAGATAGTGTGCCACTTGGTGTATACATCTAATTCCATCATTTTTTGTTTGTTTTTTTATATATATTATCGTCTATCATCATTCATCGTCATCAACATTCCATCATCATTAATAATAACATCCTTTTAAAAAGAAAGTCTCTCATTATTTTTCAGAATCATCCTCAATACTCAATCCTAACATTCTTGCCTTCATAATCAATTGCTCATTTTCCATCTTCATTCTATCATTCTTCAACTCCAAGAATTTAATATATTCAATCGATTTGGCTAATATGGTACCTTTATTCAATTTTCTAGCTGGCTCTAATCCTTCAAGATCAATACTTTCATCTTGCACCAATCCCAAATCAACTTCTTCATCAGACATTGAATCATACTCATCTCCTCCACTCTCATGATGATGATGTTGTTGTTGTTGTTTTATTTGTAACTTTTCACGTTCTTTGCGCTGTGCAAGTATTCGCAACGTTGGTACTGAATTCTGCAAAGCATTGAATTTATCATTGATTTTATTTCTATATCTTTGTTCAATCACATTATGTGCTGATTTGACTCTAGGTCTTCCAGGATGGCTATGATGTTGTTGTGTTGGTGAGGTGACAATAATTCCATTGTTTGTTGATGGCAATGCATAATCGTCAAATTGTTTTGATTTTCTCCCAGGCTTATTGAGTTTTGTATTCAATGGTGATGTTGGCGGTGATTCGGTTTTCAGTCTTGATAAAGGTTGTGTATTATATCCATTTGCTCCTCCAAATGTAATATTGGAAGCTCTTTTAGTTAATTGTTCAGATGTTTGTAAACCCAACGCTGAAAGATTTTCTTGTTTCACTGGACTTGAGTCAGTTTCCATTGACACCAATGAATCTAGTGAGTTCTCATGACTTAATGGATTCAATTGGTGGTGTATCGAATGTTGCTGCAGCTGCAGCTGTTGTTGTTGTTGTAGCTGTTGTTGCTGTTGATGGCGAAGGTGATCTTCATCAATTGGAGCAAAATCACTACTATAACTCGAAGTATGGGTCTGAATATGTCCCAAATTAAAAAGATTATCAGGACTAGTAACCACTGAATTATCTAATACCATCGAATCTGCCAAAGTTGTTGAATTAGGATATCGACTATCATTATCACGTTCTGCACCCATCTCGGCAATGAATTCAGTCATGTTACCAGATAAGTCATCTTGATCAGTATTTGGAGTACCGACAATACCATATTCGTGGGGTAAGGATAAATTAATTGATTTTCTTACCTTATTGTTAGCCGAGCCATATGTGAATGTGGGAGCAATGAGTCCGAAATCAAAATGTAATGGGAATCTTCCTTCGTCGTTCATGGACATTGTATTTGAAACGTGGGGCATTGAATTTGATCTATCTTTATTGTTATTATTAGTTGTAGATTTATCTTGATCTGTAATTATTGTTGGTTGGCTTTGTCTTTGTTGTTGTTTTTGCGGATGTATAAGTTCCTGTTGTGATATTGTTGTATTGTTTAGCAATAATTGCTGTGGTGAGTTTTCTTGTTGTTTTAATTCTTCTAATTGTTGTTGCTGTTGATTATTCTTATCGAATAACGATGTTAAGAATGCGTTATAATCATTCAACTTGAAGGACATTTAGAAAAAAACCTCAGATATGAAATAAAATTAATCAGGGGTGGGGGAATATGATGGTATATTTATATTGATTCGAAATTGTTGAAAAGGAATTGCTTTTTGGTTATAATTCAGATATAAATGGTTTTCTACAAGAAAACAAACGGTGAATGGCAAAAGAATGATCTTTTGGAAAGTATATGTAGATAAATGCCAGTTTGGACACAAATTTTCGTAAATGCAATAAACAAGTACCCTAATGAAGATATGGACTGACCTTGTTGGAAATGTTCATTCAAATATCGCCGTGCGGCTTCTATGCTATCTAGCTATTTTAGACTTTGTATATTCTTGATATGGTAGAAAGATTGAATGATGCTTTTTTTTTAATTTTAATCAAACGAGAAATGATGGGTTAGGGGTCTTGGTAAGTGAAGTGGACGTATGTCTGATTATTTAATCCAAGCTCTTTTGGTTAAAATATGTAATGTGACGTTAAAGGGAACCTTTTTTTATCGAGAATAAGTTTTGAAATGGAATAAAGAAAAGTGACCAATAAATTTGGTAAATATTCAAATGCAAATGATTATAAAATGATTGTTAAGTAAAAGGAAAAGGAAAGGAAAGAAAGTAAAATTTAAAAGAAAAAGCTTATTCTAAAATCATGTCCTACCTACCACATACATTGAAAGTTTTTAAGTTTTTAATAATAATTAAACGTTCGGGTTACACATTGCATTCTCGTTAAGTGCATACAGTTAAAATTTCTAGGGGTTTTTCGTATTTTTCAATTTCTGTTATTCTGGATTATTATTATTACTGCATAGTCACTTTCCGATATGATAAAAATACCAAGAAATTTGAAGAGGAATGAGCTTGCGCCCAAACAAAAATGCCAGTCAGGTATAGTTTCCCTCGGGTAACTAACAATAAACCTTGATTAACAACTCTAATGATATAATCAGGCCATCAACCAAAAAAAACAACTTGCTCTTTCTCTATATGTTTATGCTATGCTTGCTTATTTGGGAGCTGTTGTTAACGAACAGGCTAGCTCCGGAGTTACCCGATCTATGATTACTATGATCTGAATTTCGGTGGGTGTTTGAAGTTTAATCCAAAGATTTGGGTGCAAAAAGGAATAAGTCGGAAAATCATTAGTCATTTGCTTTCTTCTTTATGTTTAGGTCTACCTACTATTTTTTTCTTTTTCGGTGTTTCATTTGAAAATGGGATATAATATAATGACTAACTGTGTTTTATTAACCGTCATTCATATTTTTTGTATGGATGTTTGATATAATAATAATCATACCCACCCTGTGCCCCAGAGTAATAACCTAAAATAAAAAAAAAAAGAAAAAAAAAAGAAAACGTACGCTGACTTGCAGCAATAATAATTTTTTGGAACCAAAAAATTTCAAACAATAAAAAAAAGTCGTATGATTATTATTTTTTATTAATTATTAATTATTATTTATTTTTTATTACTTTGTTTTCGGATTTAAAGTTTTTATTTTTTATCTTTTTCTTTTTACATTAACTTATTATTATTGGTATTGAGTATTATGAAGTTTAGCTGCAAAAATACTGATAGTGTTATCCCTCCCCCAGGTTTTCAAATGCAAACCGTTGTTGAGCGCTTAGTCACTAATACATCAGTGATGACAAACAGCAAAGCTATTTAATTGACTATATCGCCACCTCACAAAAAGTGAATCTTCGAATTCAACCCTTCCCTTTTCACATTAATCCCCCGCCCCACAATTCTCTTATCTCTAAGCGACAACTCATGACCTCTTCGTATCCCACATTCCCCTCTTGTTTACCCTCGGTATATGCATTCATTACATACCTTTGCATCTCTATCATTTTTTATGCAAAATGGTGTTCCACACCAATGCCTATTCAAGTCCTACGAGTTCCGGAAACCCGTTGAGATCTGATATCTGTGGCCCACCTCCAAAGATATTTAGTACACTTCAAACTACTCAATATGGTTCAATATGCGATACTTTTTTTCCTAAACTGATGCCTTTTCCAAAAACGCTTAGTTGCTTTTAAGCTTTTCAGGTTTTCTAGAAAGTCACGTTTTTTTCTTCATTGATCACTTTTGACAATTGTGATCTACCCTTGGCAAAATGTCGATATCTGTGTCCAAGGTTGAGCCAACAACAAAACATTTGTTGCAAAACATAAATCGTAATATTTCAGGAAATTAGTCAATTTTAATGGAAATGCCTTAACACTAAGCCGTGCATCTGGCTGGGAGGAACACTTTTGATCCCAATGTCAACACATTTCCCGCGCAAGATCCACTTGCAAACATCATAAACTGCCAAGAATTGACATGAAAATTAGACGTTTAACCGTGGATATGCAGAAACTCATCCACCTTATTGTGATATAATTCGAAAATCGAACTAGCTGTCTAGAAAAAAAGAAAACAAATTAATCGAACGAAACTTCTATTTCTTTACCACAGTTCATTTGTGATGATGGCTACGATGTTTCTTAGTTTGGGATGGAAGTTTTTATTTTTTTGCACCCAATGTCGCACACGACATTTTATTTAAATAAAAAGCGCGACATTCTCGATGAGATATCAACGTACCCACGATACAGTCAAGTTAATCATCATCGATTCACCATCTCGACTCCAGATCTGCTTAAACATAAACAAACAGAGCTCATTTTAAGACAGCAAAAAATGTCTGACTTGCACGACTTATGTAAGTTCCCCCAAAGACCAATCAATGATTCCTATATCACACAATTAAAGCATTATCTATCCAACGGAATTCCAGCGACTTATACTGTTGAAGAAGCCTATAATTACACCAACAATATCGAATCCGAACCAGAAACAACCACAACCCCATTACATATCATATGTACCCATGTTCCTAAAGACTCTAGTGCCGAGGAGTTGGAAATTGTGTCCAAAATGATTGAAATCTTGTTTGAATATGGTGCAGGATGGTGTTTTACTGATGTTAATAATGATACTCCTGGTTGTATTTTGCTCAAGAGAGGTTTTAAAAATATTGGGAAAATGTATCAGCAGATAGTGGAAGCTGGTGTGAGGGCTGAATTGTTGTTAAGAAAAGTGAGTGAATTTGATATGGAAGTTATTGAAGATACCGATGATTTAAATCATGAAGAATTTTTCAAGATTCCCGAATTAACGACAGAACCAGTGAATGAAGCAGAAAAGCAACAACAAGAGCCACAACCAGAAAAGAATCCAGACGCCCCTGTCACAAGATCTATTGAAGCAGATGATGCCCCAGATGCACCTTCTCATAATCAACAATCCTATCTCAATACCAAACTCGAGTATGTCGAAGGAGCACTCATAACCAAAGACAGAAAAGATGGGGTAATGATGGAATGGGAACGCGACCTCATGAAACTCGGATGTGACTCTCTCTTCCATGGATCCAAAATCGATGAAAATGAAGAAGTCGATTCAGAAATCAATATCTTAAATATCGGTTTTGGGATGGGGATTATTGATACTATGATCCAACAAAAAAATCCAACAAAACATTATATATGTGAAGCTCATCCTGATGTATTGAAGAAATTACGTGAAGATGGATGGTATGAGAAACCAAATGTTGTTATATTGGAAGGAAGATGGCAAGATAAACTTGATGGATTGTTATCTCTGGGAAATGTGTTTTTCAATGGGATTTATTATGATACATTTTCAGAACATTATCTGGATATGTTAGAATTGTTTGATTATGTTGTTGGTTTATTGAAACCTCATGGGGTATTTTCATTCTTTAATGGATTGGGTGCTGATAGACAAGTTGTTTATGAGGTATATAAACAATTGGTTGAGATTGATTTAAAGAATTATGGGTTAGATTGTAAGTTTATTGATGTAATAGTTCCTGAATCTACATTAAAAACTGCCGATGATAAGAGTGTTTGGGACGATGTTAAGCGTTCATATTGGTCATGTCCAGTCTATTATCACCCAGAAGCTAAATTTATAGAATTATAAAAGGCTATACATACAACTCAAAAAATTAAAACTATACAGTAGTTGTTTTCTTTTCCTTTTCTATAATACATCCCAATCCAATAAACGCTTCATCTAAAGCTCTTTCAATAACAGTATGTAATCTCCATCCCGATGCTAAATATTCCTTATTCTTGGCCAACAGATTCATAAATGGATCATAATAACTATCTTTAATGTGATTCTCGATATCCATAATTTCATCCACTGTTTTGGGTATAGATAACATATGATATTTCTTATTAAGATCACGATCACCTTGAAATGGAGTGAATGGAGTCTTGTACTCGTTCTCCGCATCCTTAAGATGTTTATGAAATGGACTGGAACTATTAAATTGTTGATCTAATTGATTATTTATTGCTTGAAGTTGTTTTCTCCGAAGTGAAGATCTCTTCAACATATTACTCTGTTGTTGTTTTATCAATTCTTCACTACTAGCTGATGACGTGGTCATTTTGTCCAATAATTCTTGTTGTTGCTCTCGTTGATATGTTAAATCTTCAATCTCCATTTGTTTTTGTATTCTTAATTTCTCTTGTTTCAATCGTTCCATTGCTTCTTGATATTTGGCTAAATCGGCATTTTTTTGTGATTCTCGCATATTCTTTTCCAAGATTTCCAATTTATGTTCTTGTTCATACTTGGCCAATTCTGCTTCAGTTTCTTCAACATCAACTCCATTATTCAATTTAAATACAATTTCTTCAATATTTTCAAGATATTCATTATATTGTTTTAAGTCGGCAAAATCTTCTTCGGTTTTGTTATATATATTCCCCACTTTTCTTCTAATGTCAATTTCCTTTTCAATACGTAAATCATCAAATATCTGTTCTTTGAACTTATTCTTACGTAAGATCTTACCACATTTGGGATATGGACATGGAGCAGGACCTAATGCGAATATTCTATCAACACAAGATTCACATATTTTATGATAACATTCAGGGTTGATTAGGAAGTTCATATTTGGTGATAAATATTTATCAGTTTTACAGATGGGACACATATCTTTCAATGCTTCATCATCTAATGATTTGATAATTTGTTAGTAAACTTCTTGTTGTAATTACGTGAAATATCTATGGTTAATGACTTACCTTCTATTATTTCCAACATGTTTTACAATCTGTTATATTCTATTTCTACTTTGTACTGGATGATATCTTTGATTATGATTAATTTTAAATTAAGTTTATCAGATTTTGTCATCGAAGTGAACCTATTTTTTTCGGTGCTACCAATTGAAAATTATATCGAAGACAAATTACTACGATTGACCCTTTTAACATAATTAAGTGTTTCTGTTCTACACCAGTAATTGTTTGACCAACAGGTATTCACATGCAGAGCATGTTGGATGCATTTTTTAATGCTAAACTGTCACAATAAGAGACAATTCTACTGTTACTGTTTATAAACTTGACAAAATCGTTTTTTTATTGCCACAATGGGCAAATTAGTTAATGATTTTTTTAAGTCACTTTTTTAATATTGCAGCCACTATCAAACGATGAAAAGATCCAGATCAGATTTAATACACACTTTGTCTTTAGATTTCTGTGTCAACAAGGTGATAACCCAAGAATGTTACTCTAAGATTAGGTAAAGGAGTAACTGGTGTAACACTTTTTCCTGTCCAACACACATATCTTACTTGCAACTATCGCAACAGTTTTGAGATACCTAAAATGAAACCGTAATCCACCGAAACCAATAATAATTCCACTGAAATAGTAAGGAAGGAATCACCAGTATTGGACTATTCATTTTGCAACAGAATGTTATTGTTCAAACAACCAAGACTTTATTTTGCAAGATGGTTTCTTTTAAGGTGAATGTAAGTTTGTCTTATGCCAGAGCAATAATAAAGACGGATTTTACAACAAGATTACCTCGTCAAGGGCAAATCTATTGGTTTCATTTAAGTTGTATTTGAACTCCATGATTACAACTAAGAAGAAAACAAGATTTGAAGTTTACAAAAGGATGCTTATCCAAGGAAGCGGATAATTCTAAACATCATCTAACTGTTTGCAGTAGTAGTTTTACTACATCCAATCTTTTAACTTAACTATAAGTTTACCATCTAGGCTATTTCTCAGTTAAATAAAACAAGAAACCGCCTACCCATTGAAGGAGATATATACATAGACGGTTAGAGCTTTCAGAGGACCCTAAGTTTTCAAATTTTGCGTCTTGAAATTTTGAGCAAAAGGTATTTTGGCGGTACACGACCAATGTTCACATACAATCTTCTTACAACAACCGCTGAAATGAATTAATTAACTACGAGGTTCCTTACAAAACACAAGCCAGACAAACGTTAATGGTGTCTTAAATATCTTATGAATTATCTGGATAAATCACTTTTCAATAGTGCTAAAGTGAAACAGATTGTTCCAATAGGAATTATATTAGGTTTAGGCTATTTAGATTTTGCAAGTGGCTATGCTCTTGGTTATAAGGAAATCTATCGATATCATTCAACCAAGAACGCAATCGCATTGTGGTGTCTATTGGGTCTATGTCAGCTCAACACCCTACTATACTGGTCATTGATATTTATTATAGGACCTGGTCGAGCTCCAAGTTTCCCCCCATTGAATATATATGGTGAAAAGAACAATGATCAATTGATAAGCTTGCCTGATATGTTCTTTTGTGATAAACAGGGATATCCATACTATTGTTCACATTCGAGTTCAATCAGGATTGCCCGAACCTTCTTTCTGAAAGATGTTGGGTATAATGTGTTAAAATTTGATCATTATTGTATTTGGGTAGGGATGCCATTGGGTGAGTCCAATTATATGTTTTTTATGAAATACATGTTTTGGTTCTTTAGTTATTTTATTGTGATATTAGTTTTCACAGGCATGTATACGAAAGCTAGCATGTCTCATGGTGAAATTGATCATAATTTAATTGTCTTGTATATAATGAGTGGATTTTGGGTAATTATGATTGGAACATTGAGCATGGCACATTATAGATACATTTGTTTTAATATGACCACTTTGGATGATATAACATTACAACAACGAAAGAGATACAATAATTGGAAACTTCGTGGAGCAAAGGGGAAACCACCTCGTATTGAATCAGGAAATAGATACATTAATATAAGAAAAGGTGATACGAGATATGTGGTCAAGTACGATATCAAAGAAAAACCTTTTGATATGGGTATAAAAAAGAATTGGATTAATTTGATCTTGAATGGAAATCGGAATCATGGAAGAAATGAAGGATGGTACAGTATTTGGAGATTACTGGTTGCCATCTTCGTATTCGTAATACCGTTTGTTGATATTCCGGTTTGTTTTAAAATGACACGTGGCGGGCCACTAGAGGATATTGAAAAAGATGCTGCTATGTCGAAACTGGACTGGTTGTTGCAGAAATATGAGGAGTATACGGAAGTGGTTAGCGATAGATTTATGGAGATTATTAATAGAAAAATAGAAAAAAGAGAGTGTTATCCTCCAAGGTATTTATTTAATCATACGAATATTATCAAAGATGACACAATCTAAGTGGAAAGTTGTAATATATACTATTCAGTAGGAATGTGCTAATATATATAGTATGTATCGTTGTTTAATATGTTGGGTATTTAATTTAACTTTTTTTTCGCAATCACTTTTTTCACCGAAAAGCGCAAAAAGAGCAAAAAGCGCAAAAAAAAGTTTTATAAATTGAAAATCACATCTTAAAAATTTAATATATTCAAGAAACTTCTTTAAGTTCAAAACAATTTCAAAACGTATCATGGATTTCGAAATTATAGAACATGAAATAGAAGCTCCACAACCACCATCTATCCCACCTAATCCAACAGGTTTCCCACAACTCGCAAAGGTCAAAAATAAAAGATTATCAAAATTTAAACGTCAACAATCATCCCAATCTGAACCAATCAATACTCAATCAGAACCAACCAATGCTCAATCAGAAGCCGAAAAGATCCACCAAGAGAACTTGGATAGGATATCCAAGATGTCAGAAGAGGAAATTATTAAACAACGAGAAGAATTACTATCTGGATTAGATCCGAAATTGATTCAGAGTTTATTGAAGAGAACTGAAAAACGAGAAAAGAAACACAATGAGGAGCATAGTCATGACCATTCACATCATCATCAACATGCTGAGGGGTATAATGGATGGATTGGATCTATTCGTACTCCTCAAGGATTATCTGATTTATCACAACTTGATAAAGAAGATGTAGAGAAGGCATTAGGTATAACTTCAGTCCCGGTGAAGGATGAAGAAATCAAACATGAAAAAACAAAAAAGTCTGTTTCCTTCGATAAGTATGTCACGACTGTAAATTATGAAGATTTAGACAAAGGTGTGGAGTTGGATCCAAATGGTTGGGAAGACGTTGATGATCTTCATGATATGATTCCCAATATTCCACAACAAGACGATATAGCACCTGAAGAATACCAATTAAACAATGAAATTGAAGAAGGAGAAGATGAACTTCTTAATGTACATTTCCCTAAACCTAAAACTCGGCAAGACGATGATTTGGATATCAATGATCCTGAATTTTTTGATAAACTTCATGATAAGTATTATCCTGATTTACCCAAAGAAACGGAAAAATTATCATGGATGACTTCTCCAATGCCAAAACAAGTTATAACCACTTATGAATCGATTTCAGACATGAGGTTTGACTTTCAAGGTAATTTAGTGGAATTGATTGATGAAACTGACGAAAAGACTAAAGATAAAGGTATACCTACTTATATGGGTCTTCATCATCATGCCGACAACCCACAATTGGCAGGATATACCCTAGCTGAATTAGCTCATTTGTCGAGATCTACTCTTGCTGGTCAGCGTTGTATCAGTATTCAGACATTGGGGAGAATATTACATAAACTTGGATTGCATCATTATAGTCCAGCAAAGGATACAAATACAGATCCTGAGAATGAATATTTTAATGAACAATTGAAAGAAATGGCTGTTAATTTCGAGAATATGATGTGGGATATCATACAACAGTTAAGAATTATTGAAAGTATAACCGAGGCAGCAGATGAAGCAAAGACAAAGAATTTATCAGTTAGAAACTATGCAATCGAAGCTTTGTGGCTTTGGAAGAAAGGTGGAGGAAGAACAACGTCTACAGCCGAGACGGAAGAGGATATAATCACAAAAGCTGTTCAACAAGAGGTATAACAACATATATTTATAGAAGCAAAGAAAATGTACATATTCATAGATACAATCAGGTAGTAAAAACGCAAATTCATACGAATTATTTTCACTGATTCTATTAAGCATGTAGTTAATCGGATATATCAAACCCTTGAAAAACCTTAGTATAAAAAAACCTCTATTACAAGGTAAATATAAATGATCCATAATCTCCAAAACCTCAGAACGAGGAGGAAAATAAGATCACCTTTTACGATGCAAAACAAAAGGTTCATTTTTGAACATACCAAGGAACTTCCTTTCAAAATTACCTTCCGAGATATTATATAATAACGGGGACACGTTTCAAAAATGAGTCGAAATAGACAAGAACTGCCTCTCTCCTCTATAATGAAAGCACAACCGCTATTAAATCAAAAGTGAACAAAGACTGTAAGGACCAAATGCATTTCATCTCAGAACGAGATAAAAATATACAGATGTAATCCAAATAAGTCAATATTCATATCCCAAAAGGAAGAATTATATTCTTTTTTGTTTGAAACATCCTATTGTGATTAACTTTCATGAATATGTTTATTAATTTTTTGGTCTTCGCATATTGACACATTGAACCGATGGATCTTTGACAGATTGGTAGTGTTTTGGAAACAAACATACCAGTATCGGACAACTTAAGTTTATGCGTACGTAATTTTCGTAACATTTGTTATGGACTTACATAGTAGTTTAATTGAGTCTCTTTTGTAGATTCTGTTTTATTGAGGATATACCATACATATATATATAGTTATACTAATGTAGCTATGTTTTTTAGTGAATCTTTTAAGAATAAAGAAAAGTAAAATCAATGAAAAGAAAATTTTGCTGATGGGACTTTATGTAAAACGAAAATCCGGGTAATATAAAAACGTAAAGCATTGTGTCTTTATGTGACACTCCTCCAATCATAGGGTAGCACCATACGTAGTAGTAGGTCCTGATTCTTGTCCAACTACTCCAACGGACGTATACTCTTCTCTGTATGGATGAACTGCAATTATATAGTAAGAATGTATTAACCCTGGGAAATATCCTAATAAGAATAATAGTATATTAATCCAGAAATCAGGAGACCAGAATCCCATTTTGATTAAAACTGGAACAGGAGGAACTAGAAATAAATGGTTAGTAAACATGGCAATTACCTAGTTAAATTGTTAAAATTGTGGGAATACATACGGAAGAATCCGATAAATACTAGAAACCAATCACGAGAATGCATTCTTGACTTTGTTTTTGGCCTTGGGATAACTGTTTAATAAAGGGTAATTGATCTAATAGCTTGATGTACGTAAGAAAAACCAGATGTATGTAATAAATATAACAAAGGTAATATGTATACAAGAGAAGAAGAAGAAGAAGAAGAAGAAGAAGAAGGTATAATCATATAAAAGCAAGCGAAGGTTGTATCTATCTATTTTAAAGCAATCATCTTCACAACGAACTTAGTGACCCCCCTTTCTCAATTTCAGCGCAACCATATTGATCGCTTTGATAATATGCAGGATATTTCACTATGTCGTGAGTTTTAGTGATGTCGCAAAGATTATTATCTTTGAGACATCAATTGCCATGATTTTTTTACAACCATCGGAAAACTCATATGATAATATATATGACAAAGTATCCTCCACTGATTGTATACGAATAAGTAAAGGAAGATGCGATTTCATTCATGGGGTGTTCTCCTAATAACATCATTGGTTACATCCATTGCCAACGCTGTTTTGTTGGATAATGCCTTTTCAAACAAAGAAACCATCAATTATTTATATCGAGAATTATCCAACGTTCAATTAGTCAACAATGATATTATTGTGGGTACAACGCTATCTGATAATCAATTGGTTGGTATTGATATTAAGAGAAGCAACTCTATTAATTGGAAAATCGATTTGAATAAACTTGGAAATTATGGAAATCTTCAATATGTATCTTGTGATTCCAAGATTTATGTACATGGTGATGAAAATTCTGAAATTTTTCAAATAGATGGTATTACTGGTTCTTTGAAGGTTATTGATTTGAAAAATAGACCAATCCAATTGGTTGATGATAAACATGGAATCTTTATAGTTGATTCAGAAGGATACCTTGTTTATATCAATCATGAAACTGGGGCCATTATGAAAATTTCTTCGCAAGAACCAGTTAGCTTTATTAGAGTAGATGGAATAAGGAATGGTTTCACATATTTAATTGTGAACGATTCCAGATTGAAGAAGTTTTCAGCTAAGAAGAAGGTGGTCATGGATGTAGAAGTTTCAGTTGGGTCAATTAAACAATTTAAATCTGGTATTATTGTATCGGAAAACGATCAAGTGTTTAAATTCAATGATAAAAAAAAGGTTTTTGATCGAGTTGAAAACGATGCTTACAAGAATTTAGTTATCATCGACCAAAACTACTTGGTTTCTATATTGCCTGATTCAATTAAAATCATAACTATAAACAAAAATAAAGTAGAATTAGTTGATGAAATTACAACCAAATTAAATTCAAAAGTTGACTTACTTAGTTCATCATTTAATGATTTTATAATAATTTCAGATATGATTGGTACTAAAGGTGTCTACGATTTAACTGATCTTTCAATTACCAAGGATGTAAACAGTATTAGAAAATTCAATATCAAAACAGAGAAACATTTCCAATATGATTTCCTTACCGCGGAAGCTGGTGGACTACATTTACTTTCACTTGATTCTAGTCTTCATGGAGAAATGCATAGCTTATTTGATGGTAGTTTATTCCAAAAAATTAAACCAACGCATCACCAATATCTGTCCAAAACTAACTCCTATATAATCATCGATCAACCTGATTCGGAAAGTGCTATTCATGAAGTTCAACTGATTTTGCAAGATGTAGATAGTGGATTAATTTTCACAAATTGGTTAAATAGAGTTAAGAGACATTTATCTGAATTGGGTAAATTTGTTGTATCATTAGCAAAACCATCATTAGTTTCTACTACTAATTTCACTGTCAATGAATTTGGATTTGATAAATTGATTGTATTTTTTGATGAGGATGTTGAGCAATTAATTGCTGTGAAATCAAGTAATGGTGATATTGCTTGGATTTCGGAACATATACATGATAATTTCATCTCATTGAAGCAAGTAGTAGGAAATGAAGAAGTTATAACTGTTCTCTTTGAAGGTTATGTTCTTATGGTTAATAGTCATAATGGAGTAATCGTTGAACGAATTCCTAACAAAGGATATATTGATATTGTCAGTGTCAACAACGGAGGTCAAGTTGCTTTAAAGACCGCTGAACACGAATCTGTATTACCCAAAGGTCATCATGAAGATATTTACCTTACTTCCCAAATATCTGATTATGAAATTGTAGGACAACTTATCCCTGCTGAACAATTAAAATCCCAAAATACATGGAAGTTTGGATTTGACCAAAAGGTTGTTCAATTTGCCCATATTCCAACTGATTCTAGGACCGTTTCATTAGGTATACCATTAGCTGATAAAACTGTGTTGTACAAATATTTGAACCCTAATTTAATATCAGTGATAACCTATGAAGCCGTATTGAAACTTTATTTAATTGATGGAATAACTGGGAATTTATTGCACACATATACTCATGATCCAACTGAAATTATCGATCCTAAATCAATTAACCTTATAATGGATGATAATTGGATCATATATACCTATTTCACCAAATCTCCAAGATTAGAGCAAAGGATAAACGTAATTGATCTTTTTGATGACAACAAAACAGGAACAACTGCCAATCTCACATCCAATATATTAATTGGATCAATTGTCAGTAAATCATTCATTTATCCTGAGCGTATTATTGATATTACTTCTACTCAATCGATTCATGGCATTACCTTAAAATCAATCATTGCAACCACAGAACTGGGGAACTTGGTCGAAATACCAAAGTTTATCCTCAATAGTCGTAGAATTGATGATAGACAATTAACACCACAAGATTTCCAAAATGATTATAGAATGACTGCATATGATCCTATAATTGCCAAGAATACATTTCAAGTTTTAAATCATAAACATCAATTAGATACAACAACACAAGGGGGAGGAGGCGGAGGGAAGATATTAATCAAACCAACGCATTATGAATCTACTAGTGTTGTTTGTTATTTTGCTAAATCGAATCAATATTGTACGTTGATTCAACCCTCTGGATCATTTGACTTTTTGGGTCAAGGATTTGATAAAGTGAAATTATTAATTACATTGACGATTTTATTAGTGGGATATGTTGTGAGTAAACCATTTGTGTTTAATAAGAAATTGAATTCAGAGTGGATAGATTAGAGCCCCCGATTGTGTATAGTAATTAAAACCCTATAGTAATTAAAACCCCCTAATTAAATAAATCTATATAACAAAAATCGATTCATTACTTTTAATGTAATTTATAAAATCATGATTTGAATCATAAACGCCAAATATATCCCAATTAATTTTCGTTTCCTTAATAGTGCCATTATTCTTATCATCATATTTTTCATATTCATAAATCAACCAAATTAATTCATAATGTAAACTTGAACATAAATAATTTTTCATTCTATTAACCAAAAAGAATGAATTTTCTTGATGATTAATACTAGAATAAGATTTCATATGATTAATTATAAATAAATTATCCAATTGATTAAACTTTTCAATAATTTTCTTTAATTTTAAATTAGTAAAATTCCAATTTAAATCTTCAAAAATTATCTTATAAAATTCATTAAACCCATTCTTAACAAATTGATAGTCAGAATATGAATTCAATATAGGAGATTTGAATATTCTAATTAGTATAACTGCTGATAATTCAATTGGGAATTTATAATATATGGGTAATTGACTAAATTTCAATTGTGGTTGTTCTTGTTTGAAAATTGATAAGATTTTAAAACTAGTATTAACAATTTTACTTATATATGACTTATATTCATGTAATGTAATATCTGATTTTGAAAGACAATATACAAATAATTGTAATTTTGAATATTCAATTGAAATCTTAATCAAGTTCGACAAATAAACATTATCATGCAAAAGTAACATTTTATCAACATCATTAAGGATAATTTCAAACATATTAAAATTTATTAATTTTGAAGTATTTAATTGATTTGGAAGGAGTACTATGGATTCATTTGTGTCTCCAATTAATCCATTCATATTTTCATTTAATTTTGATTGAATCATTGAGATTTTCAAAATTGAATTTACATAATGATCAAATTCACCAAGTTCTGGATTGGCAATATCTAAATTGGATGATTTATTTATGATATAATCTTGAGTGAAACCATTATAATTATTATTTGAAAGACCAAGGTTAATTAACCAATAATTTGAATTTATATTTATAAATTTATAAATTCGTTCACGAATTAAATCATTAAGATTCACTTGTTGAGAAATGTTTAATTTTGTTTTATGACTAAATTCATCAATGAATTCTAATTTATGTAATCCAAATTGTAATGAAAGTGTCTTCATTGTTGAAATGAATTTAACTGACAAATTATCAGCTAATTTTGAAGTATGATTTGGGATTGGCCAAGTAGTCAAAATTAGCAAACCACAAATGACATATAATGATCTTGGAGTTTGTAACCAACATTTCTCAACAACTAATGTCTTAATATGTTCAGCTAACATTTGATATATTTCATGAGATTTGGCCATTGGATTGTTCAAAAATGAAGTCATAATAATACACCAAAATAATAATTCATTCTCCGATTGGAATTGGACCAAGTCCAAACTAGTGAAAAACTCTTCTGGGAATATCGGGAGATATTTATTAAAATGTTCTTCATAGTTTGAAAATAAGCGATGAACTTGCTTGTGACTTAATATGATTGGTTTGATTGATCTATTGCATGATAAGATAAATTTTGATGCATCATTTTTAGGTAATGGATTATCAAATGGCTTGATCAAGATTTCTGGAGATGGTGCATCTTCTGGACTATGAATGACTGATTGGATCTCGTTTACTGGTGGTATACCTGGTATTTGTTTCTTGATCAACTGAGGAGATTTCTCTCTTTGTAATACTTGCTGTTGCTGCTGCTGATGCTGTTGCTGTTGCTCTGATTGTTGTAATTGTTTACCTCGTTCGAGTAATAGTTGGATCATTCTATTCTTACGATCAATGATCTTATCCAAAACTTCTCTCAAATCAGCAACTTCTTCGGTTAACTTCTCCACCAAGTCAATATGCTTATTTATACTTATTCTATTAGGTTGTTTGGTTATGACATCTAAAGTACAGTTTAACTTCTTTTTAGCACAATGAGTACATGGTAATGGGTTGGTTAATATGGCATCACACCTTGTTTTGTGTTGTCTACATCTAACACATGATTTCAATACTTTTGTTATAGGTTTGATGTTGTTACCGTTATTGTTGTTATTATTCTGAGGAGTAGGTATTATCAAACGAAGTCTATTCTTCAGGTGTAGTGACATTATCATTGGGAAAGAAAGCAAAAGAATGATTTGTAAATAATGGGGGAAGGCAAAAATGATAAATTAAAGTATGTAAGAAAAACTAAATATGCAAATTGCAGTGGTGTTTATGTTAACTTGATGGTTGGTGAATGTTTATATGGTATGTATGTATGACTAAAAAGAGAATATGATATATATATAATACAAGAGAAAGGGGAGAGGGAGAGGTAAAACAAACTATGTTGATGACAACTCCGATTGTGTCTTTTAGTCCTAAATACGGAGAATAGCTTAATTTGATTAAGTAATATGATTCTTAAAGGATATTATTGGTCATATGAGCTAGAAAGAAGAAAAAAACTAACATAGCCGATTCATCGGGTATTCTTAGTGATCTTGTGTTAACTAAATTGTTGTTTGAGTTTAAATTGTAAACAAAGAGGTGGTAAGCAAGTATACTGTTGATGTGATTGGCTGAAAATCAATTAACAATTGGTAAACCGAAAATCGGTTTTTTGAGTGGTGTGTTGCAAAATAAATATTTTTTTTCTGTTTTTTTTTGTTTTTTTTTTTTGCTTTGTAAGTGTTTTTTCCATTTAACGGGAAATCATATTTAGATCAAACCATTTTAGTGTAATAGGAGATCAGATGTAGAAAAAGTGGATTAAAGCCAATTAGAGCAAGGCTCTTTATAAGCTTTCCTTCCTTAAATATGTGAATCTATGATTTTATGTCGATTTTTCTTCAATGTATTAATTATTTACTCCCTTTTTGATTTAAGCCTCATATAAATTGTTGCAAATTTTGATCGCAAATCTCAAATTATACTAAAGCAAATGCCGATCGGAGACCCATATGCAAACCTCCCCTCCTCTTCCCACTTTATTATTATCACACACTGTCGATATCACCGATTCGTTAATGTACGTATAAATCCACAGAGACTATAAGTTAGTAATTAGAAAAACCACACCACTCTTTCCCTTCCTTGTCACATCATTACTACATTAACGGATATATCGGTGTACCATAATATCCAGATACTAAACATGGAAGATAAAAATCTCTCTTTAATTCCCCTTGAATATTGTAATTTAAGTGTCTCCTAACATTATATCAAAAGTAATTACTCAAATTAATGTAATTTAGGTGGGGGTATTCCTGTTCAAGCTTGTTTTCAACCATGAGCAAATAGTTTTCGCATATTTTTTATGGTTTTTTTACCAAATTAATTTGATAAAATAGACTAATATAAAATATACATATAGACGGCTCAAACAGATAGGTAAGAGTAGCAATTGGAGGTTCATTTAGTCGTTCATATTGACATGAGTTCATTACTAAATGAGACTCAGTTTTATTGCGGACACTACAGCCTTTTACCTATTTGATTGAGAATAATTATACCTTAAGAAGGCTTTATAACTTGCCTAACCCAGTAACAAAGACATTTCCCAAGTTATCAATTGATCAAATACCTCTCTTGAAAAATCATTCTCCCTAACAAAGTTTGCATCCCATCGAGTTTGATGTAGACGTGGTCTTGGAACGAGTAGTTAACATTAAAAGTACAGAGATGTGTTATAGCTTTCGATATTAATCATCAACAACAATTCTGATATTTACGTCTGCCAAGCGTAACTGACATCACCGGGGACATACAATTTTTATTTATTTTACTGCAAAAAAAAAAAAAATCGATAATCATCTTCAATATCAACCTCCCATCTATACACCACCAGCCCATCGACCTACATCATGTCCAACAAACAACAACTACAACAACTACAATCACTCACACCCAACCAAATAACATCACTACACCGCTATGACCTCCCCCACGCAATCCCAACATCCCCAATCTCTAAACTATACACACTACTCTTTGACCAGCATGCCGCTACAAACACAATAAATCTTCCTCCAATACTATCTCACAAATTCTGTTCATGCTGTGGAATTGTTCGTATTCCAGGCATAAACGTTTCAATTCGGGTCGTGTATCATAAAAAAAGGAGAAGGTTGCGATACAGATGTCTAAGTTGTCATGGTTTGGAATATGATGATTCGATAATTCAATCTAGTGAAAAGGTGGTGGCGGTTGGGGAGGTGGTGGTTGAAGAAGGAAAAGCTGAATTTAAAGCTGAATGGTCAAGTAATAAGAATACTAATCAGGTCATCTCATCGCAAGAGATGATTGCCGGAAGTGGAGGGATGAATAAGAAATCAAAAGATCGGGCAAAGAAAAGAAAACAGTTAAATTTAAGTAACTTAATACAACTGAAGAAACAACAAAAACAACAACAAACGTCGAAATTAGATTCATTGGATTTAATGGAATTTCTTAAATAACAGATTTCGTTTACAACTATATTGGGAGTATATTTAATAGGGTATAATTTTATAAATTAACTGTACATAAATATGGTGTAAAATTCTTTTTTTAATCGTCTAATCAGTAGATGCTCTTACAATATCTCTTATCCATCTTCTCCGCCTATAATATTGTCCCGGAATGTATTCATTACTTTTTTTTGCAATACCATCACCATCACCACCGTCATCACCTCTTCCTACATTGTTCGATTCATCAAACATGGCAGGTATGGCATCATAAGCCCATTTCTCATCATCATCAATAATAACCAAATCCTTAATCAAATTTTCTTCCACCCATTTATTAGTTTCATAATCTAATTTCCATTTACTCGCCAGTGGAAATTGATAATTTTTAGGTGGTTTTATATCTTGTAATGATGATTTCTTGGGTAGTTTTTTAAATGGCAATTCTGGATCTTGTCGTTGGTCATATTCGTCAAAGACATCATAATTGTCATAAATAGTCGTCTCGTTACTACCATTATTACTATTATCTAGTTCGAGTTGTGATATGATGGCCAGATTATATCGTCTAGTTGCCGTGTTGGTGGTGTAGAAATTGGGTGTAAATCCTACTAATCTCCATATCTTGGTTTTACGATCTAATTTTTGCAATTCATAGATTTCTACTGTAGTTGGATATCCAAAAGTTTCAACTTGTTGATTTGTTGGGCTGTTGCTGTTCTTGTTGGTATTAGTATTATCGTTCTGCTCGAGTTTATACAATTCAATAACATCTTCAGCTTGATCGTCATCATCGACAATTATGGATTGTTTTAAATTTTCTTCTATTCTATTGGCATAATTTTGGAAATTCAAACGTGTTTCTTCATTATAAAACCATTCAAATAAACGGGCTTTAATATATGGATGATTCATAATTACAAAGATCCAAATTGACAAAATAATCAACAATTTAACCACAATGAAATGGCTAATTAAAAAATTAACTACTATAGGTGCCACATAAAAACTTGAAATCATAATCATAATCAATGTAATAAAAATAACCGAACTAATATTTTCATCCTTAAAATATAAATAATCTTGAGTTAACCAAACCATATTATCCCAAAAATCTATATAAAAATCCATAAAATTTTGAGTATCAGTTAAATTCAATACAAATTCTTGCGAGAATATGGGGATAGGTTTAGGAATTTTATATTTATTCAATTTTGTTATTGCTGGTAAAGGGTTTCTATCAAAATATTGATGATATAATGTAGAATCTGGAGGATAAATCATTAAATAATGAGGAATCATGATATTTCCTAATATGTTAACAATGGGTATAATTGTAATTAAATATGGATTTAATATTATATGAGTCAAACATAATAAAATTGCAATTGTGAAAAATGGATTTGTCCAATTAAAAAATTCAATAATTGAATTAATCATAATATAAGTACTTGAATTTCTTTGATGTAGCATATTTGCATTTCTTTGCATGATATTAATACTTAAACCTGGTCTTGTTTTCATTGATTCAACTCTAGATTGTAAAACTTTGGAAGTATGATCATCTCGTTTTTCATTGGGTATCATCATTGACAAGACTTTCTCTACTAATTTATCGGATAATAATTGTGATGCCGAGATATTGTTGTAATTTGGAAGGGATTTACCTGAACTTGAACTCGTTGCTGTTGTTGTTGTTGTTGCAGAACTAGCTGTACCACCAGCCAATGGTGAAGATGAAGCTGAAGAAGAAGAATTGGCCATTCTTGTAGGCAGTTGATGTTGTCGTCCAGGACTTTTCTCACTAGCTGAAGTTGTTTCAGTATCTTGTAGGGTATCTGATGACATACTAATATCCTTTTTCCAAAACGAAGTAAAGTTTTCTAAATCAAGTGAATAATGTTTACGAGCAAGTTTTCTTAATCTAGACCTATCATTTTCATCTTTTGGATTATCTTCAACTGTTAACAAGTTACCAATTATGTTTGATACTGAATCCATTATTCCTGATTGTTTAACTCCTAGAATGATGTAATGGAGTAAAGTTTGGGTAATGATTAGACACAAATAAATTGTGTAAGTACAAAGAAGAACAAGATCAAATCTCCTTTGTTTGTTGAAAAAGTGGTGTAAGATCTTTTGGGAGTTTGTAATCAATACGTTAATCAATATGTTAAGGAACTTATAAGAAGATACTATCTTAGTATATGTGTATATAGTATATAGAATATAGTATATTATAATTGCTTACTTAAAAAAAGTATTTATATGTATGTTATCCCCCTTACTTTAATAGTATAACTAAAATTACATGTGATAAAATACATATTAACACTAATAATATATATATACTAATATATATATATATCGTTGTATATTACATACTAATAATACATACAAACAAAATACTAGACACTTAATCATTCAGTCAATTACAATAACTTGTCTATCATCATTAATACTCCTTCTAATATTATCATTATTATTATTCATCTTGGTTGACTTTACTTCTCTTCGATTTAATTGATGAGATCCAGTAAGATCTTTTAAAGGTATATTATCATCATCATCATCATCATCATCATCATCATCATCATTATCATCATCATCATTAAATGATGATGGTGGAGTTATACCAGATTCAAGTTTGATTTTCTTATTCCGAGCACTAGTAGTAGGTTGCAGTTGCTGTCTTTTCAAACTTGGCCTTATTCTTTTCTTTATTGGTGTAGTTGGAGGTGTTGGTATTCTTGATTCTTCTTGTTTAATATCAATTATTTCCTGTTTAATCTTTATCTCATTCACTTCTTGTTTAATCTCATTACTTTCTTCTTTAATGGTCATCATCACCTGATTATTCTTCAACTTCTTTGAATCCAATTGTTCTTGGGTTAAGAATAAATCAGGAATTTCTTGTTTTAAAATTGCAACAAAATCATCACAATCACATAAAATTTCATAATCAATATAATTATCCCATTGTTTTGACAATGGAGTCTTATTAACAAATATAACTTTCCCATTCTTATCATGAATAGATTGACTCAAAGTTTTAACCAACTTTTTAACCCCATCAACTTTTAATGATGTACCCATAATAATCAATAAATCAGGTCTTGATCTTAAATCTACATTTAACCCCTGTGACAAAATTTCTGATTGGGGATGATATTCTCCATATAATACAATATCTGGTCTTAACATTCCTATATTTCCAGTTATACGTTTCCCTGAATATAATCTCTCTTCATACTTAGCATAACAATTGGAACATTGTGGATTTACTCCTTGAGATAATAATACTTGATATTTTTCATTCCAATCAAAATTACTAAAACAATGAGTACAACTCAATTTATGTAAATTACCATGTAATTGAACAACATCTAGACTTTTCCAAATCTCATTAAACTTTCGATTATTGTTAAATTCCTCAATATTTATACCCAAATTTAAATTGATTGATTTTTCCAAAGAATCAATATTTTGAGTGTAACATCGTAATAATTTATTCTTGTCTTTCAAAGTCTTGATGAATTTATGAGTTTCAGTTGGTCTTGCCTGTAAACTTGACTTATATAATGATTCCATAAATGTACAAAATAATGATAAACTAATTTCATCTCTAAATAGACTAATATCAAATAGATCTTTCCCCCTGACTATAGTTTTGGGATATTTCGCCTTTACTAGATTATATAACCCATTTGAAGATCTAAAGTCAGGAATTCCTGCATTACATGATATACCAGCACCAGTTAAAACTGTACATTTTTTAGATTTGAAGATATGTTTAATGACTTCATTTAGCCTTATTGAAACATCAGCTGGAATTCTATCATTAGAAGCAAGTTGGTTAAGATCAAGTGTTATCATTGTTGGTAGATGTGTGTGTGTGTGTGTGTGAATATATATTATTGGTTGTTGTTGTTAACGGGAATGGGTTGTATAGTTCGGGAAGAGTATAAGATGATGTAAGCCGACCACTTTTATTTTTTGCTTTCTTCCCAATTTTCACACTCTTTTCCCTCTGAAGTTGGTAGATACTCTAAAGGGGGGAAGTAATATTGTATATGTATATATATAATATATACCTATCTTACTTTTTCTCTTTTAATGTGTGTATGTCTCTAAGCACTGTATAAATGTCTAACTTTCTCTTTGAATAGCTTTCCCAATTTAATTATAGTAAAAAGGAAAGGGGAAAAAACTTAAAAACTTCAACTATTGTAATAAAGGATAATGTAAAAAATTGTGTAGGTAGCTGTATAAACTATTTGGTACCAAATTATATAATATATATATAGTATATTATAGTAATTATATAGAATTTGTTCAACAAGATGATTCCGTCAAAAGTTTTATGTTCACAGAACTTTCATTAAAAGAGTTAATTAGTTTGAAATATTCGTGTTACAAAAAAGGGTGTGTGTTTTACCCAATTTGGAAATATTCAAAACACGAAAAGTTCCAACAACAACAAGAATACTATTTAACATTTAATTAAACATGAATTACGATAAATAAATTACTTGCTGAATGTCTGTACTTTGTGTAAGATTGATATAAATAGTCTAAGAATAACAATAAGTTATGATATAACCCACGTAACTAATTGAACATCAACCAACCCGCCCCCTTAACTTGTTCTTATGTTTAATTTTGTTGGCTGCAAATTCTTCATTTCCAATTGGTTGAGAATTAGAAAATTTCAATAGAGAACTATGTAATGTCGTATCATCATTAGCTATTAATATATGTTACTTGTACATTCTCTACAAATAACTCTTTCTCGTAGCACTTTTCTCCAAAAAGAATACCGATGTCCCCCCCCACCACCAAAAAAAGTATTGGACACAACAATAAAACAACCCTCTGGTTTTTGCAAGATGCATTTCTAATCTCTAAATAGAGAAAAAACTATACATATATATATAATTATAACACAGAAATATATATTTATAATCATCATCCACTTTGACTATTCACCGCTAATTCCATAATCAATCTAGTAGCCAAATGCAAGAAAGGATATGCCGAAAAAGATCCAACCTCATCCAAATCCTGTTTTAAATTCTCCCCCAGTTTATTATTATAATTATTATTATTCCCATCACCACCGCTTGAATTCTCCCATCCATCAAATTTAAAATCAACCAAATAATTATTTGGTTCCAATTGAAATAATTGAATTTGCATTCTCATTAAATTTGGAGTCGTTGTACTATTATCCATATCTTCATCTTCTTCTTCATTTCCACCGCCCGATTTATATTTCCATCTCACTCTAATTGTCCATAATTCTTCTTCTGTAGGCTTGGCCCATTCAGCTCCCAAATTCTTTAATGCACGATATATCTCACCCATGACATCCAAGGGGTATGATCTCGATCTTATACCGAAATGCCATCTCGTTCTCAGTTTTTTCGTTGGTGCTGGATTGATTTGATTTAATTGATTATTACCACCATTCTTTTCCATCATAAATGCACGATGGATCGAAGGTAAGGAAGAAGGTAAAATTGCAATGGTTGATGTTGGTAATGTTGATAAATCAGGTACGGTGGCTAATGTTTGATATGTTAATGATTGTTGAACACCAGGTGCTGAACTTGTAGACCCAGGAGTAAACGTTGTTTGTGGTGGTGGTGATGAACATAAAAATGAATCAATTCTTTCAGCTTTGGCTTGCTTTAAATCACGCACCAAAGTACGATTCTCTTTCATTAATAAATAAGCATCCAAGATTTCATTTGATTGTTGTTGTTGGGGACATGCTAATTTATTACATCTTTCAATTACAGTAATGATCTCATCACGGTCATATCCCATGGTCATTGTTAATGCCCTTATGACATCTTCGTCAATTTCTATCTTATTATGCTTGGTCTTGGATAAATCTGGTGGTAACAAATAATCAGGCATATCTTTCTTAAACCATTCATCTTCCATAATTTCATGTATCGTTATTCTATTTAAAGGATTGACAACTAACATTCTAGTTAATAAATGCTTAGAACCAGGTGATAAATAATTAGGTAAAGTATAAACACCATTACTAATCTTTTTAAATAATGCAGGAATAAATTCATCATCAAATGGTAGTCTACCACATAACATCACATATAAAATAACACCGGCTGACCAAACATCAACTTCTGGTCCAGCATATAATTTCCCACTAATAACTTCAGGCGCGGCATAATTAGGAGAACCACAACTTGTCTTTAAAAAATTCCCATCAGTCATAATATTAGAAAGTCCAAAATCGGCAATTTTTACATTTAATTGATCATCCAATAACAAATTTTCCGGTTTCAAATCACGATGAACAATCTTATGTCTATGACAATATTCAACAGCAGCAATAATTTGTTGAAAAAATCTTCTAGCTTCATCTTCTGCCATTTTACCTCGTTGTACAATATAATCAAACAATTCCTTACCAGCAAATTCAATCACCATGATAATTTCATCCTTTGATTTAATAACATCATATAATTTAATAATATGAGGATGTCTTAATAATCTTAAATATGAAATTTCACGTTCAATACGTCCTTGCATATCTGATTTTGCTAATGTTTTTCTATTAATAATCTTAAGAGCAACCCTTTGACCAGTGACTAAATGTTGAGCCAATTTAACTTTCCCAAAGGAACCTTCACCCAATGTTTTAATAATTTGGTATTTACCTATCCTATTTGCAGGATTGGCAGCAGGATCTATTAGAATTTGTTGCGTGGATTGCGATTGAGATTGTTGTTGCACTTGCTTGTCAGTACCACTTTGATCATGAGAACGATGATGGTGATGGTGATGGTGGCGATTTTGGCCATCACCTCCTTGTTGATCTGGTTGTTGATCAGACATTATCTTTTGTATTGAAGTTTTGTTAATTGATCTATATAAGTGTGGTGGTAGGTGGTGGTTATTTAAAATTGTGACTCTTTGTTGTAAAAAAAAAGGAATAACAATTTATTTTGGTAATTTGTACACGACTAACTTTCAAAGAAATTCTACATTCATTTATTACAATTACATTAATTACCTATTAATAATCTATTCAATAAGCTTCATTGACATACTTAACCAATTGAGTTAGTATTAGTAATTAGTTCATTTGAGTAATTATTACTAATTTACGGCCCAATAAAAAAAATCTTAGAACTCTCTTCTCCTACTTCTCCTATCATCGTCATATCGATTCCTCAGTGATAATAAATCTTCTCTCTCTCTATAACTTCTTCTATCATTTGTATCTCGTTTGTTATTATTAGACTTCGAAGAGTATCTGCTTTCATCTCTTTCTCTTTCATCCCGTGGTCTATAGCTACTTTTTTTTTCCTCTTTATCTTCGGATGACTTTGATACATTGTAACTACCACGACCGGTATTTGTACTACTACTATTACTAGTACTACTACTTCTATTATAGTTTGTCTTTTTAGTCTTTGTTCTCTGTCCCACTCCCACTCCTGCTGCTTGCTTATCCGGTTTTATTATCTTTTCTTGTCGTTCAGGTAAAAGCAGTTTCGGTATTCCTCTAGGAGAATCCTGTGCCTCAATTAACAATTTCCATAATTCTTCACAAAACAGTATTGATTCTTCCTTACCCAAAAATTCAACCATCTGTGATTGAATTGATCTTATGTCTGGATAAGTAGTATCTTCATCATTAGATTGTAACAATTCGTAAATGTAATCAATTATGATGTCATCATCAGGGATTATTGTATTAATTTTGTTCTCTATCCATGGTTTTATGTTTGATAAGTCAACTTTGGAAATATCAACTTTTGTATCAAAACATTTGGGATGTTTCCCTGTTGTTTGAGTTTTTGGTTGTACTGTGTCTGTATCTACCTCTCTAAGCCTATAGGACATTGTCTTTGTTATTAGTCTTTCTTATCTTAATGTATGAATTAATCAATCATTAATGGCAAGTTATGTGTATAACCTGAAAAAGGATTCTATTTTTTATTTTTCTCTTTTTTACACTTTAGCTTGACAATGCAGAATTACAGTTTTGATGGTTGCAAAAAATGCTGGACTAAAAGGTATCAACAATAAAACAAATACTTAATGCATTCAATTTATACATTTACAGCCAAAAATAAGAACCAAAAGAAACAAGGACTAACCAAGGACAAGGAGGACAAGGAGGAGGAGGAGCAACATAGAATCAACCAACACACACACATATACACATTGCACACTCCACACACTCCACACACTCTGCACACAATCGTACTATATGTACGACTTATCTAACGTATGACAAAATCAGTCCAACCCCAACCCCTTAAAACACACATGTTTTACTGGTTGTACCTCTTCTACTATTTTTTTTACAACCATACCTTAACCTTTTCAAACTATAAATATTTGAGCTAATCCCCAAATTATCAATTAACTTTTCCTCCCAGATTATTATTTGCATTCAGCAATGAGTTATTCTCCAATATCCATGTACTTTGACATATCAACAATGTTTGACGATTTCGACCCAATTCCAACATACGATTCATATAGTTCAACTAATACTGCCGGTAATGTGACTTTTGGTGCTGCTTCTGCGGGTGCGGGTGCTGGTGCTAGGTCTAATGGTTCTGACGCTACCGCTGCCACTGTTGACACATTGTCGCTTGCTGTTCCTGTTCTTGGTTTATATTCTCCAGAAATGAGCACTCCCATGACCACCTACACCGGTTCTGAAAGTTCCGGCAGTATCTCTAGTATTCTATCAAGATATTGCACTCCAAGATCACTTTCTCAGCTTCAATCAATAGAACTGGAAATAGATGATGTTCCCTTAACTTTCAAACCAAATATTTGGTCTCCAAATTATAAAAGTTGCTATTCTTCTCCTTCACTACTAAATCTTGAAAATGAGATAACAGCAAGATTCAATAATTTCCATTTCAGTCAAACAATTTATAATCAACATATACCATCAGAACCATTAAGTCCATTATCCGCCAAATTAGCACCAATAAATAACAGTTTCTCTCTCGGTGATATTTCTGAAGCTGTCCATCGTAATAGTAGTATTGATGAGAACCTTGCCAACAAAGTGCCACCACCTGGACCTGCGCCTTCTCCTATACCGCAACCACCACCAGCACCAGTAGCTACACTTGTTGTTTCTCCCCAGCCACCATCACCACCAAGCTTTCTTACTTTTAGATCTTACAAGGGGACAATTTTTACAGTGCCCAAAACCTCCAAGTTTTTTGTTATAAAATCCTATAATATTCTCGATGTAAATGCTTCCTTCACTAATAATATCTGGACATCCACAGAATTGGGAAACAGAAGATTAGATAAAACGTTTAATGAATTACGAGTTACAGGTAATCCCGATTATGATGGCAAGATTTTCTTATTTTTCCTGGTAAATTCACTGGGTAAATTTTGTGGAATTGCGGAAATGAAAGATTGTATAGATTATACTAAAACCAGTGATATATGGGTAGAACAAACCAGATGGAAAGGAATATTTCCTGTTGAATGGCTATTAATTAAAGATGTTCCTAATAGATTTTTCCAACATTTGAAAGTACCTTCAAATGAGAATAAACCAGTTACAAATTCTAGAGATACCCAAGAAATTCCATTTGATATTGGCATTTCGATGCTTAAAATAATTAGTTCTTTTAGGACTAATGATTAGCTTTAAGCTTTGCTGCTTTCATTTTATATATATTTATGTTTATTTGATGTTTTTGTATATTCATGATTAAAATGTATAAATTTTTGATGAGAATTATATTAAAAGTCAAAACGATGAAGAAAAAATATGGTTCCACTTTTTCTTGTTTTACTTTTTCATCATCCACCTAGTAGAATTTTTTGTAGAACCCTTTCTAGAAACTCCACCACCCCGGGCTACCACCAATGATCTCCCAAATAGTCAAGTCTTCAATCATAAGAACAAGCACATTACGTTCTATTCGTACCTTCTCATCCACTCAGAAGATACAATTGGACTCAACACCTACCGCAAAAGACGAACAAGCTAAGAAATACTATGGCAAGGATGTGACATATGGTGCATTATCCGAAGCCCAAAAAGCATTCCTTGATAGAGTCATTAGAGTGGATCAGGCAGGAGAATTAGGTGCCAACTACATCTATATGGGTCAATACTTTGTCCTTGCAAATAAATTCCCCCATTTGAAACCAGTTTTGCAACATATGTGGGAACAAGAAATACATCATCATAATACCTTTAACGATTTACAAACACGTAAACGTGTCAGACCATCTTTGTTAACTCCATTATGGAAATTAGGTGCTGTTGGAATGGGTATGGGTACGGCATTGATTAGTAAAGAAGCGGCAATGGCTTGTACTGTAGCTGTAGAAACTGTGATAGGAGGCCATTACAATCAACAATTGAGAGTATTAATGAATCAATACAATGTTCCTATATATCATAAGGAGACTGGGAAAGTTGTGGATCAATCGCAAGTTGTACCTGAGGCAAGAACTTCTCCTGAGTTGGATAGTATGAAGAAACAGATTAGTCAGTTTAGAGATGATGAGTTAGAACATTTGGATACTGCCATTGAGCATGACGCTAAGAAAGCTGTGCCATATATCTTATTGACTGAGGGTATCAAGTTGGTTTGTAGAGGTGCAATTTGGACTGCAGAAAGAATTTAGAGAGAGCGAGAGAGAGAGAGAAGACGTTTCTGTATATATTATATGAATTTAATGTTTACCATATCTTGAGTAACTCTACTATTGTGATTCATCTCTTCTCGTATGTTTATTTTACTAGTCTCATATTGGATGTTATGGGAGTAATCCATATGTCTTTTGGTTGATAGTTGTTGTTTCTTTGAATTGATGCCCCCCAATAAAGAGAATTAAAACCATAAAGAAAACATTTTGTAAACAACGCGTAAGTTAAACAACTTGAATAAATTCAAAACTTTTTTGTTGCCAAAATACTCTTTATCCAAACAATCACATCAGCAAACATGTCATACTCAGCAAGAACATCGTCTTCTCGATCACGCTTAAGTATGGCACCATCGGCAGCTTTACCCCAATCTTCAAGACAGATCCCCAAAGATTTATTCCCTTTGCTCCATCCAAAAGAAATAACTGTCCTTCTCCTAGAATGTGGTTTCCCAGTAACTGAAGAACAAATACAAAGACCTACAAGTACATTTGTCTGTTCATTATATGAAGATTTCTTGGATGCATTCCTGGCCATAAGCCTGACTGCCATCGACGCCAAAACCCGTAGGTTGACTGCCAAATCACGTCAAAAACAATCGTTGGTTGAAAATGAGTATGGAGAAGATGGTGGTGTACAAGACCACATTCCAGGACATTTTGCAGGATTGAAACTCCGAGTACTCCATAGATATTGTTTTGGTTTATTTTCGGCATGTGGATTCCCTGATTTTTCTATCCGTGATTTATCTACACCTGATCCAAGTAGAACACAACGAGTTTTAAGTGCGGTAGTCAATTATGCCAGATATAGAGAGGATCTTTATAGGGATCTCGATCATAAGGCTGAGAAATTTGAAAATATAATCGATCAGGTTAAAGATAGAGGTGAAGGCAAATTACAACTAGAACATAAATTAAAACAATACAATAATAAATTGGAAGCTGGTGGTCCGAATAAGATTAGTATAAGGCATCTTAAAGCATTTATTGCTCGATTGGTAGAAGATATTGTAAAATTGAAAGCTGTCGGGGAAGATTATAATGCTGCTCGTGAGGATTATAAACATGAGAAATTGAAACTTGTTCAAATCCTTCAAGAAAATGAAGAGGTTCTTTCTATAAAGGACAATCTCTTAGAAGAATTGAATTTGTTCGCTGGTGATAATCTCCTTAAATTGAATGATGCGATTAAAACATTCCAAGGCGATCTTGAAATACTAGAAGCCAAATACTCACACTTGTTACAACAATCTCAAAATCTCGCCAAGACTTTAGAAGGTGTAAAGACCTTGGAATCAAACGTTATGGATTCGCTAAGACTTGCAGAAGATGTGGCGAGATTGGGTAAACAAGTAGAAGAAGAAGTTAACCAAACACGGACCCTTGAGGCTAATTTGGCAGAAATACATCGTCAAACTGAAAATATTTCTCGGCTTTTGGAGAAAGCGACTAAACAAATAGCAGAACAAGATGGAAAACTCAAAGATATAGAAAAAGAGTTTGATAAAAAGAATAAGGAATCGGCAGCTAAGATCAAAGACGTGAAAGATCAAGGCCTACAAAAACTGCAACAAGCACAAAAGATCAATCAAGAAATTCAAGGTATAAATTCATCAATGCAAACCATTGAAGATGAGATTTCGAAAGCTGTGGATGATTTCGAAGTTGAAAAGGAGCATATTATAGCAGAGTCTCAACGAGTGGGAAGTTCGTTATTTTCCGTCCTTGAAACTACCAGTGTAAAGTTGCAAGATCTTACACTTAATGTTGCAAATTGATCACACCCAATTCGAAACCCTATGAACGTAACTTGTATTGTTTTTTTAATTTCCTAGAAAATTACATTTTCTACCTATTACGACCATTGCGATTATGCTGGTCCTTTTTTGGTGGCCCTAGATGCGTGTTCAACATTGGAGTTAGAACTGCATTAACTGTTGATGTAGAACTTACATGTCTACCCCCTGTATTTTTAATATATTAATATCTAAATTTTGATCCGTATTTCCAGTCAATTCGTTTTTGAAAATTATCCTTCTCTTTCTTTCTCAACATCATTTTCAACATCTTGTGTCTTGATGTTTTTGGTTTTGGGTATCTTTTTATTCGTGGTGAACAACGATGCTACAAAGCAAACAATAGCCAACGCCAATCCCAAATAAAACACATTCTTGAATGCCCTCATATATTGATCTAATACCATCTCCTTTGTTTCTGGAGGTAGATTATTTATCAATCTAGGATTTGAAATTAATGCTTTAGCTGTATAATTGATCAACATTTGATGTGACGTTGAATCTGTTGGTAATGTATCTATTAAATCATTAATGTATGTTGTGCCCGTAGTTTGGAATAATAATTGAGCTAAATTAACGGATACAGTAGCACCTAAATTTCTCAAAAAATTGACAAAAATCGTAACCAAAATCAAAGCACCAGGAATTGATTTGGGGGAAACCAATTGAGCAGCTAATAATGAACTTTGGAATTGAAGACCAATAGGTATACCGCACACGACCAATATTCCAATTCTTAAACCGAGTGAACTGTGGGTTGATAATAGAAGAAATAATCCAGTTCCTACTGGTGATAATATTCCTGATATAAGCATCGAGATTTTGATGTTATGAGTACAACCAATGAAGATACTATTTGAGAATGAAGCTATCGTGACGGAAATAACCAATGGTAATAAATATATCCCTGATTTTAAACTTGATGCATTAAAAATGACTTGGAAATAAAGAGCAAGATAAGTTAAATTTGATATAAAATATGCAAAATTAAACATAGCACTTAAACATGCAGCTAATACTTGTGGAGTAATTAAAAATTCTTTCAATATAATTGGATTTGTCGAAAACCTGAAATTCCAAATTATAAATGATATTAACAAACAACCACCACTAGTAAACATAGCAATTATCGGACCTGAACTCCAAGCGAAATCAATTCCACCAAAAGTTAAGGCAAGCAACACCAAAACCAATCCAGATGCCAATAAAAAAGTACCTACAAAATCAATCTTGTGCAATTTCTCACGTATATTCCCTTCAGGTTTAGGTGGATTAAATCCAAACAATAAAATCACAAATGCAACCCCACCAATTGGTAAATTAATATAAAAACACCACCTCCAAGAAACCTGAGACAATGCTCCTCCAATTATCGGACCCAAAACACTTGCAGTGGACCATACGACAGATATCGCAGCAAACAGTAATGATCTCTTTGAAATCGGGACCGATTCAGTCAAAATCACAATCACCATCGCTTGAATTGCACCACCCCCAATCCCTTGAATCGTTCTACCTCCAATTAACATCCCCATCGAGTTTGAGAGTGCAGATATCAAAGACCCCAATTCGAAGATAATTATCCCTGCCATCATCGTATTCTTTCTCCCAAATGCAATTGATAATTTCCCATATGAGGGGGATAAACAGGCCATAGGAAGCATGAAGCCCGAGGTTAGCCAACCAATTTGAGCAAATGAGTTGAATTGTTCACCTACGGTGGTCAAGATCGTTGAGACTATAGTTTGATCCAAAGCAACGAGGAATAAAGTTACAACACATGATATTACCGTTAGTATCAATTTTATTCCATGAAGATATTGTTCGTGAGCTTTTGTTCCATCTCCTGCATCAGCTTCCACGTATTGTGAGTATTGCGAAGTATGCGGTATGATGTCTGTATCCTCCTGTTGGGGCTGATGCTGAGGTAGTGATGGTGGTGTAGATATTATTGATATTGTTGATGAGGACGAGCGAGGTTGCAGCAGTGGCAGTTCATGGTTGACAGATTTGGGAAACATGATGTATGTATAGACGCTTTTTTGTGTGTCTTTGTGGGGTTAATCGTGTGATTGGATCAAATGACCATTTGATGTGATTAACAAAATAAAACTTTTTATAAAGAAGAGGACTAGACTAAGAAGTTTGACCCGTTTATATATATATATTAATACCTAGCAGTTGAACTAAAACTATTCGACGTTGTAGCAATAAATGAAGGTTGCTTAAATTCATTCCTTTTCATAAGGCGTTACATACAGACATACATAGAGCTTATAAGAAAATCAGGTGACAAAAAAAACTTCAATTTAGTCACGTGATATTCCTTTTTTAGGTTTTGTGTCATTGTGCGGATTTATCGAATCCGCCAAAACCGATATATCCGCAAGTATCGGTTACTTACGAATCACATTAACGTTGAACCTTACAATTTATTTATATAGAACTCTTATTCCAATGCATTGATTCACCTATATATATATATACATTATAAACGTTCCGTGTTTTGTGCTACACCCTCTCTCTTACTCTAAGTATTTCGATTATACAAAAACAAATCGTTATAAAAATCGTTAAATCATTATCTCCCCCCAAAAGCTATGCAACCCTTATTTGGTACCAATGCAAAAATAAAAAATTAATTAATGAAGAAAACACTCATTTGCACCCACAAAAACACAATTAAAGTATACCAATTATGACAATAAATCAGCATCTTTAATAACTTGACTAAAAATATCAAAATTCTCAGCCATTAATCCAGTCAACTTTGGACTAGACAAGTATATCCCACAACATCTCTTACGTTTATCATACAATTTTCTAGCCAAATCAAGTACATTATGACCATATTTCTCACTACTCAATTCAGGATTTCTTTCTAAATAGATAAATTTCAATTGATTACATTTATCAATATTCCAACCAGAAACATCATATAAATCATTAGTATTAAGAATTATGGAAAGGAGTGATTGTGGGAGTGATATTGATTGAACGGCATCTGAAAGATTGTTACGTTCGAGATTTATATGTTTTAAATATTTAAATCTGATGAATGAACCTTGCAATATACAAAGATTCATATTTATAAGTTCTAATGATTCGAGGTTTGGTGGTAAAGTTGTGAGATCGAATTTAGGCACGTTTCCTCCATTGAGTGCTAAAGACTTTAGATGTGACAATGAATTGAATGTGATTTTATTAAGAGTAAACATGTTGAAGTTGGAGCGAATTGAAAGTGTCTCTAGACACAAAGGTAAATCATATTGGAAACTACTTGTGTCAGGCAAGACGACTCCAGAAAGATATAGTTTTGTTAATGTTGATGGGAGTTTCTTGAAGAAATTGTCATTGGTTAGGATAATCTTGCTGCCTCTTGCTTGGTGTATTTCCAACGAATGTAAACATTGAGGGAATTCAATTGTATTTGGATTGAATTTTACACTCAGATTAACCCAAAGATTTATATTCTTCACTTGTTTTAAGTTAAAATCAGTGGACGAGATATAAAACTCTTTTGTTGAAATTTCACAATCTAATTGAGTTAATTCATTGTGTAATATACACTTGGATAATTTATTTCCATGAAGGTTCAATTGATCAATTTTCAAAGGTAATGATCTATTTAATTCATCAGTCGATGTGAAATTATTATACAGAAAATCAAGCATTTGTAAATACTTCAAGCTTGATAAATTAGTATTTTGAATTGTGTTTAAAGAATTCTTGGAAATATCTAAATGATATAATTTCAAAGGAAATTTACAACCATCAATTGTAGTTATATGACAATCCCGAAGAGTCAATTTGTATAATGTTTCAGGTAAATTCAAACTCGATATTGGCTCCATAAATCCATCAATATTCTTTATGGACAATTCAATTAAATTTTTGGGTAATTTCAATTGTGATGCCATGATTGTAATAAATGATAAATTTTCAAGTCGTAAAATCTTCAATGATGAAGGTAATTTGAAATTTCTAGCTACTTTCAAATGATTTCCATAATACAATTGTGGGAATATTTGACTATATCTTGATGTCACATCATCTCCAACATCATCACCACCACTACCGCCACCAGTTTGATGACAATACGTAATACTTTGTAAATTACTGGGGAATTGAGTATTACTGAAAAAATTATGCAACATTGGACAATCAACCACTTTTAATACTTCAAGATTAACAAGATTTTCCAAACCAAACAAATCTTGGAGTTTTAAACTAGAAAGGTATAATTCTTTAATCAGTAGAGGTAATCGTATCTGATTAAATGCACTAATTCTATTCAACCTAACACTTCCATGATATTCAAATTTTGATAATAAAATTAGATATCTCAAATCAATCATACTAAAACAACTAGGTTGTTCATATATGACAAGTTGATTCAAATATTTTGGTAAAACGATTAACGAATTATCAACAATTGAACATCTCATTCCATATAATTCCAATATTCTCAATTGTGATGGAAGTAATTGACATTGACTAATATCCATATTATGTATCTTTATCATTGGTAAATGTTGTGGACATAACGATAATGATTTCTTACCATCTTGACACCAAATCTCAATCAGATGGATTGTTTTGGGGACATAAAGTGAATGTGTCCAATTATAATATTGGTTTAAACAAATTGAACTAATTCTATAACCCATCATCAATACTTTATTTAAATTAAATTGTAGGTTTGCTAAATCTTTCAGATATTCTGTCTTTATTTCAATGGAAGTACAACTTGTTAAAACTTCTGGTAAATGGTTATTCATTTCTAATAAATCACATACATCGTCAAATATAATTTTGGTAGGAATATAACCTGGTTTATACCAACTCATAAAGCTATAAACCCCATTAAAGCAAACTGTATTTCTGTTATAAATGTCATAATAGTAACAATTGTATAATAATACTCTTCTTCTTCTTTGACTATATAAATGGACATCACTATTATTGTTAATATTAATGTTATGACCAGATGTAATATGAACTTGTGGAAAGATTAATTTAGTAAAAGATTGTAAATCAGATAAGATAATTAAATATTCAATTGGAAGTAAATCAAAGATTTGTTTAAGTATATCAAATGGTAAGTTATTTACTACAAAGTTAATGGAAGTCATCATCTTTGACAATGTTATGTAATCACTTCCCCCGCCACCCTACTTCCTTTGGAGAATTAAAAGCAAATCTGAAAATTATAATTAAAAGGGTTTTATATCCTTATCATTAATATATAAGATTCTCTATCCCCCCCCCACAATAAAAACAATAAAGTTGCTCATCACCATCATCATTTTTTTATTTTATTTTATTAATCTGGGGTAAAAGAGTAGCAATTGACTACCAGATAAATTTCATTTAACAGATTCTTCTTATAATATAAATACGTATATTTATATATATGTTAAATATACCCAATTAACAAACTAATAATAATAATAATAATAATAATAATAAAAATAATAATAGCTTACTCTAGATAGGCAGAGGGTATCTTCTTAGTAAATAAAAAAAAGAAAAAAATCGTTTATATTAAAATTATAAATAAAAACACACACCAAGTCTTCTCCTATCTTCGTAGTTTATACGTATATATCCTTTTACATAAATTACAAAAAGAAAAAGAAGAAACAAAACATCAAAAACCAAAATTCCAATCCATCTTTACTTTATCTTCTTGTAATCACATCACACTGGAGGTCCCTTCTTAAGAAATTCCAAGAATTCCAATTCTCCTTCTTCCTCTTCATCATCTCCTTCTTCTCCAAATGGAAAAGATTTATTCAAACTTATTGGTGTCGAAGAATGTCCATAACTCATATTTGAAACCGCTGAAGATTTTTTGGCAACAACAATTGGAATACCGGATCCTTTTCCAACATTTCCTGTTCCATTCGATGTAATTTTTGCTAATGATGGTTTAATAGTCAATGGATCAGTAGTCAAATCTATCGATTTCGATTTGGTTTTTGATAATGGTCTATTACTAAACCTCATACTATTATTCTGATTATTATTATTATTACTAAATGAAAACTTTCCTAATGTCGACATATTCAAGAAATCGTATTCATCATCATAATCACCACCACCATCATCATCCTCATCATGCAATAATCCTGAAAAATCATGAATATTGTTGAAAAGTTTTGCGTCATATAAGGCTGCGGCGCCTGCGCTGCTATCGGGACTACTTTCCTCAACCAAATATTTCTCCGGTATGGCAACATTATGTTTTTGTGCAAGTTGTAAAACAGGTGGTTTTGGATTTCTTCTAGCCAGCTGTTGATAAACATAAATTCTTGCTTGTCGTTGCATTTCTTTTCGTTTTATTTCAGCTAATCTTTGATCAATATATTTCATTTGGAATTTTGATATGTTTTCATCCGTTGGTAATTTATACAATGGGAATTTACATTTATTCATACAAATTCTCCAAATACGATATGTTTTCATATCAATTAATCCCGTTGTGGCACTGAATGAACTCTTGGCAATTCTTGCACTGGTAGACATAGTAATCGTTGACTCACTTCCATCTGCCTCATCTTGATTCTCATATTCTGTTTCACCACCTCCACCAACACTAGCACCACCACCTCTCTGAGGAGCAGCACTATGACCAGAACCATGTCTTGGATTATGGATATTAACAATTATATTATCAATACGTTGGCGATGCTCTTTTTCGAAATCTTTCATCACGGTATATTTCCATGGACGTTCACGATAGAAAAATACAAGAGAATCAACAAATCCATTAAATGGTTGCATAAATGCCCCTAATAAATTAATCCAATAAATTGGACCATATGTTTGTTCATGATTAATTTGAGTAACATGTAAAATAAATGGAAATAACCATACAAAACAATATGCAAATGGATAAACAAAAATTGACTTCATTTGTTTTTGAATTACTCGTTGTCTTTTCCGAAAATTTTCTAAATTTGCTTCATGAAGACTTGGATTTTCAAATGGAACATGACTTTCTGCATTATTAGTATTACTCTTATTAGCGATATTATTAGTGTTGGAATTTGAAACGGCTGTGGTTGTACTAGTACTTGCATTTCTTGAAATATGGTCAACTCCACTAGAGATGTTGTTTTGATTCCCATCTTCTGGTAAAATTACTCTTGGAAATGTTTCAATTACCGAAGAAGCATCGTCATCATCTTCATCATCTTCATAATCATCATTTTCATGCTTCACATGTCCATTCAGCAATGAGGCACTATGTTGTTTATTCTCAACGGTAGGATTGGTTGAAGTTTGAGATTCAGGAATAATAAAACTTGGGAATACAAAATCCTTAATTGTTTGAAGAAAAAATTTCAATGAATTATATAAACTTGGTTTTTGATTGGCCAAATCAGAGCCTGAATGTAATGTTGAAAAGACCCCACCCAATGTTTTAAACTCACGAATAACATGATAATAAATCAATCCATAAATGACAAAAATAGCAATAACAATACAATATCTTGGGACCCAACTTAAAACCATTCTATACCATAATGGTCTTAATGGTAAATAACACCAAACAACCAACGATGCATAACCAGTCCCATTAACAAATGCAAGACTTGCCAAAATCAATGGTAAGAAAATTGACAAGGTATAAACATAAATTCTATATCTATAAAGACCACCTTCGATTCGATTGGTATTTTTAACTTTTGTATTCAATGAAGGTTTAAAAATGACCAAATAAGTGTGGACTGCAAAGGCCATAATGGCAACATCGGCACCTTCTATAGCAGTTGCAGTGAAGAATCCAACTGCTTGACAGAATCGTGCATTATAGTATGACATATTATGAGTTAAAACTCTAGTAGGATATAGCAATAAGATAATAGCTTTGACCAAATCAAAGAATAGTAAAAAGAAGATTAAATGATGTCTAAACACTAATCTTTTGGGATCGATAGCGAATAGGAAGTAGATAGCTACTAGACATGCAGCTATTGAAGCGCATGATGCTGAGGTTGCAAGAACTCTTTGAACGTATACTTGGTGCTGACTGAATTTTTCTATTATATCTGGTTCTTGTTGAGAAGCAATTGATGGATCGTCATCAAGTTGATCAAATTGATTTGTTGATTCACCATCCCTGCGATGTATGGAAATAGATGGAATTGTTTGAATGAATGAAATAAGATATTGAGAATAGGTTTGTTGTTGTTGTTGTGGCAATGACGGTGGTTTTTGTGATGATGCTTCAAATATTCCAGTCGCTATCGACGGTATATCAGATGGATCTGTTTTCAATGTATGTGTATTTAATAATTCTGTGGATGTAGAAGAAAAACCTAGTTGAAAATTAGATGGTGTTAATGTTAATGACAGTATGAAGAATGTTAGTGCCAATAGTATAGGTATTATAGGTCGCCGTATTGTTGTATTTATGGTATCATGATGGTCCTTATGGTGAGTGTTGTAGTTGTTGTAGTTGTGTCGTGAAATAGCCAGTCCCATTGCTCAGGCGTTGTTGTTATTGTCGTTGTTTTTGTCGTTGTAGTAGATCGGTATGAGTATATTATGAGAAGTATGTGTTATGGTGGTAATAGTAGTAGTAGTAGTAGTATATATCGTGTAAATGGTGGTTTGGTAGCAATCAAATAATTCAAATTGGCAAAGTATGTGTGTCTATCTGTTTATTTGTCGGTGTTCTTTTTGTTAAAAAAACTTTTAATCAATCAATTGAAAAGGAAAATTGAAAAGGAAAAAAGAAAAGAAAAGAAAAAGAAAAAGAAAGACCAGAGTCAGACAGACAGACAGTCAGTCAGACAGACAGACAGACAAAAAAAGCTTTCATTAAATATAAGTATTGTGTAATTTTTTATTTTATTTTACAATTTGCAATTTACAATTCAACAAGAGTTAAAAAGAAAGCAAGTAAAAAGGACATTATTTTTATTGTCTAAATTGTGTTCTGTCTACTTTGTGTATAACCAGCAAATTTTCTTTGCTATTTTAATCTAGATTTCCAATTATTTTTTTATTTTTTTATATTTAGAAACAAATGTGGCTAATCGTTTTATATATGTGTATTATAATATTTATCTACGTATATATAGTAGGTGCTATTACTTGTACTTACTTACTTACTTACTTACTTACTTACTTACTTACTTACTTACTTACTTACTTACTTACTTACTTACTTACTTACTTATTTGTAAACATATATTATATATTATAATACATTTACTTGTTAACAAGAGTTATACTCTATGTTATATACTTTGGTTGTTTTCTTATGTTTAATGATTTGTTCTTAATAATAATAACTTCTCAACAATCAATCATCAATCATCAATCAACGGAAGAAAATAGTATTCTCACCTTGGTAATGACACTATTACATTACAATGTTACATATACTAAATCACTATGATAATTGGTATTAATTATTAAACTTCCTATCTCTCTCTACACTCTACACTACGGTATTTGTATGATCACAACCTGTGACATTTCAATAATTGATGCAAAATATCTCAATGCACAATAATACTTCCCCTATGGGAAAAAAAAACTTGACAAAATCAATCAGATGCCACCATATTAACAATCTAATTTTTAAGTACTTTTAAAATAACAAAACAATCCAAACAATCCATAACTCAATTCCTCTCTTTGAATTCATATTAACTTAACTAGTTCTTGCTCTAATTGTTTGTAATACTTCATTATATCATTAAATATAGCCAAACAAACATAAAAAAACAAAATTTACTGTAGATCAGGGGATTTTTTACCAATGATACTACTTCTGAAGTTGTGTAAAACATAAGTTCAAATAACCATAAACCATCATTCATCAATACCACTAAGCCCTATTAGTGTGAACATGTTCTCTTCCCGATAATTAATTTTTTTATGGACAAGGATTACAGTTATCCTATTTAACCTTTATTGCTTATCGCAACTCTTTCCCCTTTATTTAGATGTTGCTACATTTCATTATATCAATCATTTCATTAAACAAACTTTTATCTAATTGAAACTTTAGTTCAAGCTGCGTAATAAACTAAACAATCCTATCATTATTATGATGAGAGAACAATTATGCAAAAATAGTATCAATTTCTAACCCTGAGCAATGTACATGAGGAATAATCAACAAATTGTGTCAAACTTTAATTAGAATCTTCTCATTTCATTCTAATTAATGTTGTACATTTTACCCCAACAAAATTGAATATCTAAGCCAGTTGCAATAATATATATTTATAAATCTGCAACTGGCTTAGATATTCAATTTTGTTTATTTGAGAATACCAAATGATTATCCAATTTGATGCAACCAGAAGTTAAACATGTTTACGTTATTTAATAGATCATTCAGTTACATTCTAAACTCTCTTTTTGTAAGGAATGTTTTCTATACCTATTCAAACAACAATACCAGCTGATGTCAAAGAAATCTTTCCAGAATCAAGATTATTTCAATCAAAATATTTAACAATCTACAAGTTATAATATTAATAAGATAAATCGAAAACATGTATTTTAATAATTACTAAAGAATATTATGGGGCATATAATAAAATATTAATCAAAAAAAGTGAAAATTGAATTTCCAGGGGGGGGAATTTCAAATCTAAATAAAGAAAGCAATTGGAATCATCATTCCTAAAATAGAAACTAAAGTAGTTGCAAAGGCCTTTGTAGCACCACCAGTGTACAATTGATCAACGGCGGCAGCTCCCGGAGCACCTGCTTCACCAGCTGCACCTGCTTCACCATAAGCACCTGCAGCAATAGTTTGTTCAGCAACTAAAGCAGTTTGGACAGTAGTTGTGGTATAAGTTGTTGTAAATTCTTCAATTGTTTCTTCACAGATATCCTGTTCACAATTGGTAATGGTGCTGGTTATAACTGAAACAAATTCTACTTCAGTAAGTGGACAATTGGTTTCAATAGTGGTGCTGATAACTGTAGTGAATACTTCACAGTTGGTTTCGTCTTCACATTTAGTAACAATCAAAGTTTCTAATACTTCAATTGGAGTGCTTTCTTCTTCTGGAATTGGTTCTTGAGCTGGTTCTGGTACTGGTTCATCAGATGCTACTGGAATGGGTTCATCAGATGCTACTGGAATGGGTTCTTCAGATGCTTCTGGAACTGGTGCTTCAGATGTTTCTGGAACTGGTGCTTCAGGTTCTTCAGGAATTGGTGCTTCAGGTTCTTCAGGAATTGGTGCTTCAGGTTCTTCCGGAACTTGTGGATTAACGTTTCCAGCTACTATGGTAAGTTGTGTGCATTCAGGGTTATTAAGATACACTGCACCATTACTACAATAATAGAATTCAGCAACTTCACGACGTACTAACGAATATTCATCATCTCTAGTGAAATGAAGTAAATTATCTTGGATATACCAACCTCTAGAAGCTTCGTCAAATGTAGCACCAACTAATAATCCATCTTCTTCTACCTTAATGTAAGCAGTACCAACAGCAAGAACAGTATCTTCAATTTCGAATACCAGGGCATCGTTTTCGTCAGTCAGGAGAACGACGTGGGTTCCGTCAAAACGAAATACTCGTTCTACCTGTTCGGCAGAAAAAGCGACAATAACAAATGGCTCTTCTTCGCTGACAGCTGGTTCTGTAGTTGGTTCTTCTGAGGATGATTCTTCTGAGGATGACTGTGATGCTACTGCTGTTGTAGGTGTGCTTGAGGATGGTTCTTCTGAGGATGACTGTGATGCTACTGCTGTTGTAGGTGTGCTTGAGGATGGTTCTTCTGAGGATGACTGTGATGCTACTGCTGTTGTAGGTGTGCTTGAGGATGGTTCTTCTGAGGATGACTGTGATGCTACTGCTGTTGTAGGTGTGCTTGAGGATGGTTCTTCTGAGGATGACTGTGATGCTACTGCTGTTGTAGGTGTGCTTGAGGATGGTTCTTCTGAGGATGACTGTGATGCTACTGCTGTTGTAGGTGTGCTTGAGGATGGTTCTTCTGAGGATGATTCTTCTGAGGATGATTCTTCTGAGGATGACTGTGATGCTACTGCTGTTGTAGGTGTGCTTGAGGATGGTACTTCTGAGGATGACTGTGATGCTACTGCTGTTGTAGGTGTGCTTGAGGATGACTGTATTGTTCCTGTTGTTGTTGATGTTGCCAAAATACCGGAGCCAACGTCACAAACATTGATTGTTTGTTGATTTGATTCTATCGAACAAGATATTCCAGGCCCCGGCTCCTCCAATGAGAGAGTACTTCCATCAAAATTCCAACTATATTCAATATTAAATCGATCCAAACCTGATTCACCTTTTGCAACAGCAATAAAAGTACTTCCTTCCGTCTCTGTAGTCAAAACCTTATTAGCTTGATCATAGTAGATGTCATCACCTCCATCTTTGACCAAAACATATCCGTATTCTTCCTGGTATTCAAGATAAAACTCGCCCTCATCGTTGTTAACTTTCAATTTTATTCCTCCATCATCTCCTTGTTCGGTTGTGAAAGAACTAAGAGCCGTACAAGAGCCACCATCTTCATCAGTTGAAATAGTTGAAATAGTATAAGTGCTTTCAGTAGAATCACAGTAAAATAAACCTGAACCTTTCAAGGAAAGTACATCAGAATCAGTAGTATCCACTTCCCAGAATAATGAAAATGCCTTCAAAGCTGTATCATCATTATCATAAGCAAGAACGTACCCACCTTGAGTGGTCAAAGCTTTTGTATTTTGGTCATAGGAGAAGGTATCACTAGCATTGTTCCAGACTAATCCATCATTTGAAATTGTAAGATATTGTTGATCTTGATCATTATTTTTAAATATGATGGAAATTGGATCAACTGGTACAGCAACTGGTACAGCAACTGCTTCAGAAACAATTAGGAAGGAAGAAACAATACAACTTGTTAAAAGGTCTACATTCTCCCAGAAGATACCTTCTTTTTCGTCGTATTTCAAATATCCAACATTAAATGTATTCAAAACTGATTCACCTTGAGCAACACCAACAACAGAATCATCCAGAACTCTGAAAACCATACTATCTTCATAGACGAAATCGTCTCCGTTCTCTTTGTACAAAACATATCCGACACCATTTTCGTATGCAAGATAATGAGTACCATCTATATCAACTGTCAATTTAATTAAATCAAGATCTTCTTCGATTGTGAAACCAGCAAATAACGTACAACCCGGTTCCTCGTTGGTTGAAATAGTATAATCATAGTCGGCAGCTGCATCAGAAACAGTACAGTAATATAAAGTTTCACCTTTCAAGGAGAGAAATTCATCTTCATCCCAGAGTAATGAAAATGCCTTCAAAATGTTATCATCATCATAAGCAAGAACGTTCCCAGCTTCATTGGTCAAAACTCCAGTACTAATGTCGACTACCCATTTGTATTCAACATTAAATGTATTCAAAACTGATTCACCTTGAGCAACACCAACAACAGAATCATCCAGAGCTCTGAAAACCATACTATCTTCATAGACGAAATCGTCTCCGTTCTCTTTGTACAAAACATATCCGACACCATTTTCGTATGCAAGATAATG